>JANBTS010000027.1:0-156809 GCA_027578955.1 Coemansia sp. RSA 1250 | reverse complement strand
AACGTATCTATGCTGGCTGGCCAGGCAGAGGTGGTGTCAGCTAGCGAGAACGGCGATGTGAAGTACTGGGATTTGCGACATGCCGAGTCGGCATTTACACTATCCGACACACATCCTGACCAGCAGCTGGAGTACATGGTGGCACATGAGCGGGCGCCAATTATCCTCACTGCATCGTCAGCAGCAGTCAAGATATGGAATCGGCGGGGAACCAATATCGGCGCTGTGTCGGCTAATCGAAACGGCACATTAAACACAACGTCGTATATGAAGACGCTGGCTGGATATGGAACGGCCCGGCTACAGCAGCCGGTACGGGTGGCGGCAGCTGCGTTGCATGGGTATCTGCCAATAGCCCTGATGGTCAGCGATGATGGCCAAATTAGCTATATCCAGCCGACAAAATCGGGCGCACGGCCCTCCAATATGACGATCAGTTCGCGAAGTAGCAGCGTTTATATTTAATTTTTTTACTGAATCCGCTAATAAGGTAGTTTTTTCACATGTCATCCCTAAAAAAAACACTCCGTCATTAAGGTAGTTTTTAGGAGAGAGCATATGAAATCTCGGGATTCGCACTGAAAAAGCACGGTGCACATGCCATAGCTAAAGCGCCAATGTGTTCGGGTCCGCATCGCCCGCACGCGGTAGAGATATGAAAAAAAAGCACATGCTATTACGTCCCCACCCTACTCTGCCTTTTTCCTCTTTTCAACAGACGCCTCCCAAACTCTATAAATTCCCCCATTTCCCCCCTTTTCCCTTCTTGTGTTAACAGAATTATTTTTATTCTATTGAAAAGGCACTTGTATTGTAATGATGACAGAACTACGTTTTGATAACCGCGTGGTGATTGTTTCTGGAGCTGGAGGCGGATTGGGCAAAGCATACTCGCTATTCTTTGCGTCGCGAGGAGCCCAGGTAGTGGTGAACGATTTGGGCGCAGGGCTGAAGGGCGAAGGCAGCTCAGCAGCAGCAGCAGACCTGGTGGTGGATGAGATCAAGAAGGCAGGCGGTCAGGCCATAGCAGACTACCACAATGTGCTTGAGGGCGAGAAGATTGTCGAGACCGCAATGAAGGCCTTTGGGCGAGTAGATATAATCATCAATAACGCAGGGATTCTGCGTGACAAGTCGTTCAAGAGCATGACGGATAAGGACTGGGACGACGTGCTCAACGTGCACTTGCACGGTGCATACAAGATCACCAAAGCAGCATGGCCGATTATGCGCAAGCAAAAGTTTGGCCGAATTATCATGACGTCGTCGGCAGCGGGCATTTATGGAAACTTTGGGCAGGCAAACTATGCAGCAGCCAAGCAGGCGCTGATCGGATTCAGCAACTCGCTGGCATACGAGGGCTACAAGTACAACATCCTGTCGAATGCCATTGCCCCGCTGGCAGCCTCACGCATGACTGCCACGGTGATGCCGCAGGAGATCCTGGATGCTCTCAAGCCCGAGTTTATTACGCCACTAGTAGCTTTCCTGACGCACGAGACAACCAAGCAGACAGGCGGGTTGTTTGAGATCGGCGCAGGAACCATCACAGCTCACCGCTGGGAAGGCACCCAGGGTGCGGTGTTTAAGCCGGACTCGTCATTTACGCCAGCAGCAGTGCAGGCACGGTTTGATGAGATCGACAACTTTGACGGGCCAGTCACGTATCCGGCATCTCTCAAGGACAATGACTGGGTGGGTAAGCTGGAAGAGGCCAAGGCAATAGCTACCAACAAAAAGGGCGAGGAGTTGCGCTTTGACGGCAAAGTCGTGGTGGTTTCGGGAGCTGGAAACGGACTGGGTCGCGCATATGCCCATATGTTTGCCCGGTTTGGCGCCAAAGTGGTGGTGAACGATCTGGGCTTTGTCGAGCGCAATGGGCAGAAGGTACGTGCGGCAGATGCAGTTGTTGAGGAGATCAAGCAGGCTGGCGGAGCCGCTGTTGCCAACTACGACTCGGTCGAGGATGGAGAGAAGCTGGTTGACACTGCCATCAAGAGCTTTGGCCGTATCGATGTTGTGGTCAACAATGCAGGGATTCTGCGTGACAAGGCATTTGTCAATGCGACGCCGCAGGACTGGGACTTGGTATACCGCGTCCATCTACGTGGCACATACAAGGTCAGCAAGGCTGCATGGCCGCACTTTGTCAAGCAGAAGAGCGGTGTGATTATCAACACCAACTCGGCCGTGGGCCTCTTTGGCAACTTTGGCCAGACCAACTACTCGGCTGCCAAGGCAGGTATCCAGGGTCTGACCAACACGCTGGCCATCGAGGGCGCCAAGTATGGAATCCGCGCCAATGTCATTGCCCCCAATGCCGGTACAGCCATGACCGCTACCATAATGCCTGCTGAGATCGTCGAGATCCTCAAGCCTGAGTATGTTGCTCCGCTGGTTGGCTACCTTGCTCACGATTCGACGCCGCATACGGGCAAGACCTTCCAGGTCGGCTCCTGCTGGATTTCCGAGATCCGTCGTCAGCGCACAGGAGGCGTGGCATTCCCGCTAAACAAACCGATCAAGCCCGAAGACGTTGCCAAGCGCTGGAAGGATATTGTCAACTTTAACGATGGCCGTGCTCACCATGTGGCCAATACGCGGCAGAGCTCTGCTGAGCTGCTGGAAAACGCGTCCTCTGGTGCCAGCAACGATGAGGATGAGGAGACAGTGGATGTGGCTCGGGCCTACGCAGCTAAGAGCGAGCCTCAGGCTTTTGACTACACCAAGCGCGACGTGATGTTGTACGCTCTGGGCATTGGTGCGTCGCGGAAGGACCTGCCGCTAGTTTACGAAAACAGCGATGCATTCCAGACCTTCCCCACATTTGCAGTCATCCCTGCCTTCCATACACGGATGGATCTGACCGACTTTTTGCCCTCGTTCAACCCGATGATGCTGCTTCATGGCGAGCAATTTGTCGAGATTCTTCGGCCGATCCCTACCGAAGGCCGCTTGCAATGCACTACGCAGGTGGTGGACATTCAGGATAAGGGCAAAGGATTGACTGCAGCAGGCCGCTTGACACTGGCAGATAGCGAGGGCAACGTGTTGGCGGTTTCTGAGGCCACCTCGTTTATTCGTGGTTTGGGTGGATTTAGCAAAAAGCCTGGGTTTAAGCCAGTCGAGGGTCCCGCACGCTCTGCCGCGGCTACTGCTGCCAACGTGATTCCGAAGCGTGCTCCGGATGCCGTGTGCTCGCAAAAGACCACCGAGGAGCAAGCAGCTGTGTATCGGTTGTCTGGCGACTACAACCCGCTGCATATCGACCCAGAGATGTCCAAGATGGGTGGCTTTAAAACTCCTATCTTGCACGGTCTGTGCACGTTTGGATACGCTGCCCGCCATGTTGTCAAGCTGGCTGCTGGCGGCGATGCTTCTAAGCTGAAGAACATCAAGGCCCGCTTCTCCTCTACTGTGTTGCCTGGTGAGACACTGGAAACTAGCGTATGGGCTGATAAGAGCTCCACGAACAAGGTGCTGTTCCAAGTCCGGGTGGTTGAGCGTGATGTGATTGCTATTTCTAATGCCGCTGTGGAGTTTTCGTCTCCAGTGACTATTACTTCGAATCCTAAGCTTTAAGTTTTGTTAATGTCATTAAACGTTTTTTTTTTTAAAAAAAAAAAAAAAAGGCCTACTGTAGCCTGGCTATAAATGCAAATCAACATCTGCATGCCCCAGGAGTAAAGTTAATATGTATGTAGATGATACTTTCATCTTCTATGCCTAAATCTTCAAACGTCAATTTCTTGTCAAGAAAGTCTTTGTCATCCTTATTTCTTCTAAACTCGTAATTTTCAAAGCGGCACCTTTCATCACCCTTTATATAATTTGCCTTCTCTAAGCTTTCACATTTATTGACTTTATACTATATCGCAAGGAAGATTAGTAGTTTGTAAATAGATAGTTTGTTCCAATACTTACTTTATCTTCGCCCATTACCGAGACCACCTATATATGGATTAGTTAATTGCTCTTTTAAACATGCTAGGTAGGATACTTACGGTAATGTTGATATAAGGCGGGGACTGAGATGGCACAATAGGCGGCGTTAATAGAGGAGAGCTCATAATATGCTTTTTTGTAAAAGTAAAGAAGAAAGAGAGGGTGTTTTATGGTATTTTCTAGCTCGTAGGAGAAAGAGACTTTTTGCTATCTTGTTGGAATTTATTGGGGATTTTTGGCAGTCTTTATATTTATTTCACACGGCGTGCAAAAGCGACCACTCTCGATTTTTTCAAAGCAGCTGTCGTTTCTTTGCATATAAATTAGAGAGACTGCAAAGTACAAAATTAATTGCTGCGTACGACGGAATGGTTTAAAGCAGCAGAATATGTATAATTTACTATCTGGACTAATCTGCTCACTAAATTAATCTAATTGAGAAATAGACAAATTGAACTCATTTATGTCTTGTGAAAACGCATAAAAAACTGAAAATGACACTAAAAAGGTTGAATCGATTTTATTCACTATTCGCTGACAATATACTTCAACATCTGGCTACTATTCGAGCATTGCATTAAAAACAGTATGGTTTATTTTGCCTCGGCTTATGTAATATGAATATGAGTAAAATCCCAACTCCATCGTTACACCATATTTATAAATCTTTGTGCATAAATCATTAATCTCGTCTATGGCAAGTGTCTAGTCCAGCATACTTGGCCAAAAAGCCAAGCTATAAAAGGCAACCACTCATCCTCAACAAACTTGCACATTCCTTGTTCTCACCAGTATTTCAACTATTAAACCATTCATAAATGTCCAGAAAAATGAACAGTTGCGCTATATGTCAGGAATATTCTGGCCGGCATATTTATTGTGGAATATGCACGGTGTCCAGAGAAATAATCGAAAAGGCCAAAAGAACCATGTGGCCTATTTCAAAAGAAAAGGGTGGCATAAAATGATTATAGATTTTAAAGTATTTTCCAATAAACCACGACAACTAACAGACTTGAGTTACATACTGCATGTTTCTGTTAAACTTTATTGATTGTAAACACTAAATTATTTACTGGTTCTTACTTAGTATGCAAGCTAAAGTTTCCTCAGGAGTTTTGCCAGCTACTTCTTCACAAAGCTCTTTGATATCCATCCTCAGAAGAAGGCTAACTAGCTCTTCTTTTCCTATTCCAGCTGAAAAAGAAAAAGAAGAGGGTTTTCCAAACTCCTCAGCATAAGCTACCAAGTATTCTTCACAAGAGTTGCATTTGTATAAAACAGCATGGTCCGGCATATCTATCCTATCAGGATACCTTTCATACTTTTGTTGACAGCAACAAGCTCTAATTATTTCAATCTCAATTTCGCCACCAAATGACTTGTGCTCAACATTATCTAGATTGTAAAATGTCCAGCCATCGGGTATCACAAATGTATAAGAGCCCTCATCATCGTAATCTTTGCATGAGTTTACAGAAGCAATATTGACACTATCTATTCCGTCCAGATTGGTGACATAATCAATAGGGGTCATTTCCATAGCTTCTTCACTTAGATTAAATGTGCCCATTTGGGCATCTAAAAATACATTCAAGGAGCGGCTCATGGTTTGCTGGTATTTAAAAAGGTATAGGATATAGAAAAATGCAAGGAGATGAGCAAGCCTGCAATGGATTTATATATGGCCTCTTGCCTAAATCTGCTAGAACATTCGCACGTTTTATTATCACCATTAATATATTTAATATAAAGGCTTCTTTGACATATTTAAAAGAATAAAATTTTCTTTCTACGCAGCCTTTTGAAGGCCTGTGTACTAGCAAGTGCCATACGCCTTGGCATTGGCTGAAAGCAAGAGTAAAGTGCTTTAAACAGTTAATTGGATAATAAAAAAGCTGGTATTGCGGGTGTGCTATTATATTAGTTTGCTGCTGGCTAGAAGTTATCAATAAAAATGCTAAATGTTATTTCAAGCATATAAATAGACACTATTCTTATTTAGACTTTTCCACTTTAATTTGGCAACTCTAGCAATTGCGGCTTAAATTGCTTATTAGTTACAATTGTGTATGTCATAGAATTTTTAAGTTTAGGATTTGCCGAATAAACTTGCTAATTCAGAGCTGAATTTAAAAATAAAATTATAATTTACTCTATTAATAAAGTACTAAGTGACAGCTGGCCACAGCTACATATACTTGCCCATGCATTATATGAAACGTGGTTGTTTTATCAACGCGTGCAAAACCGATGCCATCTCCTAAACCAAATGTGGTTGCTTCAAAATTACCTTTATCCTTAATCATTATTGTGTCATTCTACTTTATTCCTAGTTCTTCAGAGGTTTTATCGCCATCAAGCTTATTGGCTTGAGTATCATAAAAAGAGCAATTTGCAAAGTATTCACTTATTACATTGTCCAAACTTTTCCAGTACGTAGCATATCTTATAGGTACTGTGGGGTACACATAGAATTGCATAAAATTGCGTTTAGTAAGCGGCAAAAAAGTATTATTCTCTATACATACCACTTGTTCAGAGCTTCCCTCTTCGACCTAATATTAAAATAAAAATACTGATTAGCATATGTTTAAAAAAGGCAAGTGGTGTTGCGTGATTGAGAACCAGGTATAAACCCTGATCATATCATGCCACTTATCAGAGCCAACAAAGCTTGACATGAATCTATAGGAAAAACTTAGCTGGTTCCCAAAGGAGAGAGGCAACTTTTTTCTTTTGAAAAAACATTTTTTTATAACATACCGCTTTGGCACTTGATACTTCAACATTTTTATTGTCGCTTCATCTTCTTCCAGTTAAAGCTTAAATAATATAATCTACAGGGCTGAAAACATATTAGTTTTAACATTAAGAAGAACATAATATGAATGTTAACTTACGTTAATTAAGATGCCCTTTTCAAATATTGTATTAGAATCCTGGTAAGTAACTCCACCCTCAGATATACTGTAAGAAAAATGTGGTTGCAATTAAGGAATACAATGCAAGAAAATACTTATCTTTTATAGCTGTGTTTTTTGTAACGATTTTGTCAGAACAGCTACAACATTTTCTAACAAACAGCTGCCCATCTCAATAATTTGCTAATGCCTAAAGCCTTTTTTTTACAAAAACTCACTTCCAAGCGTCTACAAAACTAGCATTCTTTGCAAACAACTGTTTGCTCAGTACTTCTCTGAAGCTCTGGTTTAAAAAAATCCCTTTGAAAAAATACAACAGCTCAAAAGTAAGCTAAAAATATACAAGGAACTAGTTAATGTATAAAAGTGATATTTTATTTTAAAAAGTAGGTTTTATAACAGCACACTTTGCAATTAAAAATTCATACTTCATCTCAATTAATAGGTCTAAAAACAGTACCATCGACTGTCATACCACTTCTGCAGTAACCAGGGAAATCTACAGCCATTAAAAGCCTGCTTCCTTCCTGTATTCCTTGGTCTTCAAATGTGCTTTCCTTATCATAAACGCTGCCATCTTGGTCTGAAAATACATTGTTTAAAAAGAACCCTTTGAAATCTGGATCATGCTCTTTAAAGTAAACTGCCCATCCCATTCTTTGACTTGGATCCACACAGTACTACATATAAACTAAAAATTAGTAGATGTCATAAATCACAGCAATCAAGATATACATACTTCTACTTCTTCTCCATTAGCCGTTATCTACAGAATAAAATAAATTAGCCTATGCTACATAGATACAAACGTTTTATACTTGCTTTTATTCTAATGGTTTCAAAATCGCGTATGGTAGACATATTAAAGTTTAAGAAATAATTCAAGTTTTGTAGGAAAAAAATGTTAGAAAAAGGGCTTGTTTTATAGCTGCATCCTTCCTTTTCTCTTCTAAGATATATTAAACCAAATTTTCGTCAAAATAAAAGAGTTCTCCGCTGCTTTAAAAAATTCTTTATTTTTAGAAAATAATGCTGCGCATTGAGGAAGCGTTGGGATTTTAATATAAAATTTGTCTTTCCTCTTCCTTTGACTAAATAAGCAGCCGTCTTAAAGAATAATTGGATGTGACTTTGCAAAAGCTGATTGGAACAAGTGGAGAAACAATAGGGAAGCAAAAAATTAAATCAATATCGACTTGGCGTCGCTGCAAGCATTCTTTTCCTTTTCTCTTTTTTTTTTTTATAGGAAAAATGCGTGTACAATTACAAACCTTTGGATGGCTGCTAGTTGCTTTTGGAAGCTTTGTGAAGAGCGAAGCAAACGGCACTATATGTAGCATAAATTCAGATGGGACAGAGAGCTGCTATCCTCGAATTTTCCAAGCAACCAGTGAATTCCAAAACATCTTACCTGGTCAGCATGTTCCACCAGAGCTTCACATCCGTATAGACATGCAGACAGGCCAAAGACAGGCCCGGCTTATGCCAGCAGACAGCTACAGTCAGCCAGGCATCGAAGTTGTTGAAGCCAACGTTGCCAATAATGAACAAAAGGTGTTTGCTGTGGCACCACAGCCAGCGCATAAGGATCAGATGCAAGAGCTGGTGAACTTGGTACTAGAGACTGGAAGTAGAATGGTGGATCGTTCGGTAGATAAACGGCTAGAACAGTCTTTGGAAGAGCTCAAAGACATCGTATATGACCCCAAACAGGCTGAACGGCTGATGGATACGCCAGGCGCCATATCAGCCCTGCTAAGCATCGGTAATCCAGCACACAGGCCCATTTCGTGGCCGCCGAGTACCCGGAGATTGGCCTCGATAATAGTGGGAACGATGGTACAAAACAATCCTGAGTTGCAAAGCAAAGCACAACGAGCAGGAGCAGTCCCAGCCCTCATCCACATGCTACGGGATGAAACAGACGCCAGGACAGCTGGAAAGCATGTATTTGCGCTTTCAGCATTGACTCGCGGCCATGCGCTGGCTCTCGAGCAGTTTGTGCAATTGGACGGCTTGCGGATAGTAAGCAGCATCAATCCTTTAGAGTCTACAGTTTTTAGAGGAGAGAATGAGTCGGCCAAGCTGGATATGCGGATTGTGCGATTTATCGAGGATGTACTGAATCCAGAATTCAACCCCCGTATTCCCTCCACCTCAGCATCCATGATTTCTCAGTTTGCTTCGGTCTGGTGCACCACACTGTCGTCTCGGCTGACTAGCAGCCTGGAAGATGTTGATAGTGCACAGAGCGAACGACCAACATATGAACGCCGTCTCGCCTATTTACACTCGCTAGAGCTGCTTCAGCAAGCTTACAGCGACACATGCAAGGTGTCATCGGGTTTCAAGGATTGGATCCACAATGAACTTGCTCGAGTTAAGCATGTCAGTGATGACGAATACAACCAAGCATTAGTTAATTTCTACGAATCAAATGTTTAAAATATAATTAAGCAGTCTTAGCAATAGCTTGGATATCGCGCAGGCACTGAGCTACAATCTCGTCCTGAGTCTTGGGGTTTTGCAGCTGGCGATGCACATTGGCCATCACTTGCGATGCCAACGCCTTTTGCTCGCTCTCGCGTACCGAGCTTTCATAGCGTACCCATGAATCTAGCACCGACTTTATCTCGGTATTAAGAGCTACCTTTTGCTGCAGCTCAAATGCCTGCGCATTCATAGTAGCAATCTCCTTGGACATACCAAACATGCTGCGAGTATAGCTAACGATATCCTTAAGCTGCGACTGCGCCTCAATCTGCGACGCAACGGCGGTAGCATGGTCTCCACGGGCCTTGGTCAGCACCTGCTCAATCGCTTGCAAACTCGACTGGGCCCAGCTATTGTAAGGCTCCTTGATTACCTTGTACAGCACGGCCAAAATCGAGCCAAAGGCCACCAGCAAAATGGTCTCTTCATTAAGCACATAGATCTCCTTGGCAATAAGCAGCGCCGTCAGACCGGTAGCACTGGCAAAGTAGCCAGTTTTAGCTACCAGCGATTTACCTGGAAAGGCGTCGATAATCCGGTTGGCCTTATCAGCTGGGGGAACCCGTCCAGTTTGATAGGTTCTGATAGCGGCCATACCCACCGGCGTCATTTGCATAGCCAGACCACGCTGAGCCAATGCCGAAAAGCTTTTGGAAGTCAATCGAAGGGCCATGATTTCAAAAGATTGAAGATAAAAAGAGAAAAAGCTTGATTCAATCATCAAATTTTTTTTTTCTACTTGTTGGCTCCATTCATAACAATGTTTTTATACAATCTGACACTGCAAGCACCAACAGCAATAAATGCAGCGATTTTGGGACATTTTTCAGGACAGAGATACCAAGAGCTGGTAGTGGCACGGCAACAATATCTAGAACTATGGCGACCAGATACCACAACAGGCAAACTAGTGCTTGAGCATTCGGAAAACTTATTCTGTCGCGTCCGCAGTCTAGCACAGTTTCGTCTAACTGGAGGAAGCAAAGATCATATAGCATTGGGGGCGGACACAGGGACATTGACATTGCTAGAGTACAATCCTAAAAACCGGCAGTTTGTGGCCGTGCAAGCTCATGATTACGGGCGTACAGGGCTAAGGAGACAGATTCCTGGACAGTATATAGCGGCAGATCCGCGCGGACGAGCAGTGATGGTAGCGGGAACTGAGCGAGCAAAGATCGTGTATGTAGTGACGCGCGACTCTGAAGCCAACTTGATGCTGCAGTCGCCCTTGGAAGCCAACAAGTCGCATTGCATATGTTTTGACGTGATAGGTGTTGATGTGGGCTACGAGAACCCGGTGTTTGCGGCCATTGAATGCATATACGACGACAGCCAAGCATTAACAAAGGTGGATAAGCAGCTGGTGTATTATGAGTTGGACTTGGGACTCAATCATGTTGTGCGCAAGTGGAGCACGGCAGTGAGTGATACCGCCAATAAGCTGATTGCGCTACCGGGCAGCCAAGACGGACCATCAGGTGTGCTGGTGTGTTCCGAGGGCTATATAGAATACAAACACTGGACAGATACTGCATCTGCGCACCGTGTTCCGATCCCTAGCCGTACCAACCAGCTAGATTCGCGAGGAGCCATGATCATTGCCAGCGCAGTGCACCGGATGAAAAACGCGTTTTTTATTCTGGCACAGGCCGAAACAGGCGATCTGTTCAAGATCACCGTGCAGTACACGAGCGACGCGGTTACGCGCGTAGGCATAAAGTACTTTGACACAATAGCGCCATCATCAGCAATCAGCATTCTGCGTGCCGGGTTTCTGTTTGCGGCAGCGCAGGAGGGCGGCAACCACCAGCTGTACCAGTTTGAAAACCTGGGCGATGAAATTGAGAGCCCCGAGTTCTTCTCAGACAGCAATGCAGAAGCGGCGCAGTTTGCACCTCATGAGCTTAGTAGTCTGGTGCTGGTTGACGAGGTGGAGAGCTTGAGCGTGATTCTACGCAGCACAGTGGCAAACTTGGCGGAAGAAGAGACGCCGCAGATCTACGCGTTGTGCGGGCGTGGAGCACGGTCGTCGCTCAAGATCATCCGCCATGGGCTGGAAGTTTCCGAGCTGGCGGTATCCGAGCTGCCAGGAACGCCCTCGGCCGTGTGGGCAGTACGGCGTGGTGGCGAGCACGACGAACTAATTGTAGTTAGCTTTACCGATGCAACACTGGTGCTGGGAGTTGGCGAGGAGGTCGAGGAAGTGACGGACTCGGGGCTGCTGGCAACAGCACCCACGCTGGCCCTGCACCGCATTGATGGCGGTGGTTTGGTCCAGGTGACTCCACGAGCGGTCCGCCATGTAATGCCCGATGGGCGCGTAAACGAGTGGGTGCCGCCACAAACGCGTGAGATCGCGTGTGCTGCCGCCAATGCCCGCCAAGTCGCCGTGTCGCTGGCGCGGACCGGTGGCCACACAATCTACTTTGAATTGCACCCGCAGCTGGGCGTGCTGCGTGAGTTTGAAGAGCCGCTTCGGGTGGGCAGCGACGTCACCTGTTTGGCACTGTCGCCAGTTGAAGAGGGCCGCCGGAATGCAGCGTTTCTGGCGGCAGGGTGCGAGGACCAGACTGTGCGGGTATTTGCCCTGGACGCGTCACGGTGCCTGGAGCCGTTGAGCATGCAGGCAGTTGCCGAGACAGCCTCTTCTGTAACCATTGTCCACCAGCAGCAGTCGCTGGTTCTGTATATGGGCCTGCGCAACGGCCTGCTGACGCGCGCCAACATTGATGCCCAATCTGGCGAGCTAGACAGTACCCGAACACGCTTTTTGGGTGCTCGTGCCGTACAGCTGTGCAGTGCGCTGGTTCGTGGCGAATCAGTTGTGGTGGCCCTGTCGACTGCTCCCTGGCTGTGCCATGTGCATCAGGGGCGTTTGCGGGTGACCCCCTTGTCGTATGATCCGCTTGACTTTGCGTCAGGGTTTGTTTCTGAGCAGTGTCCGGAGGGTCTGGTGTGCGTTGCCGGCAACACCCTGCGTATCCTGACAATTGACCGCCCTGATGCCTCATTCAACCACGCTGCCATTCCGCTGTCGCTGACTCCCCGCGACTTTTTGCTGAACCCTCAATCTCGTCATTTTGTAATCATTGAGAGCGAACATGCGCACTATCTGCCTTCTCAGTACAAGCAGGCACTGCTTGCTCAGGGCCTAGCTACTGATAGCCAGGCTGCCGACGATGCCGTGTTGCCGCCAGAGCAATTTGGGCTGCCACGAAGCTATGCCAATGGCTGGGCATCGCTGATCCGCGTACTTGATCCTTTTACTGGCGAGTCTACTCAGATCATCGAGTTGGATCAGGGCACGGCAGCGGTGTCGCTGGCCCAAGTGGTGTTTGGAGACACTGCATATATAGCAGTTGGCTGTGCTAGCGAAATGGCACTGCGCCCGCGGAAATGTCGGGACGCGTCTATTCGGCTATACAAATGGAGCAACGACGGAACGGGCTTGGAGCTTGTGCATGTTACTCCCTTGGAGGATATTCCGCAGTGTTTGATGCAGTTTGGTGGGCTTTTGCTGGTCAGCTTGGGCGGCAACCTGCGGCTTTACGATATGGGTATCAAGCGGTTATTGAAAAAGACCCAGACATCCGTGTCTCCTCATTTGATCGTATCTATCCGGCCGCATCCGCATGTGCCCAACCAGCGGCTGTTTGTTGCCGACGTCCAAGAGTCTGTACGGCTGGTGACATTCAATCTCAACACCTACACGTTCCATACGGCTGTCGACGATACATTGCCGCGCTATATCACCGCACAACACGTGCTGGATGACGGCGACACGGTGGTAGCTGGCGACAAGTTTGGCAATATGTTTACGGTGCGAGTTCCAGAAAGAGTATCCAAATCGCTGGATGCCGATCTGACTGGAGCACGACTTATTTACGAGAAGCCAAAGTTTGGATCCGTGCACAAGTGGGATCTGATCACTGAGTTCCATACCGGTGACATTATAACATCGCTTACTACCTGCTCGCTGGCACCAGGTGGGCGACAAGTCATTCTGTACTCGACGCTACTGGGCTCATTGCAAGTGTCGGTTCCGTTTGTAAGCAAAAGCGACCTGGAGTTCTTCCGCTCGCTGGAATCAGCCATACGCAAGCTATGGACGCCGGTGTCTGGCCGCGACCATCTGACATATAGATCGGCCATTTCACCGGTACGATCCGTGGTGGATGGTGACTTGTGCGAGCTGTTTTTCACTCTGGATGACGATAAGCGGGAGCGAATTTCAGACGAAGTGGATCGAACTCAACAAGATATATTTAAGAAACTAGAGGACATACGATCAATGTTTGCGTTTTAATTTTCTTTTCTTTTTTTTTTTTACCAGTTGTAAAAGGGCTTAGGATTGATAACAGGTTTTTGCTCATTCAATGGAGTCCATACTTTACGAGACAGCTTGAACCCTTTGACTTTACGTTTAGGCAGCTCTCCGGCCAGCAACGCCCTCTCGACAGCATTCCTGGCAACGGGCTTCTCGTCCTGTTGTTCCCAGACCACAAAAGTCATATGAGCCTTGGGCTTGCGAATAATACCAAATCTCCCTCTTCCCTTATAATCTAGCTTTTTGGGAAACTTTGTTCCCCGCCCAACACGAACCAGCTTTAAGACCATCTTATCCGGGTTCATCTGTTTCTGGAAAATAGCGTTTTTACGTGCCCAAACCAACGCGCTCTTTATACGTTTAGCGGGCTTTTTGGCCGAAAACTCCATCTGTCTGATGGCTTCGGTTATGGTTAGCCCGGTTATTTGGTTGCCCAGAAGCCGAAGCTTCCGGGGGCTCACCAGGAAATTAGAAGTTTTGAAGGTGTGTTCGCGTACTTTGGTTATTCCCGACCCAAACTTGTTCACTATGGTTTTGTATTCTATTGACTGGATATCTTTCAGCTCGTCAAAGGCCAAGGATGCTGTTTGCTCCGCCGAAGGGGGTTTGTTTCGTTGCCATACGCTTGTATGTACAGGACGGATTGGCAACTTTACTGCCAGCCGATTGACCGTTCGAAATAAACCATACATTTGTATAAAAAAAAAAGCAAAGATTTAGAAAATTTTGAGAGGGGGTGAAACTCTTTAAAAGATAAACTTGGATCAAATTAGTATGGATCAAATACATTTTTCCTTTCTTCTTATTTTTCTTTCTTTGTAAACATGAGTTCTGACGATGTGAAAATGGAACCGGTTAGTCGAGGCAAGACGGCAGCAGAGTATGGGCTGCCCAATGAGGAGATACTGGCGGAAGTGCCGGTGTTTCTAACCCAAAAGCTAGCCAGACAGCTGCATTTGCTGCAGTATCCACAGAAAAACAGCCGGGTACAGCCAGGAGAGCTCAATCCGCGAGAGGCACGGATCAAGCCGATTCATGGCAAACTAGAGATGGACATACCGTTGGATGTGGAGAGCCCCATGTACAATGAAGAACGAGGACGAGAACTGGGCGTCGGACTCGGCGACGGACGGCAGCTTCTCGACATTACCACGCTGGATTCAGTAAATATCCCCCAAAACAGCGAGTACTTGGCAGGAATAATGCAAAACGGCGAGCTGCACCTAACTGCAATCGACAAGATTACGCAGCTGCGGCCAAGTCTAAGGTACCTCGATAAGGTTGCGGAAAGAGCATTGGCTGATAGTAAGCTGGAAGAGGAAGAGGAAGGGAAGGCCCAATCGGTTCAGGTCACGATCAGATCGGCGCAAGCTGAGGAAGCCCTGCGGCAGCAACAGAACTCGATTGCCTTCATGCAGCAAAAGCTTGAAGAAGAGCCTTGGTCTGACCTCGCCTACTATGACGTTGGTACGTCGGAGTCTACTGCGATGCTGTCTCGCCTGGTTGCTGATAATCGCGAGCCATTGGTATGCAAGACCGATGCTGATGAATATTTAAACCTGGTTATTGGTAGCACTGCACCTGATATCGCCTAAGTGTTTTGGATGAGGTCATTAAAGCTTGCCTGCATTTCCAAAATAAACAAGGGATTTGCAAAAAGTTTTTACGAACTGGGGGGGGAAGGCTGCATCGCATGATATTGTTGTGTTCTAAAGCCAGGAGCTTCTAGAGGATATGTACCAGGTGGTTAAAGAGCACAATGCATAATGAAGGTAAAGAGCAACTTTGTTTTAGGACAAACAATCAAAGATGAATGGGTTTTTTTTTATTTAGAAAAGGGGGAGGAGACTATAGACCTTAAGAAACGTTCTTCTTCCCCCTCCCCCTACTTGGACTGAAATCAATATGGTTCAGGCTAATGCCCGTATTTTAAAACTGAAATAGCGATAGTTTTAAGCTGCAACCAATACTTTCTTTCTAAAAGCATTCCTTTGTGTTTTTCCTTCCTGCATCCGACCTTTTTTTTTTTTTCTCCCTATTTTCAATTTACGGAACCTATTCCCCCTCCTCTTTCTCTCTTTATCTTTTTTGTTATGCGTTTATTTTGCTAGTCAATATTTCATCCACTTTTATTGCTACCTTTAAGAAAAAATATTAACGGGGTCCTTTCTTTTGGAGCGCCTTATTCTGTTTGCTGCTTAACACATTTCTGGATATTTCCGCTCATATATAAAGTAAGTTTTAAGAAGCTCACGCGCTGTTCAAGATACAGCACCCCTTTTTCCCAAAATACGCGTGTGTTTCTTTGTTGTCTCACATACAGCAAAGCTTGAAGTCTACCAGCTTTAAAAGGGGGAGTGTCATGTTTATGCTTGACATTACAGCCCTTTTTCTTTTTATTGCAAGTATCGAGCAATCTGTACTAAGACCCAAACGTTGTGCATTCAGGAACTTTATACTTTGAAAACGCGGAGACGGACATAAAAAGGATAATGCCAAGCTTGTTCAGCAGAAAGAAGAGCAATGCTCGGAATAATACACGGCCGGCATCAGGAATACCGGACAGCACAGGGATTAGAGGCACCGGGGTAGACCCACTGCGACGCACAGACTCGCCAGAAGCGATGCCGGCAATGCGGCCGGGACAACCGCCCGCATCGCAGCTCCCACAAGCATCGCATTTTGCCCAAAAAGAGCTGCCGTACGCGCCCAGCCAAACACCGCAAGACCGGCAGCCAGGCGCGCAGGCGCCGCGCAACGGCATGCAATCCACATCGCTTCCGGACGCCCGGCAACGACAGCCGCAAGCAGGCAGGTCCGAATCCTACGACACGCAGCGGCCGTCGAGCAGCGACGCTGAGCCGCGGCCCAACTCGTCGAGATCCTCGGGAAGCTCGTTTTGGTCGAAGCGGGTGCTGCGTGGAGAGCAGGCGTTTCCGCGCCGCGGGTACTCGGCAGCCCTGCATGCGCAAGTGCTGTATTGGTTTGGGGGCAAAAGCGACCGCGCGCTCAACAACGACCTGGACATGATGGACACGGCGACCTGGGAGGTGCGCCGGGTGCAGGCGGTGGGCAGCGTGCCGGAGCCGCGCGAAGGGCACACGGCGACGTTTATTGGCCGCACAATGTTTGTGTTTGGCGGCGAGCTGGAGTCCCGCGTATGCGACAACAGCCTGTACGCGTACTACATGGCCAACTGCACCTGGTACAAGGTGCCGATGCAGGGGGAGCCGCTGGAAGGGCGCAAGGGGCATACGACGGTGCAGGTGGGCTCCAAAATGTACGTGTTTGGCGGAACCAACGGCAAGCAGTACCTCAACGACCTGGTCTCCTTCGACGTGCATGCGGCGGCCACGCAGGGCCCCCGGTGGAACTTCGACAACCTGGGCACGGCCAACATCCCCGGGAACCGCAACTCGCAGGCGTCGGTCCGCCGCGAAAACCACGTCCTGCCGCCGGCACGCGCGGGCCACTCGAGCTCGATCTACCCGGGCAGCATCTACGTGTTTGGCGGGATGAACGGGGAGCAGTGCTTCAACGACCTGTGGGTGTACGACTTTGAGCTGCGCCGCTGGAGCGAGGTCAAGCCGTACGGCGCCACGCCGCCGGCCCGCTACGGGCATGCGTCGGCGGTCGTGGACGACTGCATCTTCATTATGGGCGGCCGGACCCTGCACGGCGAGCCGCTGCACGACTTTTTCGCCTACAAGATCACGTCGCAGCGCTGGTACACGTTCCAGGTCAACTCGGCAGCCTGGCCGCACCAGATCGACCCGGTGTTCTCGCTGGTCAAGACGCGCCTGCTGCTGTACAGCGGGTCGATGCCGCGGGACAGCGACGGCGCCGGGCAGGTGGTGTATTCGCTGGACACGTCCAAGATCAAGATCCAGCCCGACGCGCCCCGCGCCAACCAGGCGGCGATGCCTCCGCCGCCGCCGGCATCTCCGCAGCAGCAGCAGCAGCAGCAGCAGATGGCCGACGAGACGCGCCGCCACCACTCGCTGATGCCCCCGCCGCTGCGCGACAGCAACGGGCAGAAGCCGCTGGCGCCGCCCGGGGGCCGGGCCGTGTCGATGGCCGTGCAGGAGGGCGCGCGCCCGGGCCTGGCCGTGGACACGGCGCGCAACGGCAGCGCGTCGCTGGAGAGCTTCGAGATAGTCAGCCCGCAGGGCAACGAGGACGAGTCGCGCGCGTGGTCGCCGCAGGGCAAGGCCAAGGCCCACCAGCGGCGGTCGATTGCGCTGGTCAACAGCGCCGGCAGCCCGCCCGTGGGGCCCGCGCCGCCGGCGCCGCCGCCGGCGCCGGGGGCTGCAGCGGAGGCGGCGGGCTCGGCAGGCGACCTGCCGGGCGGCAACCCCGACGACGAGCGGCTGACCATCCAGCTGCGCAACCGCGGGGCCGGCGGCATGGCCCAGGACACGCAGCAGAGCCCGCGCGACGCGCCGCGAGCAGCCGAGGCCCCGCGCGACGTGTGGGCGGCGCTGGCAGCCAAGTACGACGCAGGCGGCGCCGGCGCCGGCGCCGACGACGAGCCCCGGCGGATTCTGGACGTGGTGCTGGGCATGCGGCGGGAGCTGGGCGAGGCCAAGCAGCAGCTGAGCACGGTGTCCCGCAGGGCCATGGAGCGGGTGGCCGAGGCGGAGCGCGGGCGGGCAGCAGCACTGCAGGAGGCCATATACCTCAAGGCCAAGGCCAGCGCGCTGGCCTCGGGCAGCCCGCAGCTGCTCTCCAAGCTGGGCGCGCACCGCATCCGGGAGCTCGAGCGCCTGCACGCCAACACGCTCAACGACAACGACGCGCTGCGCAGCCAGCTGGCCGCTGCCAACCAGGCGCTCAAGCAGTCCCACGATGCCCTGGCAGAGTACCGCAGCGACGCCGAGCTGACGCGCAAGCAGCTGTGCGACCTGGAGGCGCGGCACAGCGAAATGCAGGAGCAGCAGCAGCAGCAGCAGCAGGGCGACGGGCCATCGGAGGCGGCTGCGGAGCTGGAGCAGCGCGTGGCCCAGCTGGAGCAGCAGCTGCGCGAGAAGGATGCTGCCCTGGAAAGCCTTTCGGACGCAGACGCGGAGCGGTCGGCCCGCCTGGACAGCGCGCTGCAGTCGGCCGAGTCCGCCAACCAGCGCGCCGAGCGCGTGCAGCAGATGCTGGAGGAGTCCCTGCAGCGCAGCGAGGAGCTGGACGCGCAGGTCGCCGAGCTTGCGGGCGCAGTCGAGCGGCAAAAGGCGGAGGCGCAGAGAGCCGCGGACCGCGCAGCCAAGTACGAGCAGATGTGGGCCGACGCCAAGCAGGAGGTGGCGGCGTTTGCGCAGCTGCGCGCGGCCGTGGAGCAGCTCGAGACCAAGGACCGCCACATCGCCTCGCTCCAGCGCAAGCTGTCGGACGTCCAGCCGCTGCAGCAGGCCCGCAAGGACTCCAACTCCAGCCTGCCGCGCCCCAGCCTGTCCTCCGACACGCCCAGCGACCAGGCGCGCATCCGCGAGTTCCACTCCGCCTACCTGACCGCCCAGCGCCAGTGGTCCGAGACCCGCGACGAGCTGCTTTCGCTCAAGGCCGTGCTGCGCGAAGCCGACGACCAGCGCCGGGAGTCCGACGCCCGCCTGGCGCAGCGCGAGCGCGAGCTGAGCGAGGTCAACGCCCGCCTCTCCGCCTTTACGTCGCTGCTGCAGGAGTACGCGGACAGCGCGCGGACGTCCAAGATCAAGGGCCTGGACCGTGCGGACGACGGCATCTCCGTGGCCAGCATGCTGGCCGCCATCCAGCAGCTGCAGCGCTCGTCGTCGTTTGCCACGGACCCGGCGCCGTCGCCCCAGCTGCAGCAGCCCCTGGAGGCTGCTGCCCCCAGGGGCCCAACCCACATCCTCTAAGCGCCCTTGCCCCTCCCCACGCATAATACCTCCTTTCTCTTTTGTGCTTTTCTGAATATTTTGTTTCTCCCGCATTAGGGCTTTTGCAAATTGGGAACAATGCTCAAGCACCGCATAGCCAACACAGCAGGGATAGTTGCCGCCACGCTGCTGTGCTGGCTCTACGGCCTGCACCTGTACCGCAGCGCCAACCAGCCCCTGTACCGCAGCGCCAGCCAGCCCCTGTACAGCCCGCCCCCCCAGCCCGCAGCACATGCTCCGCCCAGTGCCCCAGCGCCTGCCCCCATGCGCGACTCTAGCGACAGCATCCTGACATTCATCCATGCCTCCGACGTGCACATCAGCAAGTTTGTGCCCAAGGGCGGGCTGGTTCACTTTCTGCACTTTATGCAGACATCCGTGCCGCTGATCTCCCCACGGGCGCTGATCGTCACCGGCGACCTGACCGACGGCAAGGACAAGCACAGGCTCATATCGCAGCAGCAGCCCGAAGAGTGGCTGAAATATGCGGAGGTTCTGGAGCGCCACAAGCTACGGGCCCGCTTCAACGGCACATTTTACCGCGACCAGCGCGGCAACCACGACTGCTTCAACGTGTTTTCTGCCGACTCCAAGGAAAACTACTTTAAGCAGTACTCGGCAGCCAAGGACAGCTCCGGGTACCTGCTGCAGATCCAGGAGCCCTTCGGCCTATATTCGTTTGTGGCCACCGATGGATGCCCCGCGCATGGCTTTGCCCGCCCGCTGAACTTTTTCGGCTACCTGGATGCCCCCTCGATGCAGCTGCTGGAGCAGCGCATGGACGCGGCAAAGGACTCCAACCACACCTTTCTTCTCAACCACTATCCCGTAAGCACCATGCTGTATGGCCGGCATAGCCGCCCCTTCAAGGCTCTGGTCGAGCGAGCAAGCGTGTTTTTGTGCGGCCATTTGCATGAACTGGTGGGCGGCATTGGCAGGCAGCTGCAGGCGTACAAGGCCAGCGAGGGCTATTGGGAGCTGGAGATTGGCGACATGAAGGAGCATGCGGTCTATCGGGTGTTTGCCGTCGACCACGACCTGGTCTCGTTTGTCGACGTAAGGCTGCCGCTAAGCACCATACCGCTGAGCAACCCTGCTTTGCTTGATGCCAGGGTTGAAGAGGCCCTGCCGCATCCGCCAGTCATCCTGGTTACCAACCCCAAAGACGCCCGCTACTTGCTGCCCAAGCATGAGCCTCTGGAACGCATGCGGACAAGCTCGTTTATCCGCATGCTGGTGTGGACCGACGCTCCGGTTTCCAGCATCACAGTTACCATTGACGGTCACAGGCTCCCGCATCCGGCAGCATACCGTGGTCGAGAACGCCAGGTTGTCGAGGGCCGCGCTGATGAAACGGTCAAGGTTCCTCTATGGGTAGTTCCCTGGGACCCAGCACAGTACGACGACGCCAGAGTCCACCAGCTGCAGGTAACGGTGGTCGATGAGATGGGCAAGCAAAGCACCTCGCTTACGCCATTTGCATTGGGAAGAGACGTGTCGATACCACTGAACAATGATGCTCGAGGAGGCTGGATTATGCAGCAGGACTTTGCGTCCATGTTCCGGATTTCAGGCTTTATAAGCTACATAATCATGGCTCTCTGCCTGCTGGTTATCCCCCGGCTATACTATGCTGCATTGCCCAACTATGCGTCGTGGCTATCCGACCGAGCAGTTCTGCACCACAAGCAGCAAGCGCTAACCCACCACCTCTTTGCCCTGCTGCAGCGCGACGCCAACATATTTGCAAGGTCAAAGCTTTTGCTGGCCATCCTGGCTGCCAAGGCAAGGTTCGTCGTATGGACGCAGTTTACCGCCCAAGTGCATTTCAGCTCATCGTGGCTGTTCTGGCCTAGCTACCTGTTTGCCATGTCGATCTGTGTGCTGCCCCTGTTTGCTGGTCGGCTGATTCCATCGGCAGCCGGCTCCGACGGAATAGGCTCGGTCTACGCGTATGGCATTTATATGGCTGGAGAATGGTCGCCGCTTCTGGACTCCTGGACATATGCGCTGGCCAGCATAGTGTCTTTGGCAGTGCTCCTGGTGTATTTGCCGGCGGCTATCGCTCCTCCTCATATGTTTTACTCTCCAAGAGCCCTAACCAAGCGCCCATGGTACCGTAGTGTGGCCATCCGGGTAGCCATGCTGGTATTTATCTTTGTGTATTTGGGCATTCCTGTACTTATGACGCTCTATACGTACGGGTGGGAGTCGGTTGTGTTTGGATATGGTAAAGCGTGGCTGTTTATTGCCTCCAGTGTAGCTCTTTATATGGTTGATTGGCGGCTACCTGTGTCTCTAAGTAGTTATGAGGTCCCTGCTGCATCAACTTAGCATTTGTATTTATTAGAATTCAGCAGCTTTTTTTTTTTTTTTCTGGAATGCTTACGTTTGGATTTGGACGATTTTACGTTGGTGTTTTCGGATCGGTGAGATGATCTACGTTTGTGTAGTCTGGGCTTGGACGATTCAGTCCCGCTGGTGCTCTCGGCCTGAGATACTTCTTGTAGCTTTCTACGTCTCTTTTCCACGCGTTCGTCGTGAGCCCGCATGGCAATCAATGGATCCCCGTCAAGCAAATAGTCTTGAGTTAGTGAATTTGGTTTGCTTGCGGTTCGTGCATACCACGGGACTGGCACCTTGAATGGCTGTAGATGCCGCTGGGGCTCTGGATCCTGGCTTAGTTTATGCTTTCCTTGCGCTTGCTCCTCATCACGGCGCACTCGGTCTCGGTTTGCTTTGCTATATACATGCCAGCTTTTTTGATGCAGTATATTCAACTTCCCCATATCTATGCACAACGCTTTTAAGAGCTATTGTTCTCCTGTATAAAACAGCTTGTTTTCCTCGTAATTTTTATGGGAATTAAATACGTGTTTACTGCTGCGGTTCTTTAAACTGCAAAACCTTCCATTTGGCACCAAGAACTTTTTTTTTTTTTTTTTGGCAATATGCCGCATGTTTCACCATGCAACACTTGGTGATTTTGCTTTTGTTCAGCTTGCTAAGCTATTCGGTATGCAGTGCAGCTGTGTGGCGAGTGCCAGCTGCGATCTGCTCAACTTTGAGTATTTTTTTATGCTTCTGCATGCATACTGTGGCTTTTCCGTTGATTTGTTTATTTTTAACGTGGTTAACTGGGGCAAAGCGGTCTGGATCATTTGTGCATGCACAACTTGCAGCGTGGTTTTCTAAGAAATGGTTCACTTTTTTTTTTTTTGCTGAAACTGAGCAGCTTGGATCTCCACAGCATAACCCGACACAGTCCATTTGCACATGCACCGGTTGCAGCACATTGTTCTACATACCGGTGCGCTTTTTTTTTTCGCCTGGTGGATTAGTGTTATATCTTGTAAATTGCCGAAACCACACAGCAATGCACTCGGTCCGGAACATGGTCTACAGGCCTGTATAAATCCAACTTTATCGCCAATTCCAAGAAGAATCCCCCTCCCGAAAGCTCCACTATCGTCTTCTATCAACTAACAGCTCGCGCAGTATTTGAATCTTCTCAAGAGCCTTCTTTTTTATATTGCAGGCCATGGTACAAGGAGGCGATCTCCCCGACAATATCATTCATTTGATCCTGATCAAGCGCTTCAGCGATTCAGTTCTCAGCATCGAGAACTGGCAGCGCTGTCTTGAAGTATTGACAGTATGCCAAAGGTGGAGAGATATTGGCGTTTCACTGCTTTACCAGAACGTCATTGTGCAGTATTATGTTACAGACGATGCTTTTCTTGTAGCCGACTCCAACATTACTTTGGCATTGGTGAACGGCTACAACGAGATACCCAGAGCCCTATTGCTCCATACGCCCAGGTTCTCAAATTTTGCGTCAAAGCATAATCTGATAGCACATAATTTGCCTGACAGTATAGCAAGCTGGATCTTTGTGCCTATCGTGATGAGAAATTTTTGGAGTCGGTACATATTCATACCAACCGCATTGGCTGGAGCAAGCATCGAGCCAGTATTGCTGCGTATGCCTAACCTAAGCCATTTTTTCTTCAGCACTGAAGAGTTGATTGACGACGAAGGGCCTGTAGGAGGCAGCTTTACAAACTACAATGTGGGGCGTCAGCTTGCTCCATCTACACCGGCCAATACTACTTTGGAAGTTGACGTTGTAATTGAGTCCTCGCATCTACAAGCTAATCTTGACACGCAAGAGCTGCTGATGCGTCGTGGTGACGGCGGCTATGTGAAGATCCTCAGCGCAGAATATGTCAATAAGTTGGTCAGAACGCATTTGGCCGAATACCTGCTGCTTGATGCCACTGAAGATGAGCTTCCAGATGTAATTCGTAATGCCTTGCCTGGCCAGGCTCCTCACGGCACACCATGGAGATTTGTCCGCAACCGCTGCATGTTCTTCTTTGCGGATATAAGATTCGAGGGCCATTTTACGGCGCCCACTTCATATTCATTGGCTGTTTTTGTTCGCGAAATAGACCAATTGGTCATTGATATCAATTCCGAGGAACATCACGGCAATGGCCGTGGCAATTCCTTTTCTAGCGACACCGCGTTTAATGAAGCTGCTGATGGCGGTGCTTTTGATGAAGTTGCTTTTGATGGCACTACTTCTGATGACACTGCCGTTGGTACATCATATTAGCATGGCCACCTTGCTAATTTCTTTAAGCAAAGCATCTGCTCCTTGTAACGATTATGCAACCTTTTTTTTTTTTCAAGAATTAACTTATTTCCTGTGTGGTGGGCAAGTTGCTTTATGATTGCGCAAACAGTCCTGTTTTGTAAACTCCCATTAGCTGGAATGACTATCCCCCTGTCCTTTTTGTTTAGCGCTTCCCCCCCCTTTAAATAACATTCTGCATATCCGTGTTAAATGAATAGTACTCATAAAGATTAAAAAAAAATTGAAGCGCGAAATAAATCGTTAAGTAATCCATAGCCTATAGAATGGATAATATACAATGAGCAAAAGCAGATAGAAAATATCTACTAATTAGCAAAGCATGTTTGCAAGCAAGACCATGCCAAACAGCCAACTTGATATTGCTCTACCATGCCTTCTCTTTTTGTAGTTTGCGAAGGCTATGCAGTAGCGTCAAACACGAGCTCAGCCATTCTTCCCAAGACTGGTACTCTTGTTTAGGACCAACCGCCATTTCAGCTAAAGTGATAATCCACTCCTGGGCTGTGGCGACTTCTTGAGTCAGCCGCCCTACTTTATCCTGATAATGCTCGACAAACTCAGCCAACTGCTTGTATGAGGGAGTATTTTCAGTGGCGCATGGCTCACCCAGAGCTGGCACACTTGCGGTGTTTTGACATTGCAGCTCTGCTTCGCGTATTTTCAAAGCTGCGTTGGCATGGCGTAGCTCGTCAACTTCCTTTTGTAGCGCCTGCAAGCGATCCATGTCGTTGCATGCCCGTTTTTCCATGCGCTCAATCACGTCAGTGTAGTGGGCGTGTAGACAGTAAATGCGCTGCTCGTATTCGTGAGTGATGCGGGTTTGAAAGCGACGGCTTACGTTTTGTGACATTGCTACCGAGTACCGCTGCCCAGTGCTTTGCTTCTTGGGCTCCCAACTTGCCATCTTTTTGATACGAGTAGCACAGGAAGGTCTGTTTTTGGCATTTCCTGGCAAGCTTGATGGGTGCTCTGACGAGTGCGCACTTAGAGTCTCGTAGCTGGCATTGGGCAGGTTCTGCAAATATTTTTTGGCTGTCGGCGAGTAGCTGCCACTTTGAGGCTCAATAAGCGACATTGGGCGGCTAGGTGTGGCTGTACACGTGAGAGATGATGCGCTGCTAGCCATATCGCCGATAGTAGCAAAAGAAGGAACGCTTGCCCGTGCATGGTTCCGCGATTCGCCAGCTGGCTCTGCGGGATAGTCCCCAACTTTGTATTCGTCTTCTTCGGGAAAGCACGGCAGTGTCTTTCCAGTGTCAATGCTAGAAGGGGTAACTGGAGAAGGAGATCTGGTGCTTTGCAATCTACGAGCTGTCTCGGCAAGCACCCGTGCGCGAGCCTGAGAGTACCGCTCGGAAAGCTCCTGGACGGTGACTTCTTCAGTTTTGAGAGAGCAAGTAGAAAACTTGTGGCGAAGAGAATTAGTGCCGACCATTGCAGAGTGTCTCTTGGAGATTTTGTCGGTTTTGGACGTATCAACATAAGCTATTGGTGTGCTAACTTTATGCATAGCTAGCGATGGCGAGGATTTAGACTGAGTGCGCTTGGAAAACAGTGACTTGACAGATGATATTGCAGAAGCAAATGGTTTGCTACGATCAGATACCGGTCTGCCATTATAGCTGCTTGACAGAGTTTGGCTGCTCTGCTTGCGTTTGGTAGGTCCGAAGATATGCATGGTTTTTGGATTTTACTAGCTAAAATAACGTTAAGGAGTATGGTCAAAATAAAAAATGCCACAAAAAGCCTTTAAAGCAAATAAGCTAGTTTATAACAGTTGGGTAAAGCCAAGCTAGAAAATAAGACCCAAGGGAGGCAAAGAAAAGACGGAATGCTGGTGAGTAGACGCCTCAGAAATGCGCCGTTGAGCCACAATATATGTGCGTCAGAGGGCCAAGCCCTGTTTTTTTGCTCGAGCTAGCCAACGGTTTGCCCGACTTTGCTGCGCAAGGCATCAAGTGACAAAATTTTTCATTTTTTTTTCTCTAGAAATGGACGTAAATCAATGCCGCATTGACGATAACACTTGCTTCAATAACTGTATTGTTGGTGGTCTTTTAGTAGTAGTGGTTTGTAAAGAAACATATTATGTTGGCTCGAATAGCTTTTTCGCGTTGTGCGCCTCCTTTTTTTTCGTTTGTAGCAAAACAGAAGTGTAGTTTTTTGGCGCGTAATTTATGACAGAACGCTAAACCATTCTCTTAACGCCCTGCAATTTGGTCAGTAAATCCAACATCTCGTGAACAAAATTAATGCTATATATGCTTGTGTCTTGATATGCAGCAGTTGCTTACTGGTAAGCAATGGTGTGATTTGCCGATAACTTTGCGCAAGAAACAAGCTGCCAGTCTAGTGGCGCATATTTGGAAGTTTGAAATTTACTTTGTGCTGGAACTAACGTGGCTATTGAGAGGAGATGTACAAGTAAAGGCCAAGTCGGCGTTGGTAGTGGATGTTTTTAACCATTTCTTCCAAATAAACCCGCATTCTTCTTTCTTTGTATCCCAAATAATGGACAAAGGAACCCGGGCCCAGCACCTAATAAGGAAATGTGGAGTGGTCCAATAATCTAAAGAAATCTAGAAAACAATTCTTCGGAAAATGCACGTTTTTCCATTGTACACCAATATTCCAAAACATAAATAATCCTTAAACCGAGCACATTGTTTAAAACACACTCGCACGCACTTGACTTTAACAGCATATGCAATGAATATTTGCCATTTCTAGCTATTGAGACGATAAAAAAAATACTCGCTTGCCGAATATAGCTATACCTATTATAGGGTTGATGGCAAATTTTTGAAACGGCACATAATCCGCAGTAAACAAACCAGGCAGTGCCACACTAGTACATAAATGTCTATTGCCAAATATATACATGTGGTTTTTTTAAAAATGAATGTACACCTGTGCAATTTTTGAGCAGGCGAGGTAAGGAGGCTTTATCATGTCTTGAAGTGGCAATGCTCTTTATGTACATGCCACACGTTGCACTGGCTGGCAGCAATCTTTTTGTTAAGACTAAGAAGCCGCCACATTTTGCAGCGCAAATCTTTAGGTTTGCCATCAAGTTAAATGGCATATTTCCATATATGTTTGTAGATCTTGCAACATAAAAGATGCCTCCTGCATGCCCAGTATACCTGTGGCTACATGTGGCTACATGTGGCACTACCGATACCCGATTACTAGTAATACTACAGATCAAGCATTTTTAAGCTTACAAGTCCAGCCGCCAAACATTGGCTCTGGTCATTGGCTACCTGCTGTATATCAGCAAGCTTTCTGACGCATTTATACTTACAAGTTTTTGTGCTGTGCTGTTTATGTTTTCTTGATAGCAAATACGGGATTCATTTTCAAAATCCTGTTTTTGTAAAAGGGTATTTAACAAACAGCCAATTGTTCATTCTGCAAATGTAAACAATGCATTGTAACAAGGTAGTGGTTGGAAATGTAAAGACTGGTTTTTTCTGTTGAAAAATAAACAGTGACAGGCGCAGAACCAAGGACGTTGTCACTCCCTTCTCCTTCCGTGCGTTTTCCATGTAAAAACAAGCTAATTACCTCCCCACATGGGCACGTTGTTTTCGTTTTTAGGGAAAACAATGTATTTGCTAGTGTGACAAATTCTAGCACAATATTGTGTCACTCCATATGTAGTCTTGTGGAAGAAACAGTAAATACTGCGCCGTTGGATGTGTTGTTTATGTAGTAAAGTGGCTTGGCTAAGCCATATTTCACGGACCGAGAGGGGGAAAATGCACAGTTTGCGTGGAGTACAGCTCGGATTTTCCAGAATTCAATGTAAACAATGCAGAAAAAAAAAACACCGAGAAAAGCTATAGAAACTAGTAGAAATGCTACCTGGTTAACAAGCCTACTATTCACGCCCATGGGTTAAACACAACCTTTAATATGCCATCCTTCTGAGCTTCAAACTTTTCATACATTTCCGAAGCAGTTTCTAAAGGAACCCGGTGGCTTATAATATGCCGTGCAATGTCCGTCGATGCAATTAGATCGCCGATTTCGCCCATCAAAGACCGTGCTGGACAGCGTCCGCTTTTAAACGTGATGTTTTTGTCATAGCAATCGCTTGGGCTCACTGGAAATCCCTTGGAGTGGGCATGCACACCAACGGATGAGATTACGCCACCTGGCCGTACCAGCTCGAATCCAAGTTTTAAAGCATCGTATGCTCCGACGACTTCGAGAACAGCATCGACGCCACGTCCGCCGTTAGCAGTTTCCACGCCCGCACTTAGTGCCCCCAGCTTAGCTGCAGCTTCAACCCTCGCGGCTACCCGGTCTACCGCGTAAATTTGACCAACTCCAAGCATCCGTGCACTGGCAATTGTACACAAGCCTACTGGACCACATCCAATGACTGCTATTGAAAGCTCAGCTGGTGAGATTTTGGAGTCGGCTAACATGTTTAGTGCATTTTTGGCGCAGAAGTATCCTGTGGCCAGAATATCGCCCATAAGCACGCCTTCTTCAAACGACACATTGTCGGGCAATTTCATCAGTGTGCCATCTGCATGAGGAACACGAACAAACTGCGCCTGGCCGCCATGAATCCCTTGGTTTTGCTCGTCTATCCAGCCAAAGAGCTGTGCGCTATTGCAACGGCTAGAAAGCCCATGCGTGCAGTACCAACAATCTCCACAGGCAGTAGTAAAACTTGCTGCCACACGCTCGCCAGGAACTAGCTTAACGCCAGTACCAACTTCCTCCACAACTCCTGCAAACTCATGTCCACAAACAGTGCCTGGACGCAGCCCGGCTTCTGCTCCGCGATAAGGATGCAAATCAGAGCCGCATAATCCGCAAGCCATTACACGCACTATTGCCTCGCCTGCCTGCGGATTGGACGGCTGCTCCACATCCTCGCAACTGACTTTATATGGCTCTTTGAATACGACTGCCTTCATAATACGAATACAAAAATAGATGACAGGAAAACCCACAGAGCAAGCGTGAGAATATCAAGTTGCTGTATATTGCAATCAAATCAAGGCCATTTTTAGCTCCTAGATGTCGATCAGCCAATTCCAAAGAAAAGTGCTGCAATTTGCACGTACACAGATATATTGTCTCTTGCTTTGTGGTTTTTTCCTATTCTTTCTAGCTAAATCTATTAATAATGAAGCTTCAAACTGGAGGGTTGCGTGCACCATACATTATGTTGGCAGCCACCATTGTTATCTGCAGCCTGCTCCATATGGCGTATGCAGAATCGTCTACTGAGAACCTGTCCGACTACCCAGCAGTACTGTATGTAGCCACACCATTCACCTTGTGCTTTGGCGCTCTGCTTACAGAACAAACGGTAATCACGGATGCCCGCTGCCTGCATCCATTTTCCAATGGTGATGGCGCGCCTGATAAAGTCAAGGGTGTCCTTGGCCCAGACTATCTGATGGTGGGAGTGCCCACAACCAACTTATCAGCAACCATGCACAACGTCTTGCTATCTACTCAAGTATACACAAACATTGACCAGGCAGGCTCACGCGCAGCAACTTTCTTTGGTCTGGTAGCCAACTATGTCGATAATTCGACATTCTACGGTGTTAACACATCTGCAGTGCACGCTTATTATCCACAGAGCGAATATGTGGATTCTGCCGAACAAAACTTTGATGTAGGCATTTTGACGCTCAAACGACCCATCAAGACAAGTCAGTTGGCTCAGCTGCAGCTGGATGATGTCGACGCTGATATGAGTGGACTGAATGCACTTGGTTTTGCAGCGCCTGCAACTACAAATGATCCAGCTACTTTGCAGATGCTGTATCAGGGAGTAGATCTGACTACTGTCAAAATAACTCCCGTCTCGTCAAAGAGCCGTTCTGACTGCGACTCAGACTACCAGAAGGCTTACGATCTTAAAAACATGCATAGCTTCCATGGACATAAGCTTCCAGATAGCAATTCGCCCGTCTATTGCTCGTCATTTTATGACAATGTTACCAAGTGCGCTCTTGATACCAGCATCTCCATTGATAATGCAGCTTCAAGCAACTATTCTACCAATCTCAACTCCACTATTCTTTTTGTCAAGAGCGGATCTACCATTCGTGTAGTTAGCCTTGGTCTGCCACATGTTGTCGAAGAACGCTCGGGCAGCTCTTCGTCCTGCTCGTCAAACGGATTTGTGCACTTCCCGCGTATCGGCATATACACTGATTGGATTGGCTGGGCAACAGGCGGTTCGATTGCATCAAATGGTTCCTGGACCAGTAAGCCTCTGAGCGAGGACGTCATTTCTGCGCTCTTTGACAGTGGCGGCACTAGTCTTTCTCCTAGTACAGTTATACTAGCATTTGCTATATCGATTGCTGCTATTATTAGTACGTATTTATAAACAGCTGTTTTTTTTTTTCACATATGTGCATTACAATAACAATGATGAAGAATTACTTGGCAGCAGAAGGCTTTGCAGGCGCTGGGCGTGCTGGTCTGCCATATGGATTAAACCGTGGTTTGACGCTGCTGGCTGGGTTTGGACCAGTAGCTTTGCTCTTATTTATAATTGGGGGCTGTTGGCCCTGCGACCTCATCTCAGCAGCCTTGGTGGATCTCATATACCCAGGAACGCTGCCACCATCAACCGTATTGTTAGCCGCTGGTTTGGGCATGGCTGAAACAGTTGGCTGCTTTGTTGGTTGCGGCTTGGATTTACCACCAGCCTTGGGCTTATCGCTAGACTTGGGCTTGGAAGCTACCGCTGGCTTGGCGTTTATATACGACTTTAGCTTGGACTGGACGTTGCTATAGTCTGCTGGTTTGTGCATTGGCTTTGCAGCACTTGGCTTTGCAGCACTTCCGGCAGAATTTGAATTGACAGATAGCTTTTTGGCTGGTTGGATGCCCTTGGTCGGGATACCAGTTGGCTGGCCAGCAGCTTTAGAACCAGGCGTCTTTCTGGATGTAGGAATCAGCGTAGGGCGGGATAATAGTGCTGACTTAGTTGACGTTGGTGGGCGTAAAGCACTTTTACCCGCTGTTGGTGCAGATATCTTCGATGGCGCTGGTTTGGCAGGGTCAGCTTTCTGTGCATTCACCTTGGTGGTCTCGCTGGATTTGCCGGATGCAACTGTGCTAGGCTGAGCTGGCTCTGCTTTGTCAGTTGCTAGTTTCGTAGTTTCCTTCTGTTCAGCAACTTTGGTTTCTTCCACAGCCTCCTTCTGTTCAGCAGCCTCGCTCTCCTTTGCAATTTCTTTCTGCTCTGTGGGTTCAGGCTCAGAAGCTTGTGGAGTAGCCATATTATTCACCGCTTCAGCTACTTTGTCATTTGGCGTATCCTGCTGAGTATCTTTATCGGCAGGCTGGTCGGCGGTTTCATTTGGCTCGGACAAACCAGAAGCGGGTTCTTCCTTGCTAGTCGGCTCCAAGCTTCCGCTCACTGCCAAGTCTTCTGATCGTTGCTCCACTTCAGGTTCGGCAATAGGCTCAGAATCCTCAATGTTTGTACTGGTAGCCGATGCAGAGCCAGCAAACAAAGTTGTAGATGTAAGGTCTCCGCCAGCAGCCTTGACACGGGTGCTTGTAGCCACCGTTTGAGCACCATTGACAGTGCCAGCCGTGGCAGCAGCTGTACGCCGAGCCTTCGCAGTCATGGCTCGTGTCTTGGTGGATTTTCTGCGCTGAGCTGGCGACTGCACAGCCGACCGAGTAACTGATGGCGACGAAAACAGTGGCTCCAACCGTGGACGCTTGCTCGTAGTAGCATTGCTCGTGTCAGCGTTTGAACGCTTGTTCTGTGGAGTAGACCCAGGCACTTTGTTGGCAGCCCAGTGGTTGACTATCGAGTCGTCATTATTAAAGATCTTCTCATGTGCCTTGTCAAACAATACAGATTTGCCCTGTTTTGCACGATTAGGCGTTTTGAGCAGCGCCTCGTTGGTCGCATTATATTTGTCAAGCACCTCTTTGCGCTCTTCAGCCGACATCGCTGCTGCCCGTGCTTCCATCTCGGCTGTGAGCTTCTCAGCCAAGCTTGGAAACTCCTTGTTCTTCACCAGCTCCATATTCTCCGGTGGCTCCATCTCTAATGGCTTGCTATTTACTGTCGGCATCACTTTAAACACTTTATCTTGTGCTGGCGCTTCTTCTGCCTCATGGAACTCCTCGTCATCGTCAGATTTAGACATGGAAGTATCGTTATTATCTGCAACTGTGTTTTGTGCTTCAACCAACTGCTCAATTAGTTCCTCGTTTTTGCCATTGGCTTTGATGCCATGCTTTTTACACAACGTCTGAAGTTGCTTGCGCTTCATACTATGCAACTCCTCGATATTTATATCTGTTAGAGCTGACATTGTTGCTTGTTAAAACACTCGATATCTGGAAAATACAATATGAAATACTAAAGGAAAGTTGTGTTTTGTTTACTGTTATGAGCAATTTGTTTATTTTTATTTCAAATGCAGCTCAAGTCGAGCCGATCAAGGCCAGACATTAGCGATAGCGAGTCATATTCCACACTTTAGCGCACAACTTCGGTCAGCTCTACCTGCGCCATGTCCAGCTGCTTGCGACACTTTTCAAACCACGCCAGATGCTTGTCATCAACAAAGGTTATCGCCAATGTCACCAGCTCTGCCAGCTGATGACGCAATTTACCTGATTCCACATCAGCATTTTTCTTCCACGAACTATCTTCTGAATACAGGGTTGCTGTCAGATCGTCCACTCCATGGGCAGCAAGCTTTCCTTGCTCAAGCAGCCGATCTAGCCATATTATATGTTCCTCGTCAAGTTCAGTGCAATCTCGAATACACCGCAAAGCAATTTTATCGCAGATGTGTTTGGTCAGTTGAACTAGCTTCTCAATTTCCTGCCCCTTTTCCACTCTATCGACAGGAATATCAGGATCAAATTCATCCATACTGTCTTCGCTTACATCACCACACGATTCTTTGTTGTCTTTGGCATCATCCAACGATTCACCAAGCTCACTCAACACGTCTTTAAGCAGATTTCCTATAGCTGATGTCCATTCCAAAGCCACTGCTGTTCGATTATTGGCAGGTACTTGCGAAAGCGCCTTGCAGTGTTCCCAAAACACACCTGAACGTGGCATAAACGCCATATCTGCCATGGAACTCTGCTCGATAGCTACCTCATCATCTATAAATGTGTTTATCAACGCAATTGCCGCAACCAGAGACTGACAAGTAGCTTTGCGCACTGCTTGCAGGTAGGTGCGGCCTGCAGTCTTTGGTACCCGCTCTACCTGTCGAACAAGCTGGAAAAATCCGGCGTTGATCTTTGGACACAGGGTTTCTACGTCGATTTTACGTGCCGGCGGTTTGCAGGCAATTATCAGATATGTCACTTCTTTGTCAATTGCTGCCGCCAAATCCTTTATAGTTGTTTTAAATGTGGTCTCGGAAAACTCGGTATTGGTGTCCAAGCCCTCGAATTTAACTACGTGTTCCAGTAGCACCTTGATATTGAGTGCTGCCGAATGCAGTAGCTTCTGTGTATCTGTGTCCAGCTCGCTAACAGGCATATTTGAATGTAAGTAAGAAAAGTTCCTCAACCAGGAAAAAAAAAATTCACTTGATGAAATTAGCGACATCATATCGATCAAATCAGTATTTTAATGTAAATATCCCAGAGCTTTTCCACTGTTTACTTTATCCCTTCTGTATTTATTTAGAAAAGATGTTTGGTCCTAGAAATATTCGTGGCCACACGGTTGTGCAAAACAAGGAAAACGATGTTCCTGGAAGTGTCTCTCGTTCCGGGAAAGCTGGCCTGCTAAGCAGCAAAGATGCGCTAGCCAGTAGCCATCCGATGAAAAAAACGGCCAATTCAGCGGTCTTTGGCAACTCGGCTACAAACACAGCAACTCCACGGCCAAAGCAAATGGACGGGAAGCAGCAACAGAATGCTAGAATGGGATTGCGAGAGATAACTCAGACTCCATCTGCGCTGGCCCGCGCTTCAAAGCCAACTCCTGCTCAATCGCAAGTACCTCGTACTATTAAGCGTCGCCAGGGTCTTTTCAGTCCATCAAACCCCTCAACTGCATCTAGCAGCACTCCGTCTTTTACGGAGCTTTTAGAACCAGAGTATGTACCAGCAGCAGTATCTTCATACCAGTTAGACCCTATTGACGAATTCGGATGTGACTTGGATATTGGAATGGTGCCACTAACTCAGTCATCATTTATAACAATGCAAGCAAGAGATATCTCGGAACCTAGCTTGGAGCCCGAACTGCTTGTTTGCATTCCTGATACACCTCCACTGGATTTTCCGTCGCTTCCTGATGACTTGCCGATGGAGCCAATTTCCTGTAAACCCACGACACTAATTGCCCATTCGCTTTACCCTAGCCGCATCCCTCGCTTGAAGCGCAAGCGCTAGATTAATCGCGATTTATAATTGTTAGCATTAACTTGAGTAAATAGCATTCATTAGCCACAGCATATAGCATTTCATAGAAACATCTTTTTCGCCTCCTTGTGCTTAATATTTTTAATGAAGTCGGCTAGATATCCAGTTTACTCGTCTTGTGATAATATTTCGAGACTGGAAAAGTTAGAGCAGTATTTTATGGAGCAGGCCAAGCGCTGTACCAGGCAAAATGTAAGCCATTTGCCGCTCATACTATAAAAGGCACTAATATCTTGCTAGCTGTAGAAGGTACTAAAAGGGCGACCGAAAAGACTGCTAGACCGATCTATATCCATCAATGACCAAACACAAACAAATAGGGCCAAACCAATCCATGAGAGAAAGGATTTAAATATAAATGGGGCTCAGTCAGTAGGCAGTGCCGAAAACGCAACATCGAGCAATGAAGAGTATTTACAACCAGCTAGCATAAAGTGTCCAAACAGCCCAGCTACTTCAAGCGAGGTAGCCATCAATCTGACCAACCTGTTTAGTGCAGACCGCAGCTCATCAATTGAAACCAACAAATTTATAGCCGGGAAAACTATGTCTTTCAAGCCTGAATAAAAGATTTAAATGTTTGAGCGATAGCCGGTTTTACGCTTGTTATAAAAGGCCAAAAAGTCACGCTTATCCATAGCAGACAGCTTTGTCATACGTAAGCGAGCAAGCTGTAGCAGCTTGTCTCTAACAGCCTCGTCTAGATTAACCGGATCCGCATCGCCGTTGCAAAACAAAGCCGACTCGCTAATCTTAGGACATTCTGCTTGTTCCAGAATACGCACCACCAAAGAGTTATATACTTGACAGCAGAGCACAAACAAGTGCCAAAACTGGTTGCCTACCGAATACGCAGGACTAAATGACTGTGCTGGATACTTTATGGCCATTATATGAATTTGTGATTTCTCATCCAAATTCCCTGGCTCTTCAAACATCGGAAGCAGCTGGAGTAGCGCTCGGCCATTCGAGGTAGCGTTTTCAGGAAACACCACTACTGGTCCCAGTTTTTTGATTCTTGCCTCTTCCGTGACTGATTTCAACGTCCGTGCATTGCTGGCTTGTAGCAACGCAGGTGTCTGTAGAGCCGGTGCTCGTAGTGCTGTCCACATGGATACTCGCTGCACCATGCTTGAGGCATTATCGATATCGACAAATACCGGGTTGTACTTGGCTACCAGCCAAAGCACGTCAATATAGGAGACATGGTTGGCGATAACAATATCGCCAGATTTAACCTCCACCTTACGTACTTTAAGCCCTCCTCTGCGTCCTCTTTGCAGTCCGACGGTCTTGGCATCTATCCAGTGAAACCCCATGATAAACAGCGCCAACCGTGCCAACACTGATCTTGTACATTGTGAGTATTTGCGCTTGATGCTAGGCACCACAAGCAATGTTCCAAGTGCGTTGGTAACTGCGTCTGCAACTACGGTTATTGCAAGTGAGGCCAAGCGCACGACAGATACGACTGGTCCAACAACATACGACTTGACCGCTCCCAGCACACTTTTAAAGACGGTTTGTTGTGTACGTGCAGGCACTGGCTGCAAAAAAGGCTGAATTCCAGTTCCAGAGTCTCGCCACTTTGAATACTTTTCCATTTGCAAAGAAGGTTTATAATTGCTGTGAAGAGAAAATACAGAAGAAATTAGGTTTTTTTTATACCCATAAATATGAAAAACATCCACCTCACCGATTTAAAAAAAAAAATCAGTACGATTTGTAATAAAAAGAATTTATAGAATGGATCTACTGAAAGAGGCTATTAATAAGGAGGTAAAGAAGCGAAAAACACAGTACAAACAGGCAGCTGCGCAAAACGGGGATGGCGGGAGCAGCAAAAAATATGTCCGCGTGGCAGATTTGGAACACGTAAACGCCAGTACAACTTCCACGACAAAACTACCTCCGAAACCGGCCGCAGTCGCCAAAACCTCCAAAGAAACACCCGAACCAGCAACCACTCCGGCAGCTGACTCTGCGGTTGTGTTGGCAGCAGACGAAGTAATCAAAAGACTGAGAGCTCGCGGAGAGCCCATCCGATTATTTGGAGAAACCGATTCAGCTCGATCGCAACGTCTCCGGGCATTAGAGATCACTGAGGAAAAGCACTATGGGCAACAAAACGAGTTTCATCGGGTATTGGCGCAGGTTGAGGCTGGAGCCATGCTGGATGATCTCAAACGACAGGCACAGATGAATGACGAGGACGATAAGCGCAAAAAAAAGCTTCAGATCCTTCTAGACTACGATGTTTCGGATATTTCGGTAGAGCTGTTGCGCCGCGATATAGACCGATTGAATACCCTGTTGTATGTGTATTTTAAACGGGTGCTTTATGAGTGGGATGATTTTCTAAGTATGAGGCCGGACGAGGAGCGGCTGTCGGTTGATGGCAAAATGGCTATGGCTACGCAGAGACAGTCGGCGGAGTATCTTAAGCCGCTGTTCCGTGGTCTTAAGGCTCGTACCTTGCAGGCTGACATCGTGGCTCGTATTACTGAGATCGCTCGGCATATGATTGATAGAGAGTATATGAAGGCTAACGATGCTTATTTGCAGCTATCCATTGGTAATGCGCCTTGGCCGGTGGGTGTGACGCAAGTGGGCATCCATTCAAGAGCCTCTCGAGAGACCATCAATGCCGACAAAGTCGCGCATGTGCTGAATAACGAGACTCAGCGCAAATGGATCCAGTCTATCAAGCGACTCATTCGGTTTGCTCAGACAAAATATCCTCCGGCAGATTTGGCAAAGCTTGTTGGCTAAATATACAAGATCAGCAGCTTTATTCCCACAACTGCCAACTGACCCGTTCTCCGTTATATTTTTGACTGCTAAAGTTTTTCTGTTTTCTTTTAGACAATTACATAGCGAAATCTGTATAAATAATGGAGCTGAGTGAGCAGCTGGAGGCACTGGGATCGGTGTTGAAATCCCAAATCATGAGTGATCTCAACTCATGGGAGGACCGACGTCGCAGCGAGACTCAGTCCGCGCGTAGTGGCAAAAAATCCGCCAAACGAGCACGTCCCCAGCCTCTACCCGAGATCCCACACGATACCTTGGTGGAACTGCGCCAAGTGCAGCATGAGCTATTCACACAAACCAACGAGGTAGCTCGACACATCATTATTTGGGCCATTGGTGTGCTGTCAGTGTTTGTTTCTGTGGCCGATATGAAGGGCAACTGCAAGCTAAGCGATCTAATTGGACTGCCAGGGACCAAAGCGGTGTTTCAGCTTCTAGTTATGGCTGTAGAAAGCAGCTTTACGCTCCAGAGCGTTGAAGGCGCAGAGCAGGCGTTTGTTGATGCCGTGATGGCCACCACCAAAGATCCACGGGCCATTAGCTGGATCCTCAACCAGTACGGAACTACCCATAGCTCGCATTTTTTGCATTGTATCCATATGTACGCTATCTCGTTGCTGGCTCAGGGCGATGCTGCGGTTGCAAGCCTGGAAAGCAGCGGGCTAGGCACTGCCATTAACGATTTGGCTACCACCCATCCAGAACAGCACCAAAAAACAATGGACAGCATTCTTGATGCTTACCGACAGGCTGTGTCCAGCTACGACACAGATAGTGCTGAGGAGCAGATAGCCGAAGACGACTGCCGACGGTTTGTGCTTTTCTACATGCTGCAGTCGCAGTCAGCAAAACTATATAACAGCAGCGCATGGCTAGGAGACGCAATCCGATTTGAAATGCGCACAGGGTTCTCACGGTTTGTGGTCCACCAGGGGCAGAAAACCACAGCGAAGCCGCTAGCAGAATCGATTGAGGTGCTGTATGGTGACCACCAGGGCCCAAGCAAAAAGCTCTCCGACCAACCCCTGAACATCGAGCGAGTGCTGGGCGTGTTTGAGCTAGTGGCACTGGTTGCTGGAGGCAGCTCCGCAGCAGAGGATATCGAGATGGCAGATGCTGATGGAGACCAGCAATGGCAGGCGTTTATCGACGCATGTGCGCAGACCTTGCAGCGGCTGGTCAGACGTGAGCAGGAGATGGTTGTGCTGGGCCATCTGCCGCGAACCGTCAAAAACATGCCGCAGCCGATTATGAACGGGTTGCCGGAAGCAGTGCAGCGTGGCGGACGCATATTCAACAATGGGCCGATATCCCATCCCAGCACCACCCTGAACGACGCTGAAGCCGCGTGCCAACGTCTGTTTGCCATTGCCAGTGCAGCCGACAGCCGCACTGCGCGTGGCCGCCAGTTGCGCGTGCTGCTGTGGGAGGCGGCACCATTGCTGGTTGAGATTCTGGCAGCCCGCTTGGACTCTTCTGGCGCAGCAAAGGCCCTGGTTCGGATACTCGTCGACAGCTGGCCGCTACGAACGGGCCATGAGCCAGATGTGCATGCGTTCATGGCGCTGTTCCGCTCCTTGCTGGCGATCAGCGAGTGCAATCGCGGAGTGGTATTCCAGCAGCTGCTAAATACATTTGGTGCCCGCTTCAGCAACAACGCAAGCCCGGATCAGATCCAGCATGCTGTTGATCTTCTAGCAGCATCAGTTGATTGTCAGGTACAGATATCCGGCGGTACCGGCCCACGAATAATCAAGGAGCCCGTAAGTGATCTGTGCGGAGTGCTGGCGGCCAACTGGCGGTCTGTGTGGTCTCGCTGCTTTGGATTATCGCTAGAAGAGGGCGACAAGCTCCCTGGAGAAGTGGACGCTTGGACGATGCGCGGAATGCTCGTGCAGGCGCTGCAGCGGCTGATGCAGCTACGCCCGGTATTGCGGAAGATCGACTGCATTACATTGGCCGAGCATTCGCTTTATGAGCTGGCCAAGATCCAAGACGCCATGCTGCATCCGTCGTTTTCAGAGAGGCTTCATGGCGACGTGAGCGCCATGCTGGGCTTAGCCCGGAAGCTGCTTATGCTGTGCTCTGTCGTGGTCCAATCCACATCAGACGGTGTTGAGCGGCTGGCAATGGAGCGGCTGGTGCAGCTACTTCTGGTTCTGCCTGACCCTTCATCCACGCACACTGCTACTTTACGCGTATTCGCACACCTAAAAGACTCTGTGGGGCTCGACAACATGTTGCGTGAGCCTCTCTTGCAAGACCAGGACACTAGGACGCCGATGCAGAGCCTGGAGGCGGCGCTGGAAGGCCGGCTGTTGCCAGCCACCACGGCTGCAAGCCGCCAGAAAAAACCGGCCTTCTCCGATAGCTCCAATTTGGCCATGGCCGAGCAGCTTTTGTGGCAAAACGCGATCCGCCCGCTGCCCAAGTACCCGCGCTCTGGTCTGCGCAACCATGACCGCGTAGATGACGCGTGGGCATTCGCTCGCCCACTTACAACTGACGCCAAGCAGCAGCCAGTTTCTCAGCGGCGTCCGCTTCTAATGCTGGCTCTGCTGACGCTGGCATGCGGGTCGCAATCAGCAACCGGTACCCTGGTTGAGCTGCTGCAAGAATACTATGCAGACTCTATTCCCAGCATGCCGCTCACGATGCTGGACGAGCGGCTGCAGTCTGCGCGGCTGCAGTTGCGACCCCAGGAGATGGAGCTTTTGCAGGACATCCGTCAGAACGGCGACCTGGAAGCCGTGCTCTTCCGCATTGCACGAGACTCGTCTGCTGGCGCATCTGCCGCTAAGACTCTGGTAAGTGCGCTGGTGGCTGCACTAGTGGTGTTTTGGAATGGCGCGCTAGGCGAGGCTGCCAGTAAGCGGCCGCGCGACTTGGAATTCACACTTCGCGTTGTGTCGCTGGTGGCAGATGCATATGCTGCTGACGTTTCGGCTGTCAATTTGTGTCCGCTGCTTCCGCTTGTTAGCGGCAAGGACGTGTCGCGCCTGCTGCTGCACTATGTATGGAGGTGGCTGCTGCATCGCTTTCCTGCTGCCGAAGACGAATCTCATAGAATCATTCGTCATATCATGCGGCGGCATATTGTCCATACTGCAGCTTTGTTCAAGTCTGTCTATCCAATGCCTTCATAACTTTTTTTTAGCAATGGAAACAGCAAAATATGGTATTGGAATATGAAGTAAAAAAAGAATAATAAAGAAACACTTCAAATAAAGCAATTATAGAATTAAACACTTGTTTCTCTTCCTTGGGATCTGTGGAGGCGACAGTACTACGCGTATAGCCTCGTCAAACACGCTCTTCAATCCCTTTTGCGTCAAAGCCGAGCATTCAAGATACTTTGCTGCGCCAATTGTCTTTGCCATGTCCAGGCCCTGCTGGAATGAAATCGGTGCCGTCTTTTTCTGTTTTAGCCTTTCAATGGTATCGGCGTCCTCGCGCAGATCAAGCTTGGTTCCTACTAGGATCTTCCGCACTTCTGGCGCATGATGGTCGATTTCAGGGAACCACTTTGTTCGCACATTCTCAAACGACGGCGGGCTCACCAGCGAAAAGCACACCAGGAACACGTCTGTTTGCGGATACGACAGCGGACGCAGTCGGTCGTAGTCTTCCTGTCCTGCTGTATCCCACAGCCCCAAGTTGATTGGCTTTCCATCCACCATCACATTTGCCGAATAGTTGTCAAATCTACAATATCTCCCGTCATTAGCCCAGGTTCCTTATTCAACCACGAATTCCTGGTTCAATCATACATTCCATTTTTCTCTTTGTGCACTTTATCCTGCCTGCATGCATCACCAATCCTCCCTTCGCATGCAACTTTATGATTAAAAGAGAAAAAGGCAGGCCGATCAAAAAAGGAAATATAAGCACCAAGAAAGCACATAAACCATGTTTAATGCAGAAATTAAGCACGGTTTATGCTCTAGCCGTGAACTGTACTTACACTGTTGGGATGTACTCGCCCGGAAACGCATTGGTGGTATAGCTGATCAAAAGACATGTCTTTCCGACCGCACTACACATAAATAGTTAGCACGCTTGTTGACTCCCGACTATATGCCAAAAAAAGCCGCATATACTATACGCGTATACAAGAGCCAGACTCTTGACGTGTGCACTTACCCGTCACCAATAACTACGCATTTAATGGCCTGCATTGTATTTTATAGTCCTCTACCGGTAGCAAAAACTAAATTGTGCAGTTTGTAAATGGCAAAACAATAAATAAATAAATAAACGTTTAAAAGGCAAAAACAAAAAGGTGGGAGAGTGTATAGAAAAGAAAAAAGGAGGAGGGGAGAGGGAAAAGTGAGAAATTGGGGGGAAGGCAGAAAGGACACAGGATTAAAAAAAAACCAAAAGGATGTACACAAAAACTGTAAACTGAAACGTGATAATCAATGAAAACAAGCAACTTGAAAGGCGTTAGGACTAATTTTTCCAGCGTCTGGCTTGGAGCTTGTCAAGATAGCCTTTTCATGTAGAGTGCTGTGTGCAGAATATACTTTCTTTTTAAATAGTGTGAATTTACCCATCTTGGGAAATTACAAACGAGCAACCTGAATGCACACACGTAAAACAGAAAGGTATTGGCAGGATCGCACTACCAAAGTGTTGGCTGATCCAGGAAACCCCCACCATGCAATGGAAAATAATCAGGTGCTAGTGACGTGTACCCAGTTCTATTTTATCAAAAATAGAGGGATTTTTTGTAGGGCGTAGAAGCAACGCGGTGGAAGAGTGCAAATAGAATAACCCATCTTTATACACACTATGCTAGATACAGTCGGCGGAATAAATAATTGGCTTGTGTCTGTACGTACTGTTATTTCAACCACGAAAAGGATGGTTGTTCCAATAAAGTGAATACTTGAACGCAAAAGAAAAGGGAAAAAGACGAGTAGAAACAAAAGAAGGAAACTTGTTTATAAAAACTTTTCTTGTCCCTTTGTCCAGCCAAACAAACACACTCCCCCCCTTTTTTTACTCCCATTCTCATACGCGGTTTCTACACATTTTATGTGCAACTGCGGCCTGCTTGTTAGCTTGTTAACTGTGCAGCAGACATGTTGCGACGTATCCAGTGCGACTATAAGAAACTACTGGGTGGTCAAGCGTTGTCTTGTGAGCTACATCTAAGGGATTTTCAATACTTGCCATGTTTTGTGGACATGGTAGTAAATCACTTTTTTTTTTCTAGAGGTGCATGTTGAAAATGACAACAAGCAATGTTGGCTAGATGAAAAAAGCCCCGATAGCATGAACTGGAACTATGGCATTCCGGACATTGGGTACATATAGGCCAAACATACAAGCAGGCTACGTCTGCTGATATAACCAGGGAACAATGAAACTGGCAGAATGGAGATCAAGGTGTTTGCACTATACAACGCAATATCGACCCAGGACATAAAGCAATATGATTGCGGGCTAGTTATGAGCTTGATTATTTCAAAAACAAAAGATTTTTACTCCTCATCCTCCTCGTCAGCACCGCCCGAAGAGCGCTTGGCGCGCTTGCGAGCAACGCGGCCAGGACGGCCACCGCCGAACGGCGAGGTGAGAGCAAAGTCAATGTGCTTCTGCGAGTCCAAGCGGACCACAAACGAGGGGACATTGACGACCTGCTTGCCCACACGGATATGGCGCTGACGAATCAGCACGCGAGCATGGTGGATCGAGCGGGCCAAGCCCAACTTGTACACCTGCGTCTGCAAGCGGCGCTCCAAAAAGTCCTCCACCTTGAGCGACAGCACGTAATCCAGCTTAGCCTTGGACTCGTCCAGCACACCAATGCGAATAAGGCGACGGATCAGTGCGTTACCCTCGAACAGACGACGCGGGTCGTTCTTCTCCAGCTTCAACAGCTCACGGGCGGCACGACGGATGTTCGACAGCGTGTAGGCGACACGGTAGATTTCGCGCTTGTTACGCAGGCCGTATTCACCGCAAAGCTTCAACTCGCTGTCAAGACGCTCGGTCTGGAACGGGTTGCGAGGCACCTTGTAGGTCTTTGAGTGGTTTCTTGGCGGCATTCCTTAAATTGTCTTTTTAAGTTCCAAGAACAAAACTAATTGAAAAAAGGAGAAAGAGAGGGAACAACCGGTAGTTAGCCCTCGCGTCTACTTTTAGACAGTGAAGATGCTTTGCCCAAAATGCCTTTAAAAATTCTCTACCACCCCGGCCCGCTGATCCCCCTTAAATCAAATCGCAATCAATGATACGCCTGGCTGATTGGCTCCAATCCATCACGTGCCTACAGTTATTTCCACGTGCTCAATGTCAGGGGACCCCTGGGCCCAAATCCCCCCAGAAAAAGAGCGCTGTTTTCCAGAGATCGCGAGCTGCTCGAGCCGTGCGGTTCGGCAAGCTGGATAAAAATTTTCTTGAGGGGTTTTTTTTGCTGGGGGGTGAGTTTTGGCAGCTTAAGAGTTGAAGCTGCTAGTAAAGGGCCTTCTTCCTTTTTTCCCACTTTGAATTTCTTCATTAAAGTAAATCTTAAAAAAAGGTAGGTTGGTTTGTTTTATGTCAGAGCAGGAGGTGCTTGAGGGAAACACAGTTTGAAACGAGAGAACCGAAAAGCGTGACGGGAATTTGAGGGAATCAGCAGTCAAATTTGGCTTTCTAGCTACGGCGCTAGTCTCTTTGCAGCATCGAGGTAGCTTGTTTGATCTTGAACACCTCGGAAATGCAAACATACTCGTTGAGGACAAAGGGAAAGATAGCAATCAAGGTTCTTGTTCCCCCCGATTGCCAGCCATGCTGCCATAAGCGCGATCCTTAAGCTATAGCTGCTGTAGCTAAAAATGACCCATTGTAGTAATTCGCCATGCCTCACTCGTTCGGTTACCGCGCTCGTACCAGGTACATGTTCGCTCGCAAGTTCCGTCAACACGGACCTCTGCACCTGTCGACGTACCTGAAGACCTACAAGGTTGGCGACATTGTCGACATCAAGGGCTGCGGTGCAGTGCAAAAGGGCATGCCGCACAAGTACTACCACGGCAAGACGGGCGTTGTGTACAACGTGACTAAGTCGGCAGTGGGAGTGATTGTGCACAAGCGTGTGGGCAACCGTTATATGGAGAAGCGCGTCAACATCCGCATCGAGCATATTAACCACTCAAAGTGCCGTGACGACTTTTTGCGTCGTGTGAAGGAGAACGCAGCCAAGGCCAAGGCCGCCCGTGCCAGCGGTGAGCCAGTTCAGCTGAAGCGTCTGCCTGCCCAGCCCCGTGAAGCCCGCTTTGTTTCCACCAAGAACAACGAGCCCACCACCATCACCGCCATTCCTTATGACAGTAAGTACTATTTCATGCGTTTGCAAAGCCTGGTTACTAATTGTTTTGTTTCTTGTAGCTCTTATTTAAGCGATCAGAGTTTGTTGAGTTTGGCAATAACACTTTTATTAAAAATAAAGCAAAAAAAGTTTTTTGCGGAGCACTTGAGGTCTTTTTACCTCCGATTTATTAAATGGAAAAAAAAATCTAGCTCTTTTATAGCAAAGATCAGAAAAAGTTTTTTTCTCTTCTTTTTGTATATTAGCTTTTTTTATATATTATGTCAGCAGGCAGTAGCGAGCATGGAGCAAACCGACCTAAAAACGTGCCAGTAGCGGTAGAACGACACGTAGAGCCTTGGCTACACTTTGTAGCTGGAGGATTAGGCGGAATGACCGGAGCAATAGCCACATCACCATTAGACGTTTTGCGTACACGACAGCAACTGGCAGGAGTAACAAGCACACCAACAGACAAACACATATGGACAAGATCAACGCGGCCCCTCCTAAACACCTACAAGATACTGAAAGAACTATGTCAGAAGGAAGGAGCCCGAGGGTGGTTTGCTGGCTTGGGGCCTGGTCTCGTGGGCATAATACCATCTCGAGCCATACAGTTTTTCACCTACGCCAACGGTAAACAGGTGTTGGCACGCTGGAACAATGGACAGGAAACCCCGTTGGTGCAGTTGTCGGCGGCAGGATTGGCAGCTATGGTGACGACAACGGCAACTAGTCCTATATGGATGGTGAAAACACGGATGCAGCTGGCCACAGATAAATATGCAGGCAGCTTGGCTTGCTTGCGTGCCATCGTGGAGAAGGAAGGATTGAGGGGGCTTTATAAGGGGACGAGTGCAGCATACTTGGGGGCATCGGAAAGTGCAATTCAGTGGATGATCTATGAGCAGCTTAAACGAGTAGCCAGGCTGCGGTCGCATGAGCGTGGCCAGGGCGGGCAGGCCAACTGGTTCGAGTACTTTGGTGCAGCAGCACTGGCCAAGCTGCTGGCCTCGGTGGTAACTTATCCGCATGAGGTGCTGAGAACTCGGCTGCGGCAACCGCCGGATGCCCAGGGTAACGTGAAGTACCGCGGCTTGATCAACTCGGCTAAACTCATTTTCGCCCAAGAAGGCATGCGAGGATTCTATGGAGGCCTGACACCACATTTGCTACGGACAGTTCCCAACGCATCCATCATGTTTGTGTCGTATGAAATAGTCGTGTACTACTATTCCAAGTACACAAGTACACAAGTACATAAATAGCTAGATTTATTTAGACGATCTCATAAACTCCACCATGCATGTAGAATACCGGATCAGCCGGTCAACGCTGGCCCACTGCAACTGTGACTCGCGGCGCAGACTGACCAGTAGCGGTTCCAGCTCCGTGGCATTGGCGCGGATGACGTCGGAAAACACCGACAAGAACACGTGCAAAAAGGACTGGACCAGCTCAAAGTCACGCTTGGACTGCAGCTGAGCAGTCAGAGTCAAAATAAAGGCCTTGAGAGCCCGCAGTTCATCATCTACCGGCAGCGTGCGGATCTCCACATCTACAGCAGACGGGCCCAGCTCACGCAAATGCTTAAAGACCTTGGAAAACACCGACGAGTCCTCGTAGGCCTGGTGCAGCAAGCGTGCCAGCTGAGACTCGGACGTGACCGAAAGGAATTTGGTGTCAGGCGCATCATCCACTTGGTCCTGCTCGGTAGGCACAAAGTGCTGCTCAGTCGTGGAGGGCAAGAAGAAGGGTGCTTGCTCGGGTGCTTGCGGGGGCTTCTCGGGCTGGTTGCGCTTCTTGATGGCGGACAAGCTGAGCAGCGTCTGCCAGCGGCTACGTGGCAGCTCAGAGAGCGTCAGCATGTTCTCGGTCAGCTTCTCGGGAGCCATATAAGCAACATTGGATTCAGGCACAGAGTCGTCCTGATCGTCCTGATCGGCCGATGGGCCGGCAGCAGTGGGCAGAGCCACGGCCACGGCATCCGCGTTGGGGTCGATCTTGCGCAACGTGACGTCGGAGAACTGCGTGCGGTTGGACCACAGAAACACGCCCACGCTATCCATATGAGCGGTGGCCAGGAAGTCGCCGGTTGGCGAGAATGCCAGCGACACCGGCACGCTGGGCACACGCAGGCAGTCGACCAGATGGCCTGTGGGCAGGTCCCACGTGCGGATATGGCAGTCCAAAGCACAGGTCACCAGCCAGCGCCCGTCGTTGCTGAAGGCCACATCGGCAATGCGGGCCGGATGCGGGCCCAGCGAACGCACCACCCGCATAGTATCAACATCCACTATGCGTACATACGCGTCGTCGCAGGCGCAGGCCAGCAGTCCCGCGTCGCGGTAGATTGCCATACGCGCTGCTGACGCAGGCAGCTCAAGGCATGCAGTCTGCAGGCCGGTGGCAAAGTCCCAGGCACGCAGCGTGCTATCCAGTGCCGCTGAAAAGACACGACGGTTGCATGCGTCGGTCTGCACGGCAGTGACAGGCTTGATGTGGCCAACCATCTGGCGCCGTGCCAGCCCTGACTGCATGTTGACAATATCAATGCGGCCCGACGCCAGTCCAAGCACACCAAAGCTGCCACATGCGCTGACGGTCACGGCTCGGACAGCCGCATCCGCTTGCAGCGTGAAGCTGCCCAGTGCACGGCGTGCCAGCGACCATGTGTGGGCATCGCCGCCCTGGTGACACGTCAGCACGTCGTCCCAGCTACGCGCTGCCGGGCTGCTGGCCAGCTGCGTCACCGGCGGCAACCGCGTGTCGCCGCCCTGTGCCAGCTCACCACTCTGCTCATCACGCCATATGGAAAACAGCCGCAAGGTGCAGTCGCGTCCGGCACTCAGCAGCTGCCGCCCGTCAGCGCCATGGAAGCGCACCATATGTGGCGGCGCTGCATGTCCGCTGCGCTGCCGCAGGAGACGCGGTGCTCCGTCTGCGCCATCGCACACCCATTCGCGGACTGCATTGTCGGCTCCTGACGTCACCAGAAGCGCCTGTCCTGCCATAAAGTCCACTGCTGCCACTGCCTCGCTATGCGCAGGCAGCACATGCACTAGGCGTCGTGCGTCCAGATCCCACAATGCCACGTCGCCGCTACTGCTGCCCGTAGCCATAATTGCCTCGCCGTCCGTGCGGAACGAAACACCCGTCACACGGCCCTCTTGCGCCACCTGCAGCACCGTCCGGTCTGCCCGCACGTTGTGCAGCACCACACGTCCGTCGGCCAGTCCCAGCGCCACCACGTCGATTGCCGGTGCCTGTGCCATGCACGTAATTGCGCCGCCCACCGACTTGCTCTCATGCAGCCGTCGCCGTGTCTGCACGTTCCAGATCTGCAGCTTGCCCTGCGTGCTGCCCACAACAATCTTGTTGACGTATGTGCTGGGATGCACCACTGACGTGACTGCGAATGACTCCCGCTCAAACTCGATCACTTCGGTTGCTTCGCCGCTGCTGCGTCGCCACACCACTACCGCGTTGTCTGCGCTGATTCCCACTAGGAAATCGCCAAAATGGATAAGCCCACTGATCTCTCCACGATCCACGGCCTCCAGCGTTGCTATCTGCTTACCACGCCGACACACCGCTATCTCGCCACCTGCCGATACGTACGTTTCCTCGCCTACCGAAAGCACCGATGCCACGTCGCTTTCAAACTGAGGCCCCACAAACTTCAGTCTGATCTTCTCTGCATCGTATACATGGAATGTTTTGCCCACAGCTGTGGTTATAAATGCGCTCTGTCCCTGGTATTGCATCGAGTGCGGTGTGTTGCTGGCTATACATCCGAGCGCTCGATATGGCGCAAACAGCCGGCTGCCGCTCTGTTTCTTTTCGGTTGCTGTGTCTATACGTGCCCGTTTCTCCTCAACTGCCATACTTTAAATGCGAAGCTTGAAAGAAGAAGAAAAAAATTGAAGGTGATCTGATTGAAAAAGTGATTCTTATTATGTGATCAAGTGGATTTAGTTTTGAACTGGGTCGGGCTGAGTGTTTAAGCTAGGCGTTTTCTGAATGCTTAGGCTGATTCATCTCGTTAGTCTTTTTTTTTTTTTTGCTTGGCTGGATTCAGCGTATTAGCAGGCTACTAGCCCTCCCTCTTTCTTTTTATTTCAATTGCCGGCTGGCTGGTTCTCTTTACGCCAATTAATGCGTTGATCTCCCTCAAACGCTAAATGCTTTAGCATTTATAAAAAAAAGAGAACAAGCTTGTTTAATTACTCCACTAATAAACCAGTCAATAAAACTGCGTTTTGACCTAATGCTCGTAAACATTTGCCAACAATTTGAACGCCATTGTCCCTCCATATGTTTGTACTCCTCTCTCTCCCCGAAAATGGATTGTAATTGAGCCAGCTTAATTGTGCCGCATTCAATGTCTGTGCTAAATCACATTATACCCGATTTTACTTGTTTTGCTCGTGTGCTTAATGTCTGACCGATAGAAAAATGCAGCTTTACCAAAACATAAGAGACTGTTTAGCAATGATCAATATTGCGACTGCTAAGGGGAGGGGAGGGGAGGGAAGACTTTTTTATTTGAACTCTATAGATACGGTCTAGTAGAACAGTAATGCTGGCTTGATTGTTACCTGGCCTTCTTTTAGCGTTTAGCCAAACGGAATTATATAAATCAGCCAGGCTGCGCTGAAAATTGAAAGGGATTCTGGTTTACTGTACAGTCTTTACTTGACCCTCTTTTACTACTGTTTACCAACTCAAATTTTATACATTTATAATTTTCTATTTGCCACAAGTGCCAATTAGGTGCCTCATTAGCTACGCCATCTCTATTGTATCTACTTGTTTGTTACTAGCTTTACACAGAGCCGCAAAACTGACGGACCGTTTCTTGGTTGCTTCAACATCCCCTTGCTTAGCCAATATCAGTCCACATCTTTCTTCTATATCTTTCTTTTTCCCCCACGTCTTCTAATAGCCTTTCTTGTTCACTCTATATTCCTAATTTATTCCTTTTACTCCGCCTTCCTACTCACCTCCCTTCTCGTGGTTCCGACAAATGATTTCCTATCAAGACGACTGCCACACGATCTCGCGCACATTATGCAGCAGCACACATAAAAGCGTTCTAATTAAAAATGCGTTTCAATGTCAGCAGGAACTGTCGAAAATGGACTTGGAAACATCAGAGGCATGCCCAAACGACATGACATTGGTTACTGCTTCCAGCTTGCGAGCCCGGTTTATGGCTTTGCAGCCGCTCAATGATCCATTTCTGGTCGACAACATATTCAAGTCGCCCAAAAAGCGCCGTCGTGGACTGCTTTCGTGGAGCGCAATGCCAACACATCATCACGACCGCCCAGTCACGACAATGAATCTGTGGGACTTTCCGCGGCATGTACGCGCACGTAACCGGCGTCGCAGCATTCTGGGCAGCAAGTATAGCGTATCATCCCTAAAACGGCAACGCCCTCGTTCCAGCTTGCACGGAAGCGAGCATACACGGAGCGCAAGCGATCCGACATCTGCGCTTAGCCCCATGCCGGCCAAAAAGCCAGAGCTGCCCACAAGCAGCCCGACAATGTCGGAGGCGTCGGTGGAAACAAAGACATGCACTGCCCGGCCGTTTATAGCCACCACGCCTTCCATGCCTCAAGAGCCCGAAGCGTCGCATCAAAAGCTTCATGTGTTTCCAAAGCTACGCGACGATGCCAGCATCCGCAGCTCCTGCCTGAGCTATCTGTCCGAATCGTTTACAATACTTCCACAGCCTCGGGTTAGCTCTACCTTGCGGGGCATTCCAGGCAATTCAGCTCCCATCGAGTCTCCTCAAAGCCCTGCACCGCACACACCGTATATCTCTATCAGCGCTTTACGAATGGCTAACGAAAGCAGCATCCCAGGCTGCGACACAACAATTACAGCTCCAGCTCCAGCACTGCTACGGCCGCAAGCCATCACCCGAGCTCAGCGCGTTTTGGAGCTTCCCAGGCCAGATTCCAGCGAAAAAGGCCTGGTGGCACGAATTAAGCAGCCAGTTCCGCCTCGCGTGATCTTTGACCCTGCACGGCGGGAAATGCGGCATTTGGCTGAATCCATGTCATGCGACACGGTGCTGCCGCCTCCTTCCACGCGGTTCAACATGGTCAAGAACTCGCTGGAGATTCGGCAGCCAGCTACATCTGGCGCCGCGCGAACGCAAAAGTCGGTAGCGCCTAGCAGCCCAAAGCTCCCAGCTGCCATCCGGCTTCTGCGCCGACTAGCACTGTGTGGCAATCCCTAGTTTTTCGTTTCCTGTAATCAACCGCGTTTTCCATTGTTTAGCATAAACCTCCCTTTCGGATATAGTGCGCATAAAGTCTTTGCATTTTAGCTGGAAAGCTCCAGTTTATGCGGATCTGCGCTTTTGGAAGAAATAAAAAGAGAATTTCCTTTTCCTTGGAAATTAAGTGGACGGTTTCTTTTTCTTTTCTATATTTTTTCTAATTAAGCTAATGAGTATATAATGCTGGACTATATAGTGCTTGCAGGGTCGTTTGCCTTGAGCTTTTTCATCGGCTGCGTGTTCTTGGCGCGACGAGTATTAGAGTCGGTTGACGTATCCACACCAGTGTCCGGACCGCCCGAGACAGCAAAGTCAGCGCAGGTAGCTCATGCGATGCTCGGACCTCTGGCACTTTCGGACGAACCAAAGCGATGGAGGCTGGACTTGCAACGAGCAGTGGTGTATGGTACATTTTCGCTTGTATTCGCTCAAGGTAGCGTGCTATTCGAGCTCATAGTGTTTGAAATCAGCGGGATTCTGAACAAAGACACGCGGTGGTACTTTTGGCGTCTCGACCTAGGCTTTCTGCTGTTCACCATACTGGTTATTCTTCCGGTATGCCAGGCATTTGTTGTTTTGACAAACCGCGGTAGACGGCACACGAGAATTCCGCTGTTGCGCAGAATATCATATTCGGTTGCGCTGTGGGCGGGGTTTTTCTATGCATTCTGGAACCTGGGGCTGTACTTGCCGCTAGATAGTTTTTCGCGGATTCGCGAGGCTACGGGGGCAACCGATATGGTGTCGATAGAGCCGGTAACTGCACGAGTGGGCGTGGTCGGGGTGGCCCTGATGGCTATTTTGTCTGGGTTTGGTGCTGTCAACAGTCCGTATCGCCAGCTATTCGTGTTTGTACATCGAGTGAGTCCTTCGCAGCTTGATGGCATGAAGCGACAGCTGCATTATTCGCTGGAGCAGCTGGTGGACAAGAAGAAGATGCTGGCTCGGCTAGAGTCTCTAGCGGAAGAGAAGGCGGCGGAAACGAAAGGGTTTACCGTGGGGTCGTTGATGTCATCTACGTTGGGACTGCTGCATCTAGGCGGCTCTGGAAGCGACAAGGGCGTGCAGGAGCTGAAGCGGGAAATCGAGAATCTCGAGCGGCTGACGCAAGACCTGTTTGCTGACGTGGAGGCCATGTGCCTGGAGTATGATCGGTACGAGGCATCCAAAACGCTGGCTGGTCGGTCACGCAACATTCTGGGATACATATTTGCGCTGTTTTGTATGAGCAAGATTGTCATGACCCTGTGCAGCATCCTGCTTAACCGGGTGGGGCATTCGGATCCAGTAACCAGCGCACTGACTCTGGCAGCCACTCATGTGAGCCCAGACTTTGACATGGCGTTTTGGTCGCAGCAGCTTAGCTTTGGCATGGTGGGCATTATGGTGATTGGTTCGGTACGCGGCCTGCTGATACAGTTTACCAAGCTGTTCAACACGCCGTTCTCAACCATGGTATCGCCGTCAAACATTGTGCTGTGCCTGGCGCAGATAATGGGCATGTATTTTGTCTCCTGTATGCTGATGATGCGCATGTCGCTGCCGCCCAAATACCGGCCCATGATCTCCGAAGTCTTGCAGACTACCGGGTTTTACTTTTATAAGCGGTGGTTTGACTTGATCTTTCTGTTCTCTGTGGTGGCCTCAGCGCTGCTTATTTTCCTGCTGCATCAGGAGCAACGCGACAAGTACTCGATGCTGGGACAGGACTATGACGACGATTCGATTTCTATCGTAGTGTCTGAGGCCCCCAATACGCCGTTTTCATCGCAGAGATCGTCGCGGTCGTCGTCTCCTCTACTATCGGCTGCGGCTCCCTTGACCGAGCTGCTACGAGCATCCCTTAACCCTGATAGAGAGAAAATCATATAACTGTTAATTTCATACTAATCTAATCACAGCCTGTGCACAAGTGCATTCTGGGCTTCAACGAAAGAAAAAAAAACACACTCACACACCCCCTATTCTTTATTCCTCTCTTTTTTTTATTCCTTCCGTCTCTGGGTTTTTGAACAGATAACACCCCCACCCTTTTTTCAGTTATAGAGGTAAGGAGAGTTTCAGGTCTTTCTTACCTACTCGGTTTACACGCAGAAGCAAAAGACTCAATTGCATTTATGCATATAGGAGAGTGGTTAATTGCCATACACAAGCTTGTAACCAGTTAGTTGTGGTCGTTTATACAGAAGAAACATGACTGGCCGCCGTCGTCGTCGCAGCAGCGCCAGCAGTACAACCAGCAACGCCAAGGGCGCAAACTCAGCACCCGAAACACTGCGGCCTCCACCAATAGCAAACGAGCCAACAAACAGCTTGCCGGCATTGGATGCAGCCGACGACCCCTTCGCGTACGACTCAGACCTGGAGACATTAAGCAGCGTTTCCTCGCACTCCTCTATAGCCAGCTCAAACGGTTCGCTCTTGGATCAGGAGCTGGCCGAAACCAGCCATACACCGCCTTCTGGAGATGCGCCGCCCGAGGAGAGCGCCCAGTCAGCTGACTCGGCGATCCAGCCCTCAGAGCAATCACGGCGAGGATCTGAGGAGCCGCAAGAGGCCGAGACTCGAGCCAGCACAGACGAGATAGCCGACGAGACGCGGCGGTCAGAGGCGTTGACGGAGCTGACAAGCATCGAGATAGAGTTTGCACAGCTGCGAGAGCGCCTGTATTGCGAGCGAATGCAGCAGGTGCAGATAGAGCAAGACTACTTGCTGTCTGGGCGGCATGCCGAGTACGAAAAAAGCGTGAGCGAGTTATCTCGCGGGTACTCGGAGCAGCTAGAGCGGCTGCAGTTTGCCCATAACGCGTGGCTGGAGCAGCGGGAGCACTTGCATAACACGTGGATCCGCACCGTCAACTACACGCTACTGGTGCGGCGGCAGGAGCTACGTCGACGGCTGATCAGCGCGCAGCAGCGGCGGCTATGGCGACTGCGGGATATGCGGGTGATGGAAGACCGGCGGCATTCCGAGAAGCCCTCTGTGGACGAGGACCTGGCGCTCATTGCGCAAAGCGACATGCTGCAGCAGATCAAGCAGGCGCGTCTGCTGGCGGTAACCGCGCAGCGCTGCATGGTGCATTCGCGTAAACGGCCGCTGGCCCTTTCGGCTATAGATGAGTCGGAAATGGACGCGGACTACCGAGCCATGAACCTCCCGGTATACCCGCGCGAGCCGAAGCCAGGGTTCCGCCGCATATATGTTCCGCCGCCGATAGCCGAGCCCTTGGTATCGGGTAAAAAGCGCAAGCCGCGGCAACCTCGACAGCCGAAAAAGAAACCTGCTTTAGATAAGGACATGCCCCTTGCACATGCATCGAAAACGAGCGGTCAGCCGAGCTTGCTGCAATCTCAAAACTCCGCACGTGCTGTCTTGCCGGCTGACAAGCCCGACATGCGTGTATCGACGAATGCTAATCGGTTAACGCAGATGTTTGTGTAAATTTCACCTAATAAATGTGAAAATCGGATATTGCTTTTCTATCTTGATAGCACCATTGTGCATTGGACATTTCACACGATTGCGTTCACTTATTTAAATGAGGCATTATCTCTCGTGTTTTGCTTAATATTTTTCTCCTTTTTCTTTTAATAGATTATAAAGCGGGGAGAATGAATAACTACGGCTACGAGTACGGGTACGGCGCCAATGCAGGGTATTCCGGTAGGAATTATCCGCCACAGCATATGGGATATCCACAAAACCCCCCTCAGCCATACTACCAGGGCTACGAGCAATACTCCCATCCCTCCGTGAGATCCCGCAACAGCCTCTACTCCTCCCCCATCCCGCCCCACCGGAGCTCGTCCTTTGGCCCTCAAAACGACCGCTATTCCACAACCACCTACGACACCTTGTCCCAATACAGCGCCACTACCCGGCCCAAAACCGAGTACGATTACGATAAAATCGAAACATCCGACCGAGGGCTAAAAGACTATCTTATGAAGACATCGTATGATGAGTATGGGAGTGAGCAGACTCGGCTGAGCAAGTCGAGGTTCACTACTGCGTTGGCTCTGGGCGGGGCGGCCATCTATGCTATCAAAAAGGGGTATGAGAGGTACAAGGAGAAGCAAATGGAGGGAATGTATCCGATGGAAAACACTTCTTGTAATTTGTCCAACCCTGGTGGCTCACAATGTGATGTATAAAATTTTAATGTGTGGGGGATGTCTTTTTGTCATAAGTGCACAATTGACGCGCTTGGGACATGACAATTGTTCTTCATGTCAATGTGGATATGCAACCTTTCCTATCCCGCATTTATCTGCTTTTCCCTCCTTTTGCAGCCAGGTGACTTTAAAAGAGGAAATCACCATTATGAACGGAAAAAAGTGGGAAAAAATTCTTTTTCTTTTTCACAATAAAACATTTTTCTTTATATCCACACTTTGACAATGAACTACGGCGGAAACTACGGAGGACCTGTACCAAACGGGTCTCAGTATCCTCAGCAAGGCCACCCTCAAGCATATCCACAAGACTACCAGCAAGGCTACCAGCAAGACTACCAACAGCCAGGGTACCAGCAGCCAGGCTACCAACAGCAAGGCTACGAGTATGGCCAGAACAACCAAACCAACTACCAAGACTATAACCAAGAGTACAAAGGACAGAACTGGAACCAGCAGAGCCATGCCGAGTACCCTCACGATAAGCCATCGCACTACTACGACCAGCAGCTTCACGAGCAGAACGCCTACGGCCGTTCAGACGAAATAAACAGCCAAATAGACGGCTACAACCAGTATGTTGGAGACGATGACGAGCCAGGAGAGCGCGGCATCAAGCAGATGTTTACCAAGACGGAGGTGGACCAGTATGGTACGGAAAGAGAATCAATTAGCGTGAAAAAGACGGCAGGAATTGCCCTTGGAGGCGCATTGGCAGCCGGGCTAGCTTATAAGATGCATCAGTCTTACAAGGCCAAAAAAGAAAGAGAGCAGGAAGAAGCGATGGCTCAGTACCAGTCCAGCAACACGCTGTATCATGACAAGCAGAACCCATCAACCTACAACCCCTACAACGAGAATGCCTCGAACCACCCCTACTAAATTTAGTGCGTATAATACATTATCTGGTTATTTTTTATGCCATGCAGAGGCATGGGAGCTTAAAAGATGAGGACAGCAAATCACAAGACGTTTCCGCAGCATATTGTTCTGCCAAGAATTCAAATGCCGGGGTATTTTTAGAACGCCTCCTTGTCAGGATGTTTGTGAAAATTAGTTCCATAGGATGAGGGGACTATATGATGCACCGTCAATCACCCGTATGTGACGAATGGGTTCAAAATGCCTTCCAAGTTTCTCAAAAGCCTCGGGCATTGCAAGAATATGGAAAGAGAAAAGCGGAGTTTGGTTATTTCCACGAGGCAAAATGTAAGTCCATTTCGGTCAAGATGCAACAAAAAAAGCCCCCTTGTTTTCTTGAAAGAAAAACAAATGTGTCCTATATAAGCACCACCTGCATCCTGTATTCGCTTCTTGCCAATACATCACTCATTTTTTCTTTTCTCTTAAAACAAATATGTCCTACAACGACGAAGGCTACGGTGGCGGCTATGGTGGCTACGGCCAGGGCCAGGGCTATTATGGCCAGGGCGGCTATGGCCAGGGTGGCGAAGCTCAGAGCTACTATGGCCAGGGCGGCTATGGCCAGGGCGGCGAAGCTCAGAACTACTATGGTCAGGGCGGTGAAGCCCAGGGATACTACGGCGAAACTCAGTCGCGCGAGATCTCCACTGGCATTGAAGAGAGTAAGCACAATGCCGTTAAGGAGTTCTTTATGGATTCCGATGGCTCCTTGAACAAGTCGCGCATTGCTGCTCTCAGCGCTCTCCTTTTGGGCGGTGGTTTTGCCGTCAAGAAGGCCTATGACCACTACAACGAAGATGAGGAGGAGGAGGAGGAGGAGAAGCCCGAGGTTGACGAGGGTGAGTCCAACTTTGTCAAGGACTTCTTCACAAATGAAGACGGGTCTCTGGACAAGTCCAAGATTGCCGCTGCCGTCGCCCTGCTTGCTGGAAGCGGCTTTGCCATCAAGAAGATCTACGACCACTACAACAATGATGAGGAGGCTGCTCCTGAGCCCGAGGAGGACGATGACAAGCCTAACGCCTTCAAGGGATTCTTTACCGATGATGATGGCATCGACAAGTCCCGTGTTGCCATGGCTGCCGCATTGTTTGGCGGTCTTGGATTGTTTGGCAAGAAGATGTACGACAAGCGTAAGGAGGAGCAGGAGCAGAATGATCAGTACCAGCAGGGATATCCCTCGCAGGGTTATCCTCCTCAGCAAGGATACCCGCCTCAGGGCTATCCTCCTCAACAAGGCTATCCCCAACAGGGCTATCCTCCCCAGGGCGGCTATGCTCAGCCACCTGTTGAGGAGAAAAAGAATGCCGTTAAGGAGTTCTTTATGGATTCCGATGGCTCCTTGAACAAGTCGCGCATTGCTGCTCTCAGCGCTCTCCTTTTGGGCGGTGGTTTTGCCGTCAAGAAGGCCTATGACCACTACAACGAAGATGAGGAGGAAGAGGAGGAGGAGGAGAAGCCCGAGGTTGACGAGGGTGAGTCCAACTTTGTCAAGGACTTCTTCACAAATGAAGACGGGTCTCTGGACAAGTCCAAGATTGCCGCTGCCGTCGCCCTGCTTGCTGGAAGCGGCTTTGCCATCAAGAAGATCTACGACCACTACAACAATGATGAGGAGGCTGCTCCTGAGCCTGAGGAGGACGATGACAAGCCTAACGCCTTCAAGGGATTCTTTACCAATGATGATGGCATCGACAAATCTCGTGTTGCTATGGCTGCCGCGATGCTTGGTGGATTGTCACTGGTTGGCAAGAAGATGTACGACAAGCGTAAGGAGAAGCAGGAACAGGAACAGAATGATCAGTACCAACATGGCTACCCGCCTCAGCAGGGCTACCCACCTCAGGGCTATCCTCCTCAGCAAGGATACCCGCCCCAGGGCTATCCTCCTCAGCAAGGATATCCTCCTCAGGGCTATCCTCCTCAGCAGGGTTACCCACCTCAGGGTTACCCACCCCAGGGCTATCCGCCTCAGCAGGGCTATCCGCCACCCGGCGAGTATGGCCAGCCTGAGGAGAACAAGGGCAGTTTCTGGCGGAATGACGATGGCTCAATAGACAAGTCCCATGTTGCGCTGGCTGCAGGCGGTGCCTTGGCTGCTGGATATGTCGCTCATGAGCTGCTCGAGGGCGATGGAAGCTCAAGCTCTAGCAGCGAGGAGGAAGAGGAGGAAGAGGAAGAGGAGGAAGAGTAATTTTTTCATTCCAATTCTCATTAGCTTTTTAGCATAATCAATGATACTCTAGTTTCATATACAGTTAATATAGTTACGAAATGATTAGATGATTATGAAATAGTCGCTGTAGTCCGGCTGTAGTCCGATACAGCAAGCGCTAACCAGCTTAAGGGTTTAAGGTCGCACCAGAGCAGTGGAACATGTCTTGGCAAAAGAAAGTTAGGACTAGGCCCTTCAACTGTTTTATAATGCAATACATGATTCTTTTTTTCTCCATTATCTTTGCGTATAATGTGCGATTTTATATTTGTACCAATTCTATGCGGCACTTGGGATCAAGTACGTTCACTTGGACCGGAGTTGATCCCATGTCCACGCTGCCACAACACAGCCATTCGAACAATTAAGCGACGAACATGGATGACGCTTTACTGCATCCCGGTATTTCCAATTTCGCGCAAACGTCAGCTTTATCATTGCGATATTTGCAGATGGGAAGGGATCCCTGTAAGTACTATGGAAACAAACCAAAGACATCGTCATCGTCGGCGCTCAGATGTTCGCAGAGAAAGTAGTCTCGCTCGGAACCGTGAAATAATGTATATGCCGCAGTCCTCGCAGGAAGCTAGCAGTTCGCAAGCACCATCTTCATCGCATTTCCAGCCGGTTCCGTATTCAAACAACGAATACCAAGCACCTCCTCCGCCTTATTCCAAAGAAATATAGTGGTGAGGCCATTCCTTTAGTTTAAAATAACACAGGTCGTCAACGAAGGCATGAGCGCAGATAATATTTATTGCTAGAAAAAGAGCTTTTACATCATAATAATCATATTGTCGCGGAACATGAGACGGTTCTCTGCTTCCATGGCTTTGAGCCCCTGGTCAGCCTCGTTAATCGAAAAGACCGAGCTTCCCGAAAGGCCATCGTTAATAATAGACAAGAATGGTTCAGGGAACGACCAAGGCGACATGCTAGCATCCAGACGGTGCTCAGCAATAGCCGTGCTAAGCTGAGATTTAAATAGTGCCAGCCGATCATCATTAATCGCATCCACATCCATGCTATTGTTGGCTGCTGGAGCAGCGGTCTGCATAGGTCGTAAATCTCCATCTCTGCTAGGTGCTTCAGCCTGTTCAGTCTCTTCTTCTGAAGAAATATCCGACATGGAATCATCGCTCGTACGAGCACGTTTCTGCTTAGGGCGGGCACTGCGGTTCTGTCTGGGTGCTCGCGCAAGCTTCTCTTTGAACAAAGCGAACCGCAGCAAGCTCTTGGCAACCTCGGCATCTTCAGCATCAACGGTGGAAGACAAACGCAGCTTGGCATGAGCAGTAGCTAGACGGATCAATGTTTCGAGAGTACGTGCAGTGACAGGGGTGGTGGTCTGGACCGCGCCTGTAGGTCCACGATCATCAAGGCCCTGTCCACTTGCCTGAGCACGTAGCTCTGCATATGCACTGGCCAGGTCATCAGCAGCCTCGGATCCAAGTACCGGACGCACCATGTTTTTGGCAAAATACAAGAAGCGGCGCAAAAACTCGGTTGACAGCACTTCGCGTTTGGAAGCAGCGGCAGCAGCAGCACGGCGGCCGCGTCCTCGACGAGGTGGTGCAGCCGCAGCCGCAACACCAGCATGCAAATACTCATTATAGGGCTCAAAAACAGGGCAGGGACCGGTGCCATTTCCTTCATCATCGGCTGGCGCCTGCAAGCCAGACATAGACGCTGCAGCAGTGACACGATCAAGCAGATCAGCAGCAGGCTGGCCAGGCTCAGTTCCCGGCGGTACATAGCGATGCATACGGAGCACATGAGAAGAAATAGTGCGATCGCGGGCCTCATCCAGAGAGTCGGTAACCACAAAGAGCAAGTCAAAGCGTGACAGCAGCGAGTCTGGCAAAGCAATGTTCTGGTGCGGTGGGCGGCGAGGATCATAGCGGCCATAAACCGGATTGGCAGCAGCCAGAACCGAGCAGCGAGCGTTGAGGGTAGTGTGGATTCCTGCCTTGGCTATGGTGACCGTCTGCTGCTCCATAACCTCATGGATAGCAACTCGATCGGCATCAGCCATCTTGTCAAACTCGTCAATGCACACTACGCCGCGGTCGGCCAGTACCATTGCGCCTGCTTCCAGCCGCCGCTCGCCAGTATCGCGATCTGCCACCACTGCCGCCGTCAGACCCACTCCCGAAGACCCGCGCCCGGTGGTTGCAATTGCCAAAGGCGCAATCCGTAGCACGTACCGCAACATTTGCGATTTTGCAGTCGACGGATCGCCAACCATAAGCACGTTGATGTCTCCGCGAATATGCGTACCGTTTTCCAAGTTGCGCTCTACACCACTCAGCTGCTGGAGCAACACAGCACGCTTGATCTCCGTGTGTCCGCAAATGCTGGGTGCCAATGACTGTGCTAGCAGCTCAAATGCGTCAGGACGCTCGGCAATCATATGGATGTTGCGGATATCACTATCGGTAAGTGCCATTGCGCCTGGCACTCCCGCGTCACGCACATCTGCCCCGTTGTCGCGAGTACCAGCCAACGATCCTGCGCCAAACACACGCACGGCGTTGGCAACCACCACTGTGCGGAATATTGCTGATGCAGCGGTTGTAGCTTTGCCTCCCAAAGCACGATACACGCCCACAATAGCCACCCGATCGCCAGGCTTCACAGAATCTACCAGATCGTCATCCAGCACCACATCCACGCCACGCGGCAGCTGCCCTGGAGGTGCGCGCTCCGGCATTTCCTGGATGTTTACGGTTTGGTGGTCTGTGTACCGACTAAGACCAAACTCTGTCGTTAGTGCTTCTCCCTTATCATTGGATGTCGGGTAGGCACTCGAGAATCCAGTGCCGCTGCCTGGGTCGCCGTAGTTTTTCGCATAAAAGGTCTTGCTTCCCTCTGCGTAATGCACCGACCGTGCTACTTTGGGTCTTACCAACGAGCATCGTGTCACAATCCCCTCAATGCTTACCAGCCGGCTCAGCAAACGTGCTCGCAATCCTCGCGGCGTTATATGCTGTGCTCCAAAAGAACCTCCAAATCCCACCGACACTTTAAACCGCGAGTCTACAGCTACACCTGCTTGAGTCGCAAGGCTGGCTCCAGCCTCTGTAACCACTGTCTCAAACGCCGGAATAAATTCTCCTGGTTCTGCCAACAAGTGTGTGGCGAGCTCTGCGTCAAACTCGCGTATATGGTCCACTGAGATTACTAGACGAGGGCTTTCTTGAGTGACCACTTGCTCTAGTGCTTCCATATCGGGGTTTATGCGGTTGTCACGCTCCAGGTACTCGCGGCACCGTTGCTGCCGCTCCAGTTGCTGGTCTTCTAATAGACTCGTTTCTGGAAGCGTAAACTGTGTGCTTCCTCCGCCCGCAACGGGCACTGTCATTGCTGTGTTGTCCATGCGTTATTATTTTATTTCCGCGCTCCTTTTTTTGTGTTTAAAGTTAAGAAAATAATAAAGAGAGCCTACTTTATCGTAAACAAATGTTTGTTGTATGCAGTGAGCTGAGCCGGGATGATGAGCTGCAGCTCATCTACTTTTTTTTTTAAACAATTAGGCTTTGGAGCATCCTCCCATCGACTGCAGACACGCATAAAAGAGCTACTGCTGCGCTATAAATCCTGGCTACTGCTATTCACACAGCGCACTCTTCTTCGTCGTCAATTATCTGGGGATTGTACCAGTTGCCAACTGGTAAGTTAAACCAGAAATTCTCCTCGTTGAGTAAGATAGCAGCTGCATTGTACATAGCCGATAATCCGCAAAAGAAGCCAAACCAGGCACCCGCCTTGGTAATCCGCTTGTCTCCGGTCCAGGTTCCAGCACACTCAAAGTCGATTTGCAAGTTAAGCGTCCCAAATAGAATGATATTGGCTATGTGCGATTTGACGTTACCGGCCAGCAATATGCCGACCCAAATACCCCATGCCAAGCCCACAATGCCATTTTGTTTTCTAGCTAGCTCAGGTGTTTCAGTAGCTTGATACTCTAACACGCCAATTCCCGGTACTTGCGCTAATCCCTTGGCAAACCACGATGCACCAAATGATGTAAATGCTGCTCCTTCAAATGTATCGCCATTAGCTATTTGCCATAGACCCGCAGCAAACTGAGCTACCCCGGCAACTGCTATGCTTTGAGCAGTCATAGCGCGAGTTCCATGGCCATAGCCCACCGACATACCAGCAGTCATCATGGACTGTTGTACAGTACAGATACCAAATGTGATCAGGCCTAAAGCAGCTGCATTACCAAAGCGTCGAAACTGTACCGGTGGTGCTAAAATGCGGATCTCTTGAGGTGCTGGTGCTGGCGGATAATTGGGATAATGAATAGGCGGGCCTCCTAATCCATTGGGAGCATAGTCTTTTGGTTCATGTGCTGAGCTTTGTGCTGGAGATAAGCTGTTGTTCATTGAAAGATAGATAGAATATGCATTAGAGATAAAAAAAAACTGAGAATCAAGTGAAAGTTGAACAGTCTGACTGATAATTGCAAGTGGCCAGACCCTATATATAGTCCGATCAAGGGATGTGGGGGGGGAGGAAAGCAATGATGGAATGATGTATATTTTTTTTTGGCAGAGGTAATCCAAAATGCACATTTTCACATACATGCATCTCCCATCCATCATTTTTCGCAATTAAACAGGCACAAGTGGCCTGACATTTAGGTTTTTACATGCTTTTACCAAATGTAGAGCCTTTTTATTGGGTAAAAAGGAAAGTTTGTGGTGGTATTTCAAGTGGGTTGTTATTTAGCGGTAACGTGGCCAGAAATAAAGTTGATATCTTGGGCATCGGTAGAACCGTTCCGATTACGCTCTATAGTCGGTCTTCTTATACTCCAAAACATCGCCTTCTGCCAGCATCTGTCTCTCGGCCTCCTTCCGTGCCCATGTCCGAATCCTACTCTCTTATAATTAGCTAATATAGACCCACCAGCTGTGCTTTACTTACCTCGTGTCTGGTTTATAGTATACGCCCAGGCCAATTAGAACAAATGCCAGCGACATACCGCCAATATAGATAGTCTCCCAGCCTTCTTCCTCGTACTTCTCTCCGGGCTAATACAGGTTGGTTAGTGAAAGGTCTGCATTCAGTAGTTTATAAGCATACCTTGCGATCAAACAAATAGCCTCCGGGCTCGTTAAAGTGCTGCTGGCCATGACCGCCACGTAGAAGCACGCTGCGAGCAGCAATACTGCGTGTGGTCAGTTGAGTGAATCTGCGAAACATGGAAAAAAAAATTACAATGAGCTTCAAATGCACAAACAGTGATTATTTTGATAACAGGCTTAATTTTAGCGATTAATTAACAAGATGGTTTTTGGTGAAAGCACTAGAGATTCAACCTTTCACCTTTTCCTAGTGCTGAAAAATACGTTCAGGTGTGTATATTGTAAATGGATTCATCGAGGACGAAGCTGGCGGGTGGAGTGAGCAAAGCAAATCGGCTGAAATAATGAATCCAACTCTAGAGTGGATGCATACATGCTGCTTATGAAGATGGATACGGTCACTGGACAAATACGGCGAATGTGAGGTTGCAAACGAAATCGGGATTTGCATTTGCATTTGCTTGAATCTACACATCTAGCAAAGAGCTGCTTTTCCATTTAGCCACTTTGCTTCACCCCCCCCATTCAACTTGGCTTCTCATTCTATCGAGTGTTCCAATCGCTGCTAAATATTTTCTTTAGGTTTTCGCAATGAAGCATATCAGCAAGGACGACACCATTACCATCCCCGAGAACGTGACGGTTTCGCTAAAGGCCCGCCAGATCACGGTTACGGGCCCCCGGGGCACGCTATCGCGCGATCTGCGTCATCTCCAGGTCGATATCCAGCGCCCTACCAAAAAGCAGCTGCGTATTGTGGTCTGGGGCGGTGGCCGTAAGCATATCGCCACTATCCGCACCGTACGCTCGCACATTGAAAACTTGATCAAGGGCGTTACATTGGGCTTTGAGTACAAGCTGCGCTATGTATATGCCCATTTCCCTATCGGCGTGACCATCAACAAGGGAGTGGTTGAGGTGCGTAACTTTTTGGGAGAGAAGTTTGTCCGCAAGATCCAGCTGGACAAGGATGTCGAGGCGGTTGCATCGACCTCGCAAAAGGACGAGCTGATACTGACCGGAAATGATGTGGATAAGGTGTCGCAGTGTGCGGCGTCGATCCAGCAGAGCACGCGGGTGCGCAACAAGGACATCCGTAAGTTCCTGGACGGTATCTATGTGTCGGAGAAGGGAACGGTTGTCAAGGACTTCTAGCTGAATTAAATCTTATGTATTCTCGGTTGAACATGCTGCTCTAATTTGGAAAAATACGCTCTCTCTGGGAATACGGCAAGTGAACAACCTGGCTTTTTACACTTTACATTGATTAGTAAACTCCACGCATATGGCCTGTGCACTGGGCAAAGCTCTGTCGCTTTTAGCTAGACAGACAGCAGCCAATGCCACAAGCGAGTAGCATGTGAGCAAGCGCTACTTGTAATCAAAGAGCTGATGCACGATTCCAGCCAGTAATCTGCCGCTGAGAACGGCGAATTTTCATATGGCACTGCGGCAATAAGCATTCATCACATGCGCCCTTTCCACTCCGGAACAAAGAAAGAACTCTCCGTTCCTCGCGTTATCTCTAATCTTTTAAAAAGACCACCAGGTCTTTTTTTCTCTCTCTTCAACTGGATTATTTTTCTCTCGAGTATACGCTGCTTTAAATTGGAAATGACTCACCCAGCCGACGCACCAAAAGTTGCCAGCCGCGGAGTGCTGACGACAGCAAACGGAAACCCGGTGGACGACAACCAGACATCGCTGACAGCGGGAGAAAACGGCCCGGTGCTGATTCAGGACTTCCACCTGATCGACAGGCTGGCGCACTTTGACCGCGAGCGCATTCCTGAGCGCGTCGTGCATGCCAAGGGCGCCGGAGCACACGGCTACTTCGAAGTCACCAAGGACATCTCACATCTCACATGCGCCAAGTTCCTCAACAAGGTGGGCAAGCGCACTCCAGTCTTCACTCGCTTCTCCACGGTTGCTGGCGAGCTGGGCGCGGCCGACACCGCGCGCGATCCTCGCGGGTTCTCAGTCAAGTTCTACACCGAGGAGGGCAACTGGGACATGGTGGGCAACAACACGCCGATTTTCTTCATCAGAGACCCCGGGGTGTTCCCGTTCTTCATCCATTCCCAGAAGCGCAACCCTCGCACCCACCTGCCCGATCCTGTGGCGGTGTGGGACTTCTGGTCGCTCAAGCCCGAGTCGCTGCACCAGGTCACGATTCTGATGTCAGACCGCGGCATCCCGGACGGCTTCCGCCACATGCACGGATACTCCAGCCACCTGCTGACTCTGGTGGCCGAGGACGGCAAGTTCCACTATGTCAAGTGGCACTTCCGCACCGAGCAGGGCATCAAGAACCTGCATCCCGACGAGGCAACCCGCCTGGCCGGCACCGACCCCAACTACGCTACGCGCGATCTGTTCGATGCCATCGAGCGCGGAGACTACCCGGCATGGCGCGTGTACGTGCAGGTCATGACCGAGGAGGAGGCGCTCAAGTACAAGTACAACCCATTCGACGTGACCAAGACGGTGTCGCAAAAAGACTTCCCTCTGCACGAGGTCGGCCGCATGGTGCTGAACCGCAACCCAGAGAACTACTTTGCCGAGGTTGAGCAGGCGGCATTTGCGCCGGCCCACATGGTGCCGGGAATTGCACCCAGCCCAGACCGCATGCTGCAGGGGCGCCTGTTCAGCTACGCCGACACCCAGCGCTACCGCCTGGGCGCCAACTACCACCAGATCCCCATCAACCGCCCGATCAGCGGCACGAGCAACCAGCACCGCGACGGCTTCATGGCCATCAACGGCAACGGCGGCTCAGCCCCCAACTACTGGCCCAACTCCTTCGGCGGCCCTCACCCGAACAACCTGCCGGGCCAGACGTACCCCAAGAACTTTGCTGTCAGCGGCCAGGTCGGCCGGCACACGTACGAGGTCACCGACGCGGACTTTGAGCAGGCCGGCGTGCTGTTTGAGATGTTCTCGAGCGAGGAGAAGGACCGGGTGGCCAGCAACATTGCCGGCGGGCTGTCCCAGGCTCCCGTCTTCATCCAAAAGCGCCAGCTCAAGCACTTTTACCGCGCCAGCAAGGACTACGGCCGCCGCGTCGAGGCTGCTCTGAAGGCTGCTGGCTCCAAGCTCTAATTTCTTTTCCTCTCTGGCTTCATTATCGAAATAACTAAGCTCCAAGGCCAAAAAGCCCCCCCCCCGCCAGCCTGTGCAATCCCAGCGCACGCGCCAAGCCCATTTTTGATCAGACTTCTCCAATCATGCTTTTTTTCTTTTTTTGCTCTTCATTGTACATGTCTTCATTATGCAGGAGCGACCAGCAGGAGCACCAACTGTAATCGAGCCTCCGGCTGCGGTACAGCGACTGTCGTCGTTGAATTCGCCTGGCAGCCCTGGGCCGGCCAATTCCACAAGCCCACGGACCAGCAAAAGGCAGCGTGCCGAAAGCGCCTCGCCCGAGCCTGTGCCTCTGCCGCGGCTCAAAACCGCCGAAGACTACCGCACGCTGGAGCCCGAAGAGATCAGAAACCTGCCCATGTCGTATTTCTGCCGGGATACTCGGCACGGCATTCCAACCAAGGAGTTTATTGATCGGGAAAACGAAGGGCTTCGCAAGCTGCACGAGGCGCAGAGGCCACGTGCAAGCAGAGAGCAGAGCGCCGAGCCCGAAAAGGGGGCGCCGGCACCCGAGCAGAGCGAGACGCCGGCTCGGGAAGAGCCGCCGCAAGCAAATCGAATGGCCGCACAGGTGCGGATTGTGGACGGCAAAGTGGTAATCGATTCGGACTCGCTGGTAATTAGCCGCAGCGATGTGGCCGAGGGGACCAATGAGCCGCTGGAGCTGGTAGACGAGTCTGAAAGACCACGGTTTATAAACTCAATGACATACGTGAAGCAGCGGACATCGCGCAAGCGGTGGAGCCCAGAGGAGGTGGAGGAGTTTTATGCGGCGCTGCGCAAGTACGGCTCAGACTTTGAAATGGTTGCATCGGCAATGCCCGGCAGGAACCGCTATGATATCCGCAACAAGTTCAAAAAGGAAGAAAGGCTGAACCCAAGACGGATCACAGATGCTCTGCTTGCTCGCCCCTCATCCAGCAACTAAAGAGAAAAAAATTATTTCTGAAAACAAGCTTTTTTTTTTGTTTTCTCCATCTTTATAAATTTACCAAAGATTAAAGGACAAATGGAGAGTGAGCACGGATGGAAGTTCACTCAATGCTTTGGCGACAAGGCTGATTTGGAGGATGTAACTGAAGGTGAGTCTACAGCGAAAGCAGGCTGCAATTGTGAAAAAGGTGCCGCATTGTAGCTAATCCAGCTGCCCCATTCTGTTCTGGCCGTGTAGCGGACATTATATCGACAGTTGAGTTTGACCATACAGGCGACTACCTGGCTACGGGCGACAAGGGCGGGCGGGTGGTTTTGTTCGAGCGCAGCGACAATGTAAGTATATGCAAAGCAAGCGCCAGCAAGCCTGTGCTTATATGGAGCAAGCCTGTGCTTATATGGAGCAAGCCTGTGCTTATATGGAGCAAGCCTGTGTAGAAGCAAGGGTGCGAATACAAGTTTTATACAGAGTTTCAGTCGCATGAGCCCGAGTTTGACTACCTCAAGAGCTTGGAGATCGAAGAGAAGATCAACCGAATCAAATGGCTGCGCCCCAACAACAACGCGCTGTACATGCTGACGACAAACGACAAGACGATAAAGCTGTGGAAGGTGTGCGAGAAGACGCTGAAGCAGGTGTCGGAGAACAATCTGCTGGACGGAGACCGCGGGCCGCCGTCGGACATATCGCGGCTGCGCCTGCCGAAGCTGGTGGCGTGCGAAAACATCGTGGCGGCGATACCGCGGAAGATCTACGCGAATGCGCACGCGTACCACATCAACTCGATATCGGTGAACTCCGACGGCGAGACGTACCTGTCGGCAGACGACCTGCGCATTAATCTGTGGAATCTGGGGATCAACAACCAGAGCTTCAACATCGTAGACATCAAGCCGGCGAACATGGAGGACCTGACCGAGGTGATTACGGCGGCCGAGTTCCACCCGCAGTCGTGCAACTACTTTATGTACAGCAGCAGCAAGGGCACCGTCAAGCTGTGCGATATGCGCCAGGCTGCGCTGTGCGACCAGCACGCCAAGCTGTTCGAGGAGCCCGAGGACCCTGCGTCCAAGAACTTCTTTTCGGAAATCATCTCGTCGGTGTCCGACGTGCGGTTCAGCACGGACGGCCGGTACATTCTATCGCGCGACTACCTGACCCTGCGCCTGTGGGACATCAACATGGAGCGCGAGCCCGTGCGTACAATCAGCGTGCATGACTACCTCAAGCCCAAGCTATGCGACTTGTACGAAAACGACTGCATATTTGATAAATTCGAGTGCAACATCAGCGGCGACGGCAAGCATGCCATGACTGGTTCCTACAACAACTACTTTAGCATTTACAACCTGGCCGATGCCAGCGCTCCCGACGTTATGCTGCAAGCCGACAAGAACGCCTTCCGCGCCAAGCGCGTCCAGGGCCCCAATGGCAGCAAGAGCAAAGTTGGCATTCCGCGCAATGGCCGCAATGGCCTGCGCAAAGACGACATTGACCCAGAAAACATCGACTATAATCGCAAGATTCTCCATTCTAGCTGGCATCCCAGAGAAAATACGCTGGCCGTCGCTGCCACCAACAATCTCTTCATCTTTACAGACTAGGTTTTCTTTCTTTCGCTATTTCTTTTTTTTTTTATAAAAAGTTATTTTCTTGGCCGACCACGCTTTCTGGGTGTGCTGGCCGCTCGCTTGCTAGATTCGGCGCCTTGTTCTGCCAAAGCAGCTTGCTTTCTGGGCGTTCGCCTAGCCGGGGCTGCTTGCTTTCTGGGCACGCGTTTGGCCGCAATAACCTCTTCTGCGATCTGTCCCTGAGCCGCATCAAAGCCCATCCATGTCCACCACAGAATGTCCATAACCGGCAATGCCTCCTTGCGCTGCACATGCCCCTTGCTGGCGGTAATCGACGATGACACTCGGCGGGCAGTAGCTGTGTGCTCGGGGGACAAAAACTTTGACTCTACGCTAATACAGTTGCTGAATATACGCTTTTGGTATATGCTACCTGCTGGCACAAAAACGGCATCGCCGGCATTTTGCCAGACGCGGCAGCTACGTGCCTCTTCTCCGCACACCTCGTATATTTCCTCCATCTGCTCGCCAGAAACATGCACCTGTCCGCAAAGCGCATCTTGCCGCCCCGTGCTCGCCTCGTCTCCCAGATATCCCCGTAGATGGTCGGCTACCGAGGGCATATAAATGTCCCACTCTACTGCCCCATAGTTTTCCTCCTGTATAGCTGGCTCCTGAGCAATTTTTTGTGACCGCCGTCTTGCTGCATTGCCTTCGGGAGGGGCCAGGGTGGCATTGGTATCGGATGCATAGACCAGCAGGCTGACCATGTCGGCCACTTCGCGCCGCATGTTCTCCTTGCTGCCTGCACCCCTCGTGCCATATACGCAGTGCAGCTTGGGCCCAAAGTCTGGGGGCCGCGCATACTGAGCAGGCAGTCGATTGACCAGATTGAGTTTCCCGTCAGCTCGAGTGTACTGAGTAACTGGAAGCATCTCGGCAGCCAGGTTCCGAAGCGTTCCCAGCTCCGCCTGGTAATCCCCAATACCATTGCTCAAATCGATGCTTGTACGGAACCGGGCTGTGCGCAGCTGCTTTGTATGCTCATCTTCAGCATTCTCATCAGCAGATGTGAACAGCCTTAAAAACTGGCTCATTGTCCATTTGTCGCCATGTGCTCGCTGCGAGTTCAGCTCGTTTATGTGAACAGGCAGTTTGCCAAGCATGTCATTTAGTGCCTGCGGTGTCCATTTACGCTGCAGTTCCTCGGTAAGCAGGTTGGTAACCACAACCACTCGGCCTTCTTCCCACAAGCGCGCAAACTCGCGTAGCGACAGATTGTCTGCCGACACATACACCGGCTGCGTTTGCCATTCTGTCTGCGGGTATTTCGAAGCCGAGTATAGCTGTTTTAGCTTGGCGTCCCATTGCGCTTCCAAATAGTGTGATTGCGAGTTGGATGGTCCGGCACCAAGAGTTTCTGGCTGCTTATAGATGTCGCCTGGACCTATTCGCAACGAGGGATCGGCACCAAAGTCGGCATCGCCCAGGCTAGCAATGACCGCTGTGTCTTTGTCAATGCTGTCGAGAACCTCAGAGACCCACGAGCTGTCAATGCGGCTTTGCTGGCCTCTCCGGCCCAGTGCATTTGCGCACAGCGAAATCGAGCTATATCCCGATGGCTGGGTCTCGTCAAGAAAGTCGCAATACTGCACGACTCGATTGACCTTGCGCATCATCATCTCCAGCTCGCCTTCACTGAAATGCGATACGCGTACAAACTGGCGTTTCTTGTGTTGCGTCGAATAAGTGGTGGGTTTGTCGTTTTCAGTAACAGTGTACCGCTTGCAGTATGCCAGGCCCGTGTTTCGCTTGCCATCGCCCTGACCCTTGGCGCCCTTCTCGAATGAGTAGCAGCGGTTTACAATGTCGCTATCGTCCCATTCCGTAAAGCACTCCACACACACCTCTTGCATGCACAAGCAGCACGAAAAGTACGTCGAGAAGATAGGCGCTGAGCAAAAGTCGCACTTTTGGTGAGCACCAAATGGAACCTTTCGCAGAATGCAGGGCGACGGTGCGCAGCCGTACAGGGGGTGCAGTGAGTTGCCATTTTCGTCTTGCACTGCCTGCGGCATCGGGCCTGAGCTGTAGAACGAGATGGCGCCATTGTTTATGCCGCGCAGCTCGCTGACTTCCACGTCCCGCACCACCGCAAGTTCCCGCCGTAGCAGCGACTTTGTTGAAGACACGGTTTGGCACAGCACATGAAACTCCACCCACGACTCATCGCCATCCACCACGGTGTCTTCCGGTAAAATAATCGGCGTCACAGACTGCCGGATCGCTGGCGACTTTTCAATTTGCGACCGAAACACGGGGCAGATCAAGTACCGCAGCGCTGTCGTGCCGTTTTCCAGCTCAATTGTGATCTCTGTTGCGTAGCGCACATCAGCAAAGCGGCACAGCTTGCCACCAACCCGTCCAATGCATGCCCGGCATTGTGGTTGATTGATTTTGTTTGTTCGTGCGCATACAGTGTTCTGCGGTACCAGCTTTATTGTTGTTTGTTTGCACAATGGATGTAGTTCAGTCCATCTTGCGTATTTTTTCTGCTGAAAATGCTTCCATAAGGCTGGATCTTCAGGGGTCACAAAGTCTTCAATTGTGTACTCGAACTTTGCCTGAATCATTGAATGGCTCTCACGCGGTGGCACTAATACGTGGGCTGGCTCATATACGCTTGCCGTGACAGCGTGTTGCTCAAAGTCCGGAGAGCATAATGTTTCAGGATCAGGCAGCTGCGAGCAGACATGATCCAGCAGCGGATCAGCCACTGCGTGCACGATGGGTTTTGTCACTATATGCTTGCTGGGTTTAGCCACTGGCTCCACGGGGTTTGCTGGCTGTTTTGGCTTCCTGCCCCTTGGTTTTCTGCCAATAGAACTGCTGCTTTGTGTCGCTGCGGCGATCTGCTGCACGGGTGGCTCGGCAGGCTGGTTGCTACTGCATTTGTCTCCGCTTGTTGTCTTTTTGGCCTTATCCTCTGGCTGGTCAACGAGGTTTAGATTTAGTATGCATGGCGGCTGCTTGTCCTGCGTGCATGGCATAGGAAAAGACGACGAATCCACATCCATTGGTATCAATTCCTTTCGCTCGTTGTCTTTAATGGGTTCGGCAGTCTCTTTGGAGTGCGCAGCGCTTTCTTCCACCGATATCGACTCTGTCGCGCTGCTCATATTGTCTGCTACATTTGATTCTTTTAGAAGGATCAGCATAGCTGATATAAGCATTGTGTCATACGATGCAAACTCCTTACCATGTGCTTTAACGAGAGATCTGGTTGTGTAATTTACAAGCGGTATTGAGTCTGAAGAGTTTGATCCCGGGTCCTTGGCAAGGCTTATTTTGCTTAAGCGCTGCTTCTTTTTACGGTTAAATTCTCGATTATCAACAACCACCACTGGCTGCAGTCGTTTACGCGGAGTTTCTCGTTCAGGAGCTGCGGGCAATACGGATCCATATTCTGTCTCGCTTAGCATATGTGAGTGTGGCACTTGCGTTTCCTCAAAACTTGCAGCCTCTTGACGCTGTCTCTGCCTCAACAATGCTAACTCCCTGCCACTAGCCTTTGTAAGTACCATTTTTTTTTAATCAATAGTGTGGATGCAGGAATAAAACAAGGAGAATGAAATATAACAAGAGAAAACATACACTTTTTTTTGAGCAAAATAGTACGTGCTGTTATTTGATCGGATCAGTCGAACTCGATCAAATTGGTAGAGCTAAAAAAAAAAAACTGTTATCTTCTCTCTTTTTTATTATACAAAATGTGGGCGAGGCGATTTGTCGGAAATATTCTGGGTGCTCAGTCGCCATTGAAGGCGCTTACTTCCGTCAAGCCGGCAGCTTCAACTATATCGCAGAGCTTTTCTCGAGTGCAGGTCCGGAATCTTGGTAATTTGCAGCCACGCCGTCGCAAATACAAAAAGGCACAAAAGGGACGAGTGCCAGTTAGAGTTGGCGGCAGCACCAAGGGCAACTATATGGCTTTTGGAGATTACGGGCTGCGGGTCAAAGACGGCTTACGTCTGTCCGCAAAAACTATCACAGCTATCCATAGCATGTTGCGTCGGCAGCTCAAGGCCATCAAAGGACTACAGATTTGGCTTCGAGTATTCCCTGACATCCCGGTAACCACCAAAGGCACCGAGGTGCGAATGGGTAAAGGAAAAGGCGCATTTGATTACTGGGCATGTCGTGTACCCAAAGACAAGATTATATTTGAAATGAGCGGACCTAATCTGAATCAAGAACTAGCAAAAGATGCCATGCGGCAAGCCGGATTCAAGCTGGGCGTGCCTACCGAGTTTGTCGTTAAGAACGAGCAAACCAAGCAGCCCAAAAAATCAGAAATGCCAAAGACCTGCATCCCGTTCCAGCATGCTAAATAACTAAAAGTAGAATAAATGTGATAGCCGGTACCGGATAATAAATGCCAGAACCGAGTTTACCGTTTGGATCAGTAGAATGCGGTTATTGAGTTGTGCCTCAGTCAATCTGCTGCTTCGTACAAGCACCAGATTAAGTAGCGTCAGATTGTTGACGCTTGTCATTTGTCCACTTTCGTCGCGCTCAACATCTACCAGGCCCAATTTCTCGTAAACCTGGATAATCAGTAGTCCCAGTGGCCTTGCACCTTCCAGCTGTGTACGACTTGGAACCATATATGGAGTGCCATGAACAGATAGCCTTTTCTTGTTCCGTGGTCGGGCAAAGCTGCGCATGGCATTGGAAACTGTTTTGTGCAAGTTGTCTGTTGACTTGCTTGCCTCTGAGCACGATCCGTCTTCAGAATCCCGATCAACAGGTCTGCTCATAGAGACCATCTGCGGCAACCGATGACGAGGGCATGGAACTAAGCCGAATATCTGCGGCGTAGAGTAGATAAAGTTGAAGATCTGCGGGCCAAACAGCAGCAGCAGGGTCTTAGAGAAATGCCCCAGTATACCACATACTGCAAATGTCATTCCAGCAAAGTAGCAATATGTATCGCCTACAAAAACCCGAGCTGGAAACACGTTCCAATAATAGAGTGCAAGAGACACTGCTGTGAATGGAAGCAGCAGATACAGCGAGAACAAATGATGGTACTCGTAATCAGGGTTATTGCTGTTGATGTTGGCGACATCTTTAACAATAATCGACAGTGCAATGACCAAGGACTGGCCGACTTCCACGCCGTTGATTCCTGCCAGAATGTTAATTGCATTGGTACAAAATACTGCCATCAGCCCAATATACACATAGTACAGCATGCCTAGATCAACAGTGCTGCCTAGCCACGGTCGCATAAACACCGGAACAACCACATGCGTGACACCATACCCGACATAATAAACTATAAGCACAGGAATCGACGCAATGCTTGGTAGCAGCAGTTTGAACCGCCAACGCAAATTAAACACGTCATCAGCAAATCCCAAGAACACCATGCTCTGCAACGACAATAAAGCCGACAGATACTCGCCCAGCCTATCAAATGGAAACACATGAGAGCGACTATCTGGCGACTCCGACCAGTACTGAAACTGCGCCGGAATAAATACAAATGTAGCAACCAAGTACAGTGTAGCAGCTACCATGCCCATGCTTTCAGCCAGCAATGGCCGTGCAGGCTTGGACAAGTCGCGGCCTGATAGCCCGGCGCGTTTGAACAGCACGGTGGAAGCAGGGATCAGGCACCAGGTAAACAAGCCCGCTAATAATGAAATGCACGTACATACGGCCAACGGTTCATCTCTAAACTGCCATAATAACGCCAGCAGCACTGGTGAAGACGCCAGCGTCACTCGATTGTGCAGCATTCAAATACAAATAAAATAAACAGAATACAAAAACACTTTTCTCTTTCTGCTTTCGAATTTTGTATTTGCTAAATGTCGGCCAAACGTGGATATGAAGCAGAGAGCTCCACGGCAAACAAAAAGCCTCTTCCATACACAACCTACGAAGAAGCACACCAGGCTTTGCAGACGTTAAAACGAACAAGCATAAGCGATGAGGTCCAAGAGCATGAAGAGCGGGCTATAGCAACTATTGATACAGCAAACTTGGCAAGCATGGTGATGCGGCAATTGGGTGTACGGGTGAGCGCACAGCTATGTGTACACCCCGAGACCAATGCCAGAAGAGTAGGGAAGGCGCTTGTGCAAGCGCTAGAAACCAGCAACGCATCGATGTGCTGTGAAATATATATGGCGCTGATCAACATATTTGAAGCAAAAGATCAATTCATTAAGACCCTGGATACCGATACTTTGCGGCAGCTGAATACGGCAGTGCATCGCGATCTTGCCAACTCTCAACACCATTTACGAGGAGCTGCTTTGGCTATGTTGATGCATGTAGCCGACGATGCACTAGATATTGTTCGGCGATTTACCACCGACGCACATGCCAAAGTGCGGCAAGCAGCATTGGCTGCCATACAACAGGCACAAATGCAAGGCACTCTGCTTCCGCTAGAACTTTATGACGACTGTGTTGCTGCTACCAAGGACACAACCGAGCAAGTGCGTTTGTTAGCAGCGGATCTTGTGTGGGCTGTGGCCAGTGCTCATTCCGAACATACAGTTGACGACACACGGCTGATTGACGATGCTTTTATTCGTGTTTGTGATATGGTGAATGACGGTGCAGTGCGTGTGCGGCAGCGCGCTTGTGTAGTACTGGGACGGTTTCGTGCGGTTGATGCACAGTATTTGGCTCAGACGCTAAGCAAGCAGCTTATGTCGCATATGAAGCGCGTACAACGTGGTCCTGCTCGCGGATACGCGGGACGAAATAGTGGTGTGAAATCGTCAAATCCTACTCCTAGTGGAGCAGCAATACCAACACCCACTGGCGATGCCAATGTAGGCGACTTGCGGATACTGGATTCGGGCGCGGCTGGCGCCTTTGTGCATGCGCTTGAAGATGAGTTTCAAGAAGTGCGCGATGCTGCAATTGAGTCGATCTTGGAGCTGAGCAGCGGTAGCAACGAGTTTGCTGCCCGAGCAGTTGATTTTCTAGTCGATATGTTTAACGACAGCAGTGACCGCGTGCGTATCCGAGCTATCCGCGCCCTGACTGCTTTGGGAGCCCGATCGCTTATTCGCGCAACGACAGAGCAACTGTCTATTGCAGAGTCGGCAATGCGTGACTCGAGCTCAAGTGTACGCTGTAGGATGTATGAGTTTCTGGCCCATGTCTCTGTTCCTGACACCGCAGCTCTTTTATCGCTTGTTCAGGCTTTTAAGGCTAATTTGGAGACGTATCCGGGTGATTTACCGCGTATTTTTGCCGCTATCAGTAGCATAGGCCGTCGACATGGACATCTAATTGGAGCACCGGCGGCTCGCTCTTTACTGGGCATCAGCGAACTATACTTGAGTAGAGAACCACGCATTGACGATACGCTATATGCGGCTAGCGTGGTCTTACTGGTCAATGCCAGAAAGGCGCATCGCAGCGTCATTGCTGCTGCATTGCCGGACTTTGTATTTAGGCACCTGCCTTACTTGCAAGACAAGTATCCTGGATCGCTGCCTGCGGATATTGTTGAGCTTGTACCGACACGATTGTCCTTTGTTCGTCGCATGCTTGATCGCCCTGGATTTGATCCCGCTGTCGATAAGATGGCTCGAGATGATTCATTGCGCCAGGCAGCCGCTGCCTTTGAGGCCATGTGCATACAAATCCAAGAGACAATCAACAATGAGGTGCCTGCCAGCACTTTACAGCAGTCGGCGTTGGCAGTCATGAAAATGAAAGAATCAGAGCCACGGCACAAGGCTGTGGCACGGTATGCTGAACTGGTAGCGCTTGTATTGCGGGCTCAAGACATAATGAGAAGTAATGGACTTCCACGATACAGAGAGCTGACATCACTGGCCGCACGAATCATGTACGGGTCGTATTCACTAGAAGCACGTACATTGGGGCTTCATACTGGATGCTGTCGAGCTCTTGCCTATTTACGTGTATTTGCGCATGCAATATGGCTCATTTCGCACGCTGAATTAAAGCATACAGCGCGAGTTAAAGCCAAAATGCACGAGGAGTTTCGTACGCGTCTATCTCTATATACTGGCCGCAAGCAGCAAATCTTCGCTGAATTGATGGAGCTATCTGCAACTGACACCGCTGATAATCCCGATGAGCTGGTAAGGTTTATTCGCAACTTTGAAGCGCTAGAGTTTATGCCTCAAAGTCGCTGTCAGTACGCCACTGCGTCGGTAGAGCTGGCTACACCATCTCGACGCTCACAGCAAGAGTTCAACCATCTGTTTCCCTTGAGCTTGCAGGTAAATGCTCAGATATGCTGGGTTATGCGTCGTGACCGAGTGCTGATGGCTGTCACTTTGCCTACACAGAAAATATGTGCAATGCGTCCTCCACCTGCGGCCTTCAAGCCTATGCGTGATCTGCATTGGTCGTTGGAATGGCACAGTGCACCGCTATCGCTGCCTCTAGGATCAGGCGAGCCTGCGTCAGTAGCGCTATCAGTGGCCTTACTACACCCTGCGGATGTTCCGTGGTCTGATCTGTTTATTGTTGACGGATCGTTGGTGCCAGTTTCATACGATATATCTAATTACTACAAGGGAGCAGCCGAGCGTTCGCAGTTTGTTAGAGTCACTGTATCTGATTCGGCTTCGGTAACTGTTAACCCAATCGAGTTTAGACCTCCAGCTTCTTCTCATACTCGTGCATAAATATTTTTTTTTTCGTTGCAACTATAAATGTTTTTAGAATGGGCTAAATCCAGGTTCGCGCGGACCAGCAAACTCGGCAGCCATATGGTGTGAGCGACCCAAGTTATCCAAATCCTTGACCTTGTAAATGCGGACCATCCAGTTTTCCGTTGTATATGCTTCTTCAAAGTTATCCAGCTCAACCTTGGATGGCAGACGTTGCTTGCGCACTCGATCAAACGACTGTGGGCCCATGACTTCTGAAAACCGATAGTAACATAGCTTGTGCAGCAAAGACTCTCTCATGGCCACACTGGCATCGTCGCCAATCGAATACTGCCCTTCATGGTTAAAGAAAGATTGCTCGTTGACCTCGTCAGGATAGACGCCTTGAGCAATACGAATCATCCACAAAAACTTGTTAATGTCGTCTCCAGAATAGCCCAGCATGGCGCCAAAGATCACCAGCACATAGTCGACGTCCAGATGACGTGCTAGCTCATATGCTTTATCTTCGTTGGACGCCATTATCCGACCTACTGTGGCAATATGTGTGTTGTTCCAGGTATTGTTGTCCACAAGTGTGGTCCGGTCAGCCATTCCAGCTAGCTGGTACCCATAGTCCCACCATGAAAGCACCCGAGCATCCGGACGAGTGTTTTTGCGTAGCCAGTAGTATGCTTCGCGGAAATCATCGATTATATGCTGGGACCCATCGGGGCTGCGCGATGCCAGCACCACCGAAGGTGACGAATACGCTGTGGAAGTTATCCAACTGCAGTGCCACTGGAACATAAACAGGAAGAAAATAAAGTTGAACACTACCGCAGCTCGAGGCAACAGTGCGTACAAGCGCTTGCCTGTGCTAATCGGGGCACTGCCATTTACTGTTGAGGGCGTATTGCGACTGTATGTTTCCAGCAGATTAGCCATCGCAATGCCTGCCATAACGCAGACGATAGGAGTCAGCGTTAGAATCAGCCGCACCATGACTCCAGCAAAGTACGCGGCAAACACCGAATATAGGATCAAAAACACATGGTTGTCGGTAAGCTCACGGAAACTAAAGTAAATACCTGCTGGAAACAGCCATATGAGGAGATTCAGGTCAAAGAAGAAGTTGGGCCATGGCGTGGGCTGGTGCTCGGAAACCGAGGCTATAATGGGAATGTGCACTTTGGCGTACCCCGTATCCCACAGCGAATAAAACCGTCCAGTCCAGGGAGCGATTACACCACGAGCAGTCAATACTGCCAGTGCCAGTGCGCCTACTGCAAACAAAGCCACAACTGCACTACGAACCACCGTTTGGAACTGCTGTGCTGGTAGCTGACCACGGATATAATTGGCAGCAGCCACTATCTGTATCAGTCCAAATGTACCTAATGCCGCCATATGCTCACTTGTGAATGTTGGCTGGAATCCAACAAATGGCACCTGCATGCTGCTCAAAGTACCCAAGGCATAGAATGTCGAGTATGCCACATACAGCCGATTGCTATAACGACCCATTGCCAGCAACGTAAACACATGTAGTGGCACCAGGTTGATAATAAACACATAGCCACCCCATGCCGATACCATGTAAAAATACGAAATAGCTGCAAATGCCGCATTCAAAGCTGAACCTAGGCGTACTGCACGCAGCCACAGATAGAATGTCCATACTAGCAAAAAGATCGCAATGCCTTCGTTATCGTACGAGCCAGCTACTGATCTGGAAATGTACCCGGGCGCGATCCCGATAAATGCGGCAGCCAGCAAGCCGGCGGTTGCATTCTTTACCTCCTTGCCCAACAAGTAAGTGGCTATCGCGGTCAGTGCAGAAAACACTGGAGCCAGAAATACACACACGTTGCGGATATCCACAGGGAGGTTCAGCAGATGTAGTGCGTTGTAGATAGCTGCAGATGTCACCATGATGCCAGGGTATAGCGTGCCGCCGACCACACGGCCTAGTGGATACCAAGCTGTCTCATCAAACCAGTTCCAGAACTTGTCAAACCCGTGCGTAACCAGGTACTTTGTCGTGCGGTAGTTGAACCACGGGTCAAACTCATGGATAACGCTTTCAAACCGAATGACCGAGTACAGTCGAGAGCCAACTGCCACTGCCGAGATGAGCCCCAAGATTGCCAGTCGCAGCAGCGAGGTCTGGTCCGCTGTCGACAGTCCCAGAAACTTGCCACTCATGATTAACAAATGGAAAAAATAAAGAGAAAACAACTCTTGGCTTTACTTTATTTTCTTAAAAATGGCAGAAAACAATACTCAAGAAACTGAAGCCCAAAGGCGGCGTAGACTGCGTCAAGAGCGTATTCTCAATCGCGGTAATGACCGACTTAACCGTATTAAAGGCACGTTTAGCAAGGTGCAATCTGAAACGCCTTCTAATGAATTGAACGTTGTTGGCGGGCATGAGCTTACAACCAGTCCACATACGTCTGCTGTGTCTCTCGATGCTACCGACAGCGACTCCAGCAATATATCTTCGCAGCGCCGGCTTAAAGGCAACTTGGCGCGTAAAGCACGGCTGGATTCTCACAAGGACGCGTCTTCTCGGCTACACAATCAGTCGGCCTCGCAGAGTGAATCGTCTGGCGCGCTAGAGGATATGGTTACTGCGCCAGTAAACGATCCTGCTGCCCGCATTGCTCAAGAAGAGCCTGCAGAAGGTGGAATGGCTGATGCACCGCCAATGATGGCTAGACGCCGATTCTCGGCTGCCGGGCTTGTGCAATCGTTGGTGCGCCTGGCACCAATAACCAGCGTGTTTGTGCTGGGATTACGGCGCGAATCGGCGTATGAAAATTTGCTTGGCGATAGTGCCGAAGATGTCGATGCCAAATGGGCCCAGCTGCTAAATGCTCGGCCGGATCCACGGTTAGATGAATGGGCATCCGGCAACTTTTTGCTGTGGCATGTGCTGGTTATTGAGGCAGTGCTGTTTATCGCCTACCTGGCACTCTCCGACCGTCGTAGTTTGGGCCGTTCGTCTGGCATACTGGGAGCCTACCTCCCACCATGGACATCCACATTGTTTAAGGCTACTAACCGTGCAGTTGACAGCGTTTCACTTTTACTGTTCTTCACAGCTGCGGCCATAGTTTGTCACACTTAACCGATCAAAAAATATTTTTTTTTCATGAAATTCCTTCTTTCTTCTCTTTTCTCTTGAGTAATTCTGAAAACATGAAGGAACCGGTGCTGGTGCAAGCACCAAAGCAAATGTACGTAATACACTTTACATGGCAGAAAATGAAAGAAGAGCGAGCTCTGTGTGATTAGCTAAATTAAACAGCTTTTGGTAATTTGTAGTCAGTACATTCAATTTGGCGTCCCTAGTCCCCGGGACATTCGCCAAGTAGCCGAAGTCGAAATCAACGACCGCGACTTGTACAAGCCCGACCAAGAACACACGCCAGTCGAGCATGGTGTGCTGGATCCCCGGCTCGGTATATCAAACAAGAACAAAACTTGCGAAACATGCGGCCAAAACATGTCCGACTGTGTTGGGCACTGGGGATTTGTTGAGCTCTGCGTGCCTGTGTTTCACTATGGCTACTTCAAGACCATTCAGACCATCCTGCAAAACATTTGTAAAAAGTGTTCCCGAGTAATGATGGAAGAGACCGATCGGCGTACATTCCTTCGCCGTTTGCGTATGCCGGGAATCGACGGATTGCAGACTCGGGCTCTGGTAAAGGGCGTTAATGATCGGTGCAAAAAAGTCACTTATTGTCCCCACTGTGGCGATACCAATGGTGTGGTTAAAAAGGGCGGCCCGTTGAAAATTGTGCACGACAAATATCGCCAGAAGCGCACTGCTGAGGAGCAGGACGAGTACCGCAAGACGTTTGCCAACGCCATTGAGGCCGATTTGCAGTTGAAGCCGCTGGTAGCCAAGACCCAGAGCGAGGAAATGACGCCGTTGCGAGTATACAACTTGTTTAAGAACATTTCTGACGAGGACTGTGAGCTAATGGGACTCAATCCAAAGAGCGGGCGTCCAGAGATGTTTCTATGGACATGTGTCCCTGTTCCTCCCGTATGCATTCGCCCTTCGGTTGCCCAGGATGGCGCTAGCAATGAGGACGATTTGACTGTCAAACTGTCGGAAATCGTGTTTACCAACCACATTCTCAGCAAGGGCCTGGCCCAGGGCTCAAGCGCCGCCAACGTTATGGAGCAATGGGACTACTTGGGATTGGCCATTGCCATGTACATCAACAGCGACGTTCCTGGAGCGCCTCTGTCGGTAGTAGGAAAGCCTATCCGTGGCTTTACTCAGCGCCTCAAGGGTAAACAGGGCCGCTTCCGTGGTAACCTTTCCGGCAAGCGTGTGGACTTTAGTGGGCGTACGGTAATTTCTCCTGATCCAAACATGCGCATTGACGAGGTAGCTGTTCCCGAACGCGTGGCCAAGATTCTGACTTATCCCGAGCTGGTCACCCCCCACAACATTGAGCGTATGCGCGAGTTGGTTCGACGTGGGACTGATGAGCACCCAGGCGCCAACACGGTTCTGACCGCTTCAAATGGCCAGAAGCGCGTGCTGCTCAAAGGCATCCGAGAATCAGCAGCTAATAAGCTACGTGTAGGCGACACAGTTGAGCGCCATTTGATCGATGGTGATGTAGTGCTGTTTAACCGGCAGCCCTCCTTGCACCGACTGTCGATTATGGCTCATTCAGCACGTATCATGCCCTGGCGCACGTTCCGGTTTAACGAGTGTGTATGTACGCCGTACAATGCCGATTTCGATGGTGACGAAATGAATCTGCATGTGCCGCAGACCGAAGAGGCACGCATTGAGGCACGCGAGCTGATGGGCGTGCACAACAACCTGGTGACTCCACGTAATGGAGAGCCGATTATCGGTGCTACTCAGGATTTCATTACTACCGCGTATCTGATCACGCAGAAAGAGCGCTTTTACGACCGTTCGCAGTTTGTGCAGATCGTTTCGTACTGCTTCGATGCCAACACTCATATCGACATTCCTCCGCCATGCATCATCAAGCCCAGACGGCTGTGGTCAGGCAAGCAGATTATTAGCGTGCTGCTTCGTCCCAACAAGGCATGCAAGACCAAAATCAATCTGGAGACCAGTACCAAATCATACAAGAAAGTACCAATTCCTGATCTGTGTCCCAAGGATGCTTATATGATTATCCGCAACAGCGAGCTTATGTGCGGCGCCTTGGATAAGTCGGTAGTGGGCGATGGCAAAAAGACCTCGATATTCTTTGTTGCGCTACGCGACTATGGAACCATCGAAGCCGCAGCTCTTATGAACCGCTTGGCCAAACTATCTGCGCGGTGGTCCTGCAACCAAGGCTTTTCTATCGGATTGTCGGATGTGATGCCTGGCGAGAAACTACGTAGCCGCAAAGACGATCTGATCGAGAGCGCTTATGCCGAGTGTGACAACTACATTCTGCAAAGTCGCAGTGGCAAGCTTGAGGCTCTTCCAGGACGTAATATGGAGGATACCTTGGAAGCAACCATATCTAGGGTTCTCTCGGGGGTGCGAGACAAGGCTGGTACTATATGTTTGGAAGAGCTGGGTCCTTACAATGCACCGCTGATTATGGCCACGTGTGGCTCTAAAGGTAGTCCGGTTAACGTATGTCAGATGGTTGCATGTGTGGGACAGCAGATTGTTAGCGGCAACCGTATTCGCGATGGATTCACCGACCGTACTCTGCCTCACTTCCTCAAGCTATCGCGCACTCCAATGGCCAAAGGTTTTGTTGCCAACAGCTTTTATACGGGGCTTTATCCTACCGAGTTTATCTTCCATGCTGCATCAGGTCGCGAGGGTCTGGTAGATGCAGCAGTAAAAACTGCCGAGACCGGTTATATGCAGCGTCGTCTAGTCAAGGCGTTCGAAGACTTGCGTGTGCACTACGACTCTTCCGTGCGTAACTCTGCTGGAACTGTAGTCCAATTCGAGTATGGCGGCGATTCTCTGGATCCATACTGTCTGGAGGGCGAAGGAAAGCCGGTTATTTTCGAACACAATTGGAAGCACATTTGGAACACAGTGGATGTCTCACCTCAAGAAGAGCGTCTGGCGCCATTCCAAGTAAGATTTATTGTGAAAAAGTCTCTTGAAGAGCCAAGGTTTGTGAACTGGACTACGGAGTACTGGCGGAATGAGCTTTATGACTTTATGGACAAGCTTGCAGGCCGGCTAGCCGAGCTTCGACATGCCTATGGACTGGAGCCGTTCGATGAGCAGCCTGCGGACCTGTTGGATCCTGCTGTCAAGCCCAAGACCCGCGGCAGAAAGTCCAAGCCTATGACAACGGCTCTTCCAGTGACCAAGGAAGAGCAGCCGATTTTGGAGTGGTCCTTGTCCAAGGCTGATGGCAAATCTGCCCGGTTGGCTCAGCGAGTGATTGACAACAAGCTGTTGATTACATATACGTTGCTGAGCCAGTTCTTGGATCTGTGTATCACAAAGTATCAGCGGTCTCGCGTAGACCCCGGCACTGCAGTGGGTGCCATCGGTGCTCAAAGTATCGGAGAACCTACAACGCAAATGACTCTGAAGGCCTTCCATTTTGCAGGTATTGCCAGCATGAACGTGACCATGGGTGTGCCTCGGATCAAGGAGATCATCAATGCTGCTAAAAACATTTCCACGCCAATTGTCACCTGCAAGCTGATCAATGAAACCAACTTGTCGTCGGCACGTATTGTCAAGGGCCGTATTGAGCGTACGCTGTTGGGCGATATTGCTCAGAGCATTGAAGAGGTGTACACCTCTACTGCCTGCTACCTGAGTGTCAAGATCGACATGTCTGTTATTGAGAAGCTGCAGCTGGAGCTTACGCTTAATGACATTTGCCATGCTATTGCCACCGCCCCCAAGCTCAAGATTGGCAACAATGTCCAGACCGAAAGACCATGCAGACTCAATGTGTTTGTCAATCCCAAGGACTCGAATCAGCTGTACTATGCGCTGCAGAATCTTAGACGCGCATTGCCGCAAATTGTGGTTCATGGAGTGCCTACTGCTCACCAGTCGTCAATTATAACCAAGGATGATGGCAGTGGGTACAATCTCAGCATTGTTGGCTACTGCCTTCGCGAAGCAATGACCACCGATGGCGTTGATGGGCGGCATACGGTTACCAACCACATTATGGATAACCTTAAGTATTTGGGCATCGAGGCAGCACGCACAATGACTATTCGCGAGCTGGGAACCATTTTCGGCAGCTATTCGATCAATCTGGACATGCGTCATTTGATGCTGCTGGGGGACCTTATGACATACAAGGGTGAGGTGCTAGGAATAACTCGGTATGGCATTGCCAAGATGAATGACTCGGTAATGATGCTGGCGTCGTTTGAAAAGACTACCGACCATCTGTTTGATGCGGCTGTCTTTGGTAAGCGCGATATGGTTCATGGAGTTTCGGAACGCATCATCATGGGCCAGCAGATGCCGATTGGTACTGGTGTGTTCAAGCTGCTGATGGACTACGATCGAAATGTACGCCCAACGCCACGGCGTTTGTTATTTGACGAACCTAGTCAAAGCTCCTCTGCTTGAGTAATTTCCGGATCCAGCCGTTTCATAAATATCCAGGGTTGGTCTTGTTTCATAAATAAAGCAGGTTGGAGAACATGTTTGTACTTGGTGTAAATATTAGACTTGTGTATCAATCTCACCAATTTGCCGACATCTTGTTCTGTACTAAATCTCGCATATTTAAAGTGCGGACAAAGATCAGAGAACATGATCAAGCTGAATACCAGTGAACTGTAGGGCAGATTCCCTTTGTTTACTACTTCCCATATTTGAAAGTGTGATTTTTGCAACGAGTAGTTGTACTGGATAATACTGGCTAATTCAAATATGTTTTCGGCGGATATTATGCCAATTCCAGTTGCCGATGAGTTAATCTTTTGCAACGTGGGAATCTGTTGCAAAATAGTCATCAAGTCTGTAAGTGGTAAAAATACTCTGCTGATGTTTAAAAAGCGGATGTTTATGTTAATTTTGTTCTGTATAAGAAAGGTAGGTAGTGCCTCGACTATATCTGAATCCAATATGCTAAGTTGAATTACAGAGCCGAATGAATGTTTAAACACGTTGAAATACAGATCAACCACCTTGTCAGCATCATCAATCTCAATAATCATATCGTGAATACACAGAATCTCCAGTTTTGCTAGCCTTTTTTGTGTAAATACTCCAATTTTGTGAAGCATCATCATTGAACTCTTGTTGGTTTTTATAACTAGCTTTTTGAATGTACTACTGCTATTCCGAAACAAAACATCATCGCTGAATGGATAAGTGATATCCATATAGAGTGAGCGTAGGCGAGGAAATGGAGCTATATCTGGATATGGTGGTAGGTGCTCCATAGGCATATCTTTTGCAGAATGCAGATTCAGACTAGTTAGATAAGGGTAAACTACGAGTTGGCTATTTTTATCAAAAAATAACCTGTCTAGCCCCTTGCTGGTCTCAAGATATATAGACAATATAATCAGTTTGGATGCGTTGGCATGAATGATATCTATAGTTGATTTGTACTGTTCATTCCAAAACACTGAGATATTTGTAATATTGTTCAGCAAAACCGGTACTATGCAAAGTGGTTGGCTATTTAGAGTATTGTTGAATGTTAAATTAAAGCCTTGCTTAAACACTTCCATTAAAGTGCCTCTGTAGCCAACAGACAAGTGCTTTGCATCTTCATGGATATGTAAAACAATGGTGTAGGTGGATGGTAGGAATTTAGATATCAACTGAAAGGTGTTCCATACAGTCTGAGTCAGCCTTGGTTTATACTCCGCATTATCATCAAACAGGGTAAAAGCCAATGTAACTAAATTTACACTTGAAAAGCACTCGCTGGTCAGTTTTATTTTACTCAAGTGCTTTAGCGCTTGTCCATTTTCAATATACTTAAAATCCATGTTGAATACTACGCATTTTGTATGCCTGGTATAGTCCAAATGAGTAAGAGTGGTGAGATTTCCTCCTAGTTCTGCTCTGTAACTAATAGACACTTCTTCACTCAACGTAATATTGCATTCTGCGTATATTATAGACAGTGTGGTGCATCGCCAGCTACTGCATATATGCAATAGCGGAAGAAAAGCATGCTTAGAGCTCTTTTTACCCTCAACTGGTATTCCTAAGGCATATCTAATAATTTTTCTTAAAATAATATCTGGTAACAAGTGAAAGCTAGACATAACGCAGAATCGAAGAAGAAAAGAAAGAATAGTGGAATAAAAAGGTGGATTTTAAATAAAAACGTAATTTCTTTGATACAAAGCAAAGCAAAGCAAACGAAAAAAAAAAGACTTCAATTTTTCATGTGCTCAAGCAATAGGATACTTATGACGGAAATATACCATCGGTACTGGGGAGTCTTGAACTAGCTTGGAAGTAAAATTAGCCTTGTGCTGAATATACAGCTTTGACGACTGCATCCTCCTAAATAGATTCGAAATGGTCTCTATCTTCTGTCTGGGAAAGTCTATAGTCTCAAGCTGAGGACACATTATAACTGCAATCAAAATGCTAACCATGAGGGGACCATACGGAAAGTAACCCTTATTAAAAATTGTCCACCTTTTCAGACTACAAGCAGATAGGTTAAACTCTGTTTGTAAGGTGCTTAGTAGCACTGCCGAGCTTGAAACTGTTACATCACTATTACTACCAGACACTGTGCACTTTAGCGTCCGCAGCATTGGCAACGACTTTATAAGCTGCAATACGCTGGGTAGTTTTAAAAAACAGCCCAGATTAAGTACCTGGGTGTTGGATGCAATAGGATTAGCAGCCAGATAATTTGGTAATGCCTCTGAGATATGCATATCAGATATAGCGAGTTTTCCAGATATCATTAGTGCTGTGCGCGTAAAGCTCATGTTCTTTTCAGTTGACCTTTCCCTATACTCGTTAAAAGCCTCCATACTATATATAGTCGAATGTAATCCAAAGCTCGCAAGCGAGACTTTTTTGGAAAGCAGCTGGCATTTCTCTAGCATCTCAACCGTATAGTCGTCAACCTGAATGCAAATACTACTTAAGCTGTTTAGATTTGCCTTGAAAATTAGTTCAGTTCCAAATGGATATTCTATGTCCAAGTATAAAACTTTTAAGCATGGAAAGGGAACAAAATTCGGCAGGGTTTTCCGCTTAATGGCAAATTCATCGTCCTTAATCATTGCTAGCGTTGCCAAGTTGGGGTATACTACTGGCTGGTTTTGGTCATCGAGAAGCAGCTGTTCAATGTCATCCCCGCGTGTAAAGAACACTTGCAAGTAAATAAGCGACTGAGAATTAGCGTGCAAAATTCGAGATATTGTTGATGAGTTGCTGCCCCAAACACACGAAACTTTTGCTAGTTTTGGAGTGTTGATAGGTGCGGTTTTTGATAGCCGAGACGAGCTCAATGTGCTGCCGCTAACCATGGGTAAGGTGTCAAACAGGCTGCTCAGCAGTGACCCTGGTCCTTTGGAATGGTAGTAATTTGCATAAAAGTTATCTGCAAGTAGATGCAGTTCAGTATTATCTACTGCTGGCATCCTCTGTTCAATATACTCCATAAATGTTTGGATGTTGTGAATAGAGTCTGAGTTCAGCTCTACACTATCAGCTGTAAGCTCAACATCAAGCAGACGGGTTCTGGCAAAGTGTACTGAACAAAGCTCGCTGCTTTGTACTCCCGCAAGTGCTGTGCCATCAGCCATACTTTGAAGGTTTAATTTGAGAAATATATTCTTGACAAGCAAAGTGTAAACTTTGCTTAGATGGAAGGTAGTTTGTTGGGCACTTTCGTTCATTAAATATGTCATTGATGTTTGACTTCCAGAAGCAGTTACTTCAAATCGAGAAAACAGCACAGAAAGCGCAAGTTCACGCCAAGCACGACAACTATGCAAAAGCGGCCAAAGAAGGCTAAATCTGACAGTTGGCCCTGCAAGTGTCATACTTAGCGTTGTTCTTATTTCGGCTATGTAGTGGATTATTTCTCTCACAATAAGCGGCGGTAGTGTGTGCAATGACGGCGGGTGCATCTTTTTGTTTCGAGAAATAGAAGAAGAAAAATTGTTGAAGCGACATATAAAGAGCCAAATCTTTTTAATTTATATTAAAAGCCAGAAAGGCGGCATTTTGCTTTATAGCAATTTATCTTCTATACCAAACCACTTGTTATATGCCTTGACCGCATCATTGCGAACCAGTCGCTTGTGATCATCCCTTGCCTTGGACAGGGCATCAAGCACGTTTTTACGAGCTGCTTGCACAGTTGAAAATGGGTACTTTTCAGGAATCAGCGACAAGGTATCTAGCGCTGCTCGACGCACATGCACTGTATTGGCTTTGGTAAGACTGAGGGAGCTGGTCAGCTGCGGGATTATAGAGGTTACAATCTCATCTTTAACTGTTTCAGGCGTCTCAAAAATCACCATAGTGATTGTGCGGATGCTGGTTGCCTTTAGCTTGTCAACAGTCAGCCGAATCGCCGAAAGCAACAGTGGGATCACTTCACTTATACCACTCATGAGCACATTTTTGGGCATGTGCTGTACCGAATGTGTCAGAGCTACCAAAAGATCCGTCTTTATAGAGTCATCGTTGGCGTCTTTAAAGCTAGACGTAATTTCAGGAACGACCGTCGCATAAAACCGTTGCTTGAACAGCAACCTAAACACACCATGGGTTTCAGGAGTTACTGCCCAATCATGGTTGCCCAAGATAATATTGAACCCATCTGCTGCCTGCTCCGAGTAAGATCTCTGGGTAATTTGTGCAAGTAGCCAACGCACACACTCGTAGCCTGCTTGGTCATTGCAAGCAATCAGCGCCCGCGCCAGCCAGTGACGCAATAAAATCCCAGCAAGGCCACAATCCTTCTCTGCACGATCAAAAACAGATTTGGTGAGTTTGCTTCGCTCTACACTAGTGCACTTGTTGATTATCGACGCCAGTATTTCAAAACACACGTCGCGCTGGATATCGTTTTGCGTGCTCAATGCAACTGCTGCCAAATCTCCAACAAATGCGCTTTTATCTTCTACTGGGATATTGGTTTGTGGCCAGCATGCACACAGCATTGCTGAAAATATAGGAAGCGTTTGGTATTGTCCATCGGTGCTGGTCTGGCTAGGGCTGAGAGCCACTGCCGAGTATCTGTCAAACAAAGCAACCAGACGCTGTTCCTGTTCCTTCTGCTCAACCTTGCTAAACACGGCTACTGCCGCTTTGGCTAGCTCCACCACAATCTGTTGCCAATTGGCGTAAGTTGTCACGTCAGTTTTACATACCCATTCTAACAAAGGATTGACCATGTTGTTGAGCAGTTCTAAGCTGGTATCGGCAGCATTATCCTTGGCTACTGCAGTCTCTACCATCTTCCGAATCGTGGTGACTGCCAGCAAACAGTGAGATGAATTGAGCTTATCAGCAACAACTATTTTGCCAATGCCATCAAGAATAGTAAGCAATACATTTGATGCTGCTATACCAATGGCTCCCAAAGCGTTAAGCAAGCGCGAAACTTTATGTGCAGCTACCATATCTTCACAAAGCGCATCGAGGAACAGCGGTAATGCAGTTGCTTTAATCTGCTCTGGCGTGGACTGTGCTAGCTGCACAAGCAGATGTGTTGCCTCCTTATTTACATTCTCGTCTTCGTTACGCTCAATTGCAGCCTGACTGATTGTCTGTAGAGCAAGCGACAGCTCATCGTGATTCAAGAATTCAGGCAGCAAGATAAGCAGCGTAATCCCCTTTAGCCGCGTAATATGCAAAAAGCTGTACTCTTTATCCAACGGCACTGCTGCATCCAGTCGATATACATTCAGCAAGTTATCCTTGTCGGCTTCCAAGCACTCGGCTTTGCGATTGGCGTCGCAGCTAGCCGATAGTACATAGTTTAGCACATCCATAAGCTCACGACGTAGAGTGAGCACTTCGGTTGCCCCTAAACGTTCAAGCACAATCGGCAACACTGCATCGGAAATCACATTACAGTTGTATGCAGAGGATCGTGCGGTTACCAGCAATAGCTTGCCGATCTGGTCGGGGTTTTTGATCTCGTCAGCCGTAAGCTGAAAAATAGAATCCTTCAAGACATAGTCAAGAAGCGTAGCCGTTTCGCTCATATCCGAAGACTCGTTACTGTCTGTAGCTGGCGAGACAGCCCGGTACACGGCTTCCAGGGCCTCCAGTGCAGCATCAACCACCTTATCATCTGCTGCCATCTCTACATCTTCGCGAATCTGTTCCACTAGAGTCTCCATTTCGGGTATGAATACTTTAGCGTCATAAGCGTCGGCTGCGGCTACCAAAGTTTCATACGCATCTATTTTAACGCTCGACGATGCGGCCGTGGTCTTTTCCACCAAGGGCTTAACCGCCATTTCCCCAAAGTACGGCGAGCAGGTGATGGCTGCTCGTAGCGCTTTCTTAAGCGATTCAGGCGAAATAGTCGACGGATCGCCTTCCCGATTCTTAAAGGTGATAGGAAAGTAGCAGAAGATAACTTCAAATATGTCCTCCACGTTGTTTTTAATGTCGACCAGCTCAGCCAGCTTGGGGATGATCTGGAATGCAATCATCAGAGAACGCGGATCCTTTTCGCCATCCAGCATTTGCGCAAACCCAAGCACCATATCATTGCCCATTGTCTGGACGGCCTGCGGATGGTTTCGAATTATCTGGTCAAGCAAACCATACGCGGCACTACGAGTGGAATGCTGGAAGCTTTGCACATGTACTTCCTTGAATAAAGCACGCAGCACATCTGTTGAGCACTTGTTTGTAAAAGACGGTAGCCGCTGCAACGCATCAATGGATGTCAAGATATGTGATACACAGGTTGAATCGGATAGTCGGGAACAAAAGAACTGTACTAGTTTGGCTGTCGCTTGTGCTGGAATGGCTTCTTGCGGGAGCTCCGTAAGCACGTCTGCCAGCACATGCAGTCCTTTGTTACGCCGGCTTGCTTCTTCGCTGGCCAAGTACTCTCCAAGCGCCTGAACCAGCTCAAGCAGGGACGTGTCGCCTTTGGCAATATCTAGAATAAAGTAGCTTGAGTAATTTAATTCATATAGCTGTGAAGCTGAGGAAATGCGCTACTTACGGCCTACTAGCGCTTGCCGGAAACTGGTGTTGTCGGCGTTGTCGCCCAGCCCAATAATGTATGCGTCAACTATCCGCTGAATGTCCATTAGCTTAAAGCGAAAGAAGAGGGAGAGGGAGAGAGAGAGAGAGAGAATAGATACGCAGCGACTCGGCTCAAATAGTCACTTTTTTTGGGGGGGGGGAGAGCTTGGTACCATGCAACATGTCTTATCGATTTCACTTTTTCTAGACTCACAGTTTTTCCATAAAAAGCTTTTTGCTTGTGTATACGCTTTTTACCAGTTCTAACTATGCCGTGCAAAGTTGTTCTTGCTGCTGAAGTTGCGTCCAACTTTACGTAAGTATACTTCAGGGACGGATGATTGCTTTGGTTCCATGATGCAGGTCTAAAACAAAGCTCTCGTGTAGCACTGAGATCAAGTCAGAAGTAAGCCAAAAGGCAGAGAAGCCAAAGCTGGTGGGATTCTTGGCCAACGATGACCCGTATGCCGAAAAGTACGCACATTCATCGAGCAAGCATTTGGCAGAGGCGGGGCTGGCATTTGAACTGCGTCAAGTTCCACGCGAGGAGCTCGAAACAGCGATCAAGGAGGCCAACCAGGACGACAAGGTCAGCGGGATTCTCGTGTACTATCCGGTGTATGGTGATAAACGGGACCAGGATCTGCAAGACCTAGTGGATCCGACCAAGGATGTGGAGGGCTTGAATGTGGTCTACAATGGCAAGCTATACAACAACGATAGATTCTTGGATGAAGACAAGACACGAAAGGCTATTTTGCCCTGTACGCCCCTTGCAGTGGTCAAGGTTCTGGACCATATTGGCGTTTATGACCATAGTTTGCCGTATGGCGATCATCTTCGCGGCAAGACCATTGCTGTGGTTAATCGCAGCGAGGTTGTTGGACGCCCGCTGGCTGCATTGCTGGCTAATGACGGTGCCAAGGTGTTTTCGATTGACATAAACGATATTCAGATCTTTGAGCGTGCTTCGGGAGCATCTATCAATAGCCATGTTGCGTCTAAAACAGACTTTAAGCCCGAAGATGTCATCCCTCAGTGCGACGTGGTTATCACTGGCGTGCCCACGGCTGCTTACAAGATGCCGACCAAGCTGCTAAAGCCGGGAGTTGTGGCAGTGAACTTTGCCAGTGTGCGCAATTTTGAGCCCGAGGTCAAGGAGGTTGCGTCTATCTATGTGCCATCTGTAGGTAAGGTGACGGTGTCTATGCTACAGCGCAATCTGCTTCGTCTCTTCAACTACCAGCATTAAGCTGTTTCTAGTGCAAATAAAATATATATTAGATAAAAGTTGTGACTCCAGCAAATAGTTGGCGTGGGTTACCGCTGGACATCATCCACTTTTTAGCCACCAGATCTTTAGTTACCGGGGCAGAAACGATATTCATTCTGTGATAGAAGTGCATAAGCACCCAGGCCTCTACTGCCGTCAACTCGCTCATTTTGATGATGTCGAACGGAAGGCTGGGTTGCGAAGCAAGAAGTTTGGGGTTGCTGGCCAGCTCAGGGTTGGCCAGAGGCACTGCTGGCGGAGGGTTGAGTTTTTTGTTCAGATCCTTGGGCATAAACCGCGGATTGACATACGACGTGGCTCCCAGCACCCAGCCCTTAGCCACCGACTTCTGCCCCTCAAAGAACGGAAGCAGAGAGCGGATCAGACGCAGACGGCCAGCAGGCAGAATCTGGTCCTGCTGATCACGATACAGCGTTGAGCACCAGAACGTGTTTACTTCGTCAATGGCTATTAGAACAGGCACCTGAGTCTGTGTGCTGGCCAGATCCAAAAAGTGCTCCAGCACATCGTGTGCCAGCGCCGGCGTATGTATGCCAAACGAAACTAGATCAGCCAGCGTATGCTCTTCTGACAGGTTTCTCTTGCCAATGGCGAAGGCCTTTCCAAGCGGAACCTTCTTCAATGCATCTCTGCTGACTGCATCAATGCTACGCAATAGACCGGACGTTATTTCAAGCTGCGTAAACTGATCGCTATGGCTCTGCGGTGCATATGGCCGACTGGAATTGACCCACGATACTGTCGAGTGCGCATAAATCACGATACATCCTGACGACGCAGCTACCGATGCCAGCTTCATCAGCTCGGCACTCTTGCCTATGCCGTTTTTACCGTTCAATACCGATGCCCGCTTTGGTCCTTGCTCCTTGTACGCATTGAACTGGTCAACCAGATCTTGGGTACATTTGCGGTACAGCAGTGCCGGCACTCCAAATAGCTTAAAGTCGTTGCCCAGGTACCCAGGATAATGCTCTTTGCCAATTCCCTGCAAGAAGTTACTGTCGATCTGCATGATCTTGCCTGCGTGCTCTGTAATCGCTGTGCGAGCATTCAGAGCTTCCACATGCAATTTGGGCTGCTTTTCATAGTATATGGGGTTGGCATTGGCCATATTCACCGATGTCGCCGTGCCCGACCGAACGTGTTTTTCTCCAAGCAGATCTTTTCGGATAAATGCCGTTGACCGCATTCGGTCGGTTTTTACAACTTGCTTAGCCGGTGTAGGTGAGGTAGTAAGCATACGCACACGCCCTGTGGTGTGTAAAGGCACCCTGGCCGCTGTAGCGGACTGGAAGATCCGGCCGGTTCTAAGCATGCTAAAAATTCAAAGGAAAATTTTGGGCAAATCGGTCCACATACAAGAAAGAAAAAAAAAACTGATAAGACGAACCGCAAGTTGGAAATTGGACTTGTGAGCCGAGCTGATGGGTCTATCTATTTCTTTGTGGGCTTCATTGCAAAAGCACTTGCACGCCTTTGCAACACACCTTTGCTTCTTTGCTTCTTTGCATTGACATGACACAACAACGTAGCAGCAGCAATTTCACCAGCATTCTTGGCTGGCTACTATTACCACAGCTGGCAGCCAGCTATCTACTCAAAACCGTGCACTGGGTGCTGCTGCGCTTGGCACCCAGTTGGGTGCCTCATCCAAGAACCCCCCGCTACGCACTGCATCATCGGCTTTCATATGCAACTGTAATTGCAGCATACCTTATATACACCCTGTGGTCTACAGAACAAAATCTCGGCGCCAACTACTACCATGTGCTGGGTATGCGTCCAGACACGTTTAGCTCATCCCAGCTGCGGCGCAACTTCCGCAAGCTTTCACTTGTACTGCACCCTGACAAGAACCCTGAGGGCGAGCAGCAGTTTATACTGGTGCAGCATGCATATAACGTGCTTTCTGATCCATTAACACGGTTTGTCTATAACCATGCCGGAGAGGCAGCAGTAAAATGCCAGACCTGCAAATCAGTCAGCGACTTTATGCTGGCGGCGATTCCACGACGACTAGCAATGTACTTGACGTTCATTATGGGCAGTGTGGCCATGCAAGTGTTTAGAATCGGCAGGTATGGCACGTATTGGCGGTACATTGCGATCGGATCGTTTGCGGCATTGGAGCTGGCAATGATGACGCGAAGCACAGACCCGTTGGTTATCCGCTTGTTGTTGCAATTGGCGCCGCATCGAACTAGCTTTGAGATGGCCCAGATCCTGCAGCAAGTGATGGTCTGCTTCTTTATTGCCATGAACCAGATTGGACCTCAATTTGTTCCGCGCGAAAGTAATGTCAACACAGTTGCGCTGGCCAAGCAACTGCTGACGATCACCAAGAACACGAAAACTGAAGTGCTGGGCAAGGCAGATCGTCTGGCTGGGTTCTATAAGAACACGGGGCTGGAGCGGCATTTGTCAGAGTCCTTTGCAAGCGAGCTGCAGCTGGGAATGACCATTGGAACCAGTCGCAAGTTCCGTGAAGAATATATCGACAAGCTCAACTGTGAACGCACCAAAGTGGATGCTGAATAGACCAAATTCCGGGCATAATGAGCAGGCTCATCAATTTACAAACAATAAAGAGTCATGTGAACATATGTGGACACTAGTTCTCACGAATCCACATCTACCAAGCCGCCTTTTTTCCACAGCACGCTAATGCTAGCCCGCATGATGTTAAATTGTGCGCTGACTCATCTCTCTTCTTAAAGTATTTATTTTTCTGACAATATGACCAAAGACACTGCAACACAAGACAACATAGCTCAAGACCCGTCAGCAGAGCAGCTGTATCCGTCACGAGTGGTCTTGACCACGTATCCGTCGCAACATGGCATCGAGCCCATTCCACTCAAGTGGGGTGCCAAGACAGCGGCTGAACGAGGACCAGTGCTGGCATCCAGACAGCCCGACTCGTTTGGCAAGCGCAATGCTATTGGAGCTGGCGGAGGCTCATACTGCATATACCGGGCTCTGGCTGTAGCTATCGGTGCGCTCGGCCCCAGCCATCGACCAGATTTCCGTCTAACCGAGCCAACAAACAAAATTGGCCCGTTCCCAAGCTGGTCAGACCCCAGCAAGATTGTCTCGATGGATCCCTGGGGCCATGCCACAGTTGAGCACTTTGGCGACTACCTGGAAAAGGGCATTGATGTTCGTCCAACCATAGCCATCACCAAAGCACATATGAAGCTGGCCGAAATTGACGAGGCTATACGTAAGGGAGATTTGCGCTGCGACGGCGATGTGGTTACCGAGGGGGGAGAGCTCAAGGTCGTCAAGGTGGCATCGGAGCCTGTGTGGTATCTTCCTGGAGTTGCTGAGCGCTTTGGAATCAGCGAGGCCAATCTGCGTCGCGCGCTGTTTGAAGACACTGGCGGAATGTACCCGGAGCTGATTACTCGTCCGGACCTTAAGGTGTTCCTGCCTCCTATTGGCGGTCTGACCGTATACATTTTTGGCAACCCCGACTATATTTCAGATCCGACCAAGCGCCTGACTATGCGGGTTCACGACGAGTGCAACGGCTCTGATGTGTTTGGCTCTGATATCTGCACGTGCAAGCCCTACTTGATCTACTCGATTGAAGAATGTGCTCGTGAAGCGCAAGCGGGCGGCGTTGGTGTAGTGGTATACTTCCGCAAAGAGGGCCGGGCATTGGGCGAGGTCACAAAGTATCTGGTCTACAATGCCCGGAAGCGCCAGGAAGGCGGCGATACAGCGGCAAACTACTTTAAGCGGACCGAGTTTGTGGCTGGTGTCAAGGACATGCGCTTCCAGGCCCTGATGCCTGACATTCTGCATTGGCTGGGCGTCTCGCGCATCGATCGCTTTATTTCCATGTCCAACATGAAGTACGAGGCCATCGTGAACTCGGGAATCGAAATTGTCGAGCGAATTTCTATTCCCGAAGACCGCATGCCGGCCGACTCCAAGGTCGAGATCGAGGCCAAGATTGCCGACGGATACTTTACTACCGGCCAGCTTCCTACTGCTGATTCGCTGCAAAGCGTCAAGGGCCGCAACTGGGACGAAATAGCTCATTGAGCCGTTTATTAGTAACCAATGTACACACATGAGTAATAAATAAATTGGAGAGTTATTTAATAGAGTTGCCTGCCAGTTTTCCAGGCCTTTAAGAAAACACTAAACGCCGCTAGTATTTTGAACGGCCGTCAAAGGAGTCATGCCGACCTACCGACGATGCCGACGATTTTTTACTGCGGTGGCTGCGGCTGGACCTGGTGTACTTTTCATACTTTTTCTGGTTCTCCTTCCGCTTCTTGTACTGAGTCAATCCATAGAACACCGTGGCAACTGATGCTGCAGCTAACGCAACCTTGGTTTTCTACAATGCCATTAACGTGCGAATTTTTAAGTGCTTTTGCTTCAAAAATCTATGCAATCGATAGTTGACAAGTGCAATTTTGCTATATATGGGACATACTGCAAATATGTCTTGAAGCATAATGCAAACTTGAGTTGCTATTGTTTTCAATGTCCAAGATGCCAATTGGTCAGAATTACTTACACTAATTTGAGGCTCATAGTCAGTTCCATACATCCCTGAATACGAGGGGTCAGGCTGTTTGTAAAAGAAGTCAGCTATACCGCGTTCACCATAAGCGTGCTTGGGTTTGGTTGGACTGAACCCGTCGTCTGGAAGCTCAGATTTATGGTCAAGCAAAGTCCGGCTGTCCACAGCATTTGGAACATTATCGTAACTGGCGGATTCTCCTACAGTATAAGCAGGTGCCTTTTCATCGCTACGGCTTAGTTCTGGCTTGATGCTACGTGGACCATAGCCATGGTGGTAGCTTCTCGCCATGCTATAGTTGGAACCTCCGTATTCTGACATTGTATAGCTTGTTTGAAAATAAAATAAAAAGAAAAAAGATATTTGAATAGGCAAGAGGAAAGAAAACCTCTTTTTAGGTAAACTCGGAAGCTGCTGTTGCGTGCATGGAAAGTGCATGTGCAAAATGACACGAGCTCACCCAAGAGACCTATATGCATATTTCATTCATTGCTATTTGTTGTTTATCAGGTGCACTTGCCAATTTAAGCTGATTTTCTCTTGTTCCTTGCGTTATATAGATTTCGTTTAATGAATGCACAAAGTGCGCGTAGAGTCCAATTCTCTTTGTTTTGTTCATGAAACTATTGGAAATGTCTATTCTTTCTGTCTCTGTTTCTCATTGTATTTATAGACCCATGCTCGAACCAGCACCATTGTTAGGTTAGAAGTGATGTAAACTCTGGGTTTACATTTTGAAAGCACCGTGACGTCATTCAGACATACATTTTCATCAAGAAACTTTGGGATAATTTAGGCAAATAATTTCTAGTGCTATTGTGTTTTGAAAACAGCTTATGGATTTAGCGGATCTATTCGAGTATATGGCGGAGGCTGTATCTCTTCCTGCAGCATAGCTAACTCTGGTTGGCGGGGTGTTTGTTGCTGAATTGTCAACGGCGCTGGACGCGAGTTAATTGGCAGTGGGCTATTAGTTGCTAATTCTATCCGTGGATTGCTTTGAACATTGTTGCCAATCGTGGTTGATTCTTCGTGTGTAATTTCCGCGCTTAGGACGTTCTGTACTCGGCACTGATGTGATTGGTCTATAATCGCTGCTTCTTCATTTTGCACTGCTACTGCCTGTAGGTCCTCTATATCTCCTCTTTTTCGAATTTTTATACAGTGAACTATGAGTACACCAGTAATTATTATGGGCAGAACAATAAACAGGATAGTGAAAACTATGACAAGTAGCGAAGCCATCTGTTAAAAAAAGTACCTACTAAAAGCAAGAGCTCAACTTGGAGGTTTTATACTTGGCAATGTCTAACAAAGCGCCACCAGCACTTGCCACACATTTTAAAGAATTTAGAAATTAATGCACCAAGTAAATTGAAGTTTGACAAGCTGTTAAATATTGTGTATAAATCGTTTATTTAAAAAATGTGGTTAAATCAACTACGCTTAAAATGGGTTTTGGTGCGGCGGATAAGCGTATTCAATTGGGTTAGGAAATGTAATCGGGGTTTCTAAATACCATCTCTGAGGTCGATACTGGCTGTGCATAGGTTTAGACAGAAGAGGAGATGGGTACGCAGGTGGCGGATCGCTAACACTTGGCCCAGCCTCATATAAAGCATGCTGCTTATTGCTATTATCAGAAGCTAACCACAATATGTGTTCATCTGATTGTTCATTCTGAGAATCATCGCTGGAACTGATCGTATTTATTCTGCTTTCTGGTAATTCGGGTATATCGTGTTCAGCATGGATTCTGTTGCGTTGGGTAGTTCTACAGCAAAAGAACTTTACCCATAGGTATATAAATGACGCTGTAGTAACCAACACAACTACAGCGACCGCTAGATATACAAAAAACCGACAAGCAAACGATTCACACATTGCAGCTTGGGATTCCGCGTTGTTATTAACAGTGCTCATTTGAATGAATGTCAATTGTTTAGTTAGGTTGGTAAATGTACTTGTAACGCAAAGAAACAATAGAGCTGAAATATTTTTTACAGAGAATAATCCCAAATCTTGGTTTTAATCCGAGTGGCTAGGTAGCGAGGAGGCTTTCCGGAATGGATAAAGTCTCATTTGGCTCAAGTCATCTAGCACGAGACACAAAAACGCAGCAGCTGCACAAATGATTGCAAGTCAAAGGCAACTTGCCACCGCTTTTTCCCAAACTGTACATCAAGAACAAAGTCACTTTTTTTGCTGCGGACATGGCTGCGAATTTTTATGTTTAACGGCTGACAAAAGACAATATGTGCACAAGCTGTTATGGTATATGCCGTGGGTCCACAACTATATTAGCCAAGCTTATGATTGTATGCTCTGGAAATGTCTCTTTGGTTGAATCGATAGTCTGAGATGGCTGCTTTTTTGACCTGGCTTTAATCCTCAGCCATGTTCTCTTTATTGCTAGGTGTTTCTGTTTTATCCAGCCCATTGGTTGAAACTTTAGCCAAAGTACGTAGGTTAGTGTACACGCAAAAAGTACTCCAAGTATTGCTGCAGACACGTAGCCGCCGATCTTACATGCTTTGGTCATATCCTTCCAGCAAGCAGCCATTTTATGCGATAAGTGTATATTATTAAAAATTATTGACAAGAAATGAGAAAACTGGCTGAGATTTTTTGGCTTCAATGCACTGTTTTTTACTTGCAATCTGTTATCCCCCGATTTCTTTTTAAAGAGATTGGAAAGAAAACTGCAAAGGCATGCTTTCCTTTGGCTTTATAATTTTTTATTTTGAATGCATAGAATTTATTGTTTGAAAAGTTTCAAAGTGTTCAATTAATTTGAAAAATGCTAATACTCTCGACATGCCAATAAAATTACTTGGATCTTTTTGGCTTTGTCAAATATAAGTTTCTTGCAATTAGTTAGTTCTTTTCCCTCATCTCAAGTTGCTTCTGAAGGTGGCTCTCGAGGACTTCTTTTACAGGAATATCTGTAGCGTTGCCATCATCATTCTTTTTGACTTTGTTTGAGTTTATTGGTCTTGCTTGTGAACACCTTTTCTTCATTTGAAGCTGTTTCTGCAGGTGGTTTTCTAGAACTTCCCTTACAGGGATATATGAAGTGGTATAGCCATCACCATCATCACTGATATGCTTTTCAGCTTTGTCCTGATTTGCTGACTTTGCTTGAGGGTAGCTCTTTTTTGTTGTCTCGAGTTTCTTCTGGAGATGGCTTTCTAAAATTTCTCTTGCAGGAATATCTGCAGTGGAGTCACCATCACTATCGTCATTGATATGCTTCTCAACCTTTTTCGGAGGTCTGGTTACCTTTGCTGTATTATTTGCACTATCTCTCTGTATCATTTTAACCGTTTTTCCAGATCCACGGCCATCACAAATGAAGTACCCACCCAGAAGTGCACACATAAACCCTAGCATGCAAAACAATACTATTAGCGCTACGCTTCCTCCTGAGACGCCATACTGTATATTGAGGGTTTCAATTATTATTACAGGATGCTCGCCGTCCATGTTTATACAAATATATAAAGTTGAAGGAAAAGATAAAGTATGGAAACGGTACTTTCTTTCTTTTTTCTATAGCCGAGTACGCAGCTTGGCAGCAAGTCTCTGCATTTTAAAAGAAGGCTGCGCCCTTCCATACAAACGCACTCTTTTGTGATATTTCCTTTCAAGGAAGTGAATTTAGGGCTCCACAAACCACTCTTCTCGAGCCACTCCATCGGATATTAACGCTATGGACTAAAACATAAGTATACTATTTACTGCACGATATTCTGCGATTTAGCATAAATATGCTAGTGATAAATGTGCTGAAACTTTTCCAAAAAAGCAACACCGGCAGCAATATCCCTGTCTGCATGGTTTTCAGCATCAAAGATTTTTCATTACAATTGCTTGTAAATAGCTTTTTTCCCTCTCATTTGAAGTTGTATCTAGAGGTGGGTTTCTAGAAATTGTGGGTATTTAAAATATTATTTTTATTGTCAAGCCAATGGAGAAAACTATAGTCTAGTTGCAAATTGGGACAAAGGGTCTAGGATTCGACGGTTCGCTAATAACATAACCCGCAGTTTGAGCTGGCTGGGTTGGTTGTTCACCTGACATGGTCACTATATGTATAGTAGAGCCTCCGTCATTATCACCATCATCTGCTTGCTTCTCAGTTTTGACTGGTTTCTTGGTCACCTTTCCTTTAATTCTTAAACAGCCTCCCTTCATAGCTTTGAATGTGTTTTTAAGCCAATTTCCAAGAGACTTGCAGCATAAAACAAGGCAAGCGCATCCAAATATAACTACGAAAAACAACACTACCAATCCTACAATTCCTCCGATTATGCCATACTTTATCTTGCAGGCCTTGGTCATTATAACTAAACATGCGTCGCCCATTTTTAATTTGTAAAAAATAAAAAGATAAAGTTCGCAAGCTGCATTTCCTTTTCTTCTTAATGAATGCACAGCTTGGTAGCAAGTCTCTGCATTAAAAGACGTACTGCGCTTTCCCTACAAACACCATTGCTTCTTTGGCATTTTCATTTTAAAGAAGTGGTGACTTTATGACTTTTTAAAGTATCCTGCCATGTCTGCTTTTTGTTTGTGTATAGCAACGCTGCTTTTGCTGCAAACATTGCTACAATTGCGTTGGGTTGTACCAGATTTATCAAGTAAATTTACCACAGAGCCTTGCTATCGCTAATTATGGTAAAATGAGCAGCTAGCAAAGCCAAATCATTATCTTGAATAAACAGAATACCCTTTCAATAGCAAGTATTGGGGTTTATAACGGCTTTGCTACTGAAATGGGCAAACAAATTTAATGCCAAATTTTATTAGACAGAAAACTGTTTGATTCGAAGTAAAGTTCAGAAAGGCTGAATCTAACGAAAATGCAAATAATAACTTGAAAGTTGCCAATGCTGATTTCGCTATGCTAATGAATCTGCCTACTTGGGTCTGTTAAATTTGAATTTGCCAAATATGGTTGGTTTTTTGTAGACTGTTCTGAATTTATATCTGAAATATATGTTGAAAGTGGATGCGCTACAATTTCCTCTAAAGGAACAGCATTGGCATTGGCATTGTTATCATCTGCATGGTTATCACCTTTGTTAGAAGTGTTTATTACCATTGCTTGTGAATGGTTTTCCAGAATTTCGCTTACAGGGACATATGTAGCATCATTGTTGCCATCATCCTCATTTGCTTCTGTTTGCTTCCCAGTTTTGACTGGCTGTTTTGTTACCTTTGGCTTAATCTTTAACCAGCCTTTCTTTATTGCTCTGGCCACTTTTTTAAGCCCACGCCCAAAGGGCTTACAGCAACAACCAGGACATTTAAATATAACTCCTAAAATGCAAAACAATACTACCAGCCCTACAATTCCTCCGATTACGCCATACGCTATCTTGCAGGCCTTGGTCGTTATAACTAAACATGCGTCGCCCATTTTCGGATTAATATATTTGAAGAAAAAGGTAAAGTATGAAAACTGTGCTTTCCTTCTGTTTTATAGCCGAATGCGCAGCTTGGCAATAAGTCTCCGCAGCTGAAGAATATACTGCGCTTTTCCCTACAAACAGCATTTCTTTTGTGTTCTCATTTTCAAGAGGTGGCGACTTTGGCTTAACCAAAAGAAAGCCCCTTCATGAGCCATTTCATCGATTGTTGATGTTCTAGACTAAAACCGGAAACATTACCATACATCTTTTGCAGGAACTATGCCTAGGTTTAGGGGACGTATATTTCATATTACGAAACAATTTCAAATCTTTTTTATTTTTGCTTATTGAAAACTAGAACCATGCAGAGAAAGATTGTTAGCCTGGCATCCATAAACATCGATGAAGTGTACCATGTTCCGCATATTGTGAAGCCCGGTGAAACGCTGTCGTCGATGCACCGACAACAGAACGCCGGAGGCAAGGGTGCTAACGCTAGTGTGGCTGCGGCACGTGCGGGTGGAAATGTCTCTATTGTAGGTAAAATAGGCAAGGACGGGCTGTGGGTTCGTGATCTGTTGGCCAGCAGTGGAGCCAACACGGACCAAATCACTGTACTTGACGATACAGCGACGGGTCATGCCATAATCCAAGTGGACAAGAACGGAGAAAACTCGATTGTCTTGTTTCCTGGAGCCAACTACCAGATAAACGAAGAGGATGCTCGTAAGGCGTTTGCTCAGTATGGAACCGGAGACTGGTTGCTTTTAACCAACGAAACGACGGGTGTGGATGAAGCTATAAGACAAGCAAGGTCTTGTGGAATGCAGATACTTTGGAATCCAGCTCCCATGCCTGCCAATATGATTTCAGCCAATAGGCCAGTGGACCTGGTCGACATATTGGTGGTCAACGAAACCGAGTTGCTTCATTTGGCGCAACAGCTCGATGACATTGACTTGTACGAGGGCAACGATGAGCGGTATGCCAAGATTGCTCAACAAATAATGGGCCTGTTTGGAACTCGCGCAATTATTGTGACTTTGGGTAGCGAGGGCAGCGTTGGCCTTGTACGTAGAGCTAGCACCAACCCACATGAGGTCCATGTTGGTAGTCAAGCAAAGGACTGCAACAAGGATGAGGTGGTAGTTATTAGAATGGAATGTGCACCGATCAAAAAGGAGCAGATCAAGGACACTACTGCTGCTGGCGATACCTGGGTCGGATACTTTGCTGCTGAACTAGCACGCTTACAGAACGGTTCTCCTGAAAGCGTAGGAAGCTTGGCATCTGTTACTCCGGCGATGGTTGAGCATGCCATGGCGCTTGCCACATATGCCAGTGGAATCACCGTTACTCGTTCGGGCGCATTCCCGTCCATTCCTGTTCGCCACGAAGTAGAAGCCTTCTTCAAGAGAAAGGAGCTGCTTTGAGTTATTTATTAATTTCGAATAAATCGCAGTATCGATAGATTTTCGCGACCTGCTCGTCTCTGAAGCACTCGACAACCAACAAGGTTTTGTTGTGCTAGAATATCAATTATTTCTTCAGGCCTGTTCTCTTCAATAACTACAAGATAGAAGCGACCGTTTGGTGAAAGCAAATCGTGTATCTGAGGCAACAACTGGTTAAGCACCTCTCTGCCATATGCGCCACCAGCCCAAGCAGATGCTTCAGCAGTAATGTCGATTTCATCGCTTGGAGTAACCACGTATGGGGGGTTGAATAATAGCACATCAATATGCCCTCGTAAGCGACTATCAAGAGCCTGCACAAAGCGAGTACGACACTGTTCAAACGCCATTCCAGGAACCGCAGCTGTTGTTTCCTGAGTAGCCTGGTTTGCTGCTGGATTAATATCTGTAGATATAATCAACGATGGAGTAGGCGTCAAGACTTGTCCCAGAAATGCAGACACGCAGCCAGACCCCGATCCAATCTCAACGCATATTTGTGGCTGCAATGCTTGCAACTCGGACCGATCCTTTTCTAGCGCGTCTAAAAGCAAATATGTGTCTTCGGCTGGTTCGTAGACTGTTGCATATTCAGGCCGGCTGAGATGCAAAGTGTCGGGTGTCGGCAGTGCCATTCTAATACAGTAAGTTAGCACATTCAAATAATCCAAGAGTATATTTATTTTAAACCTTTCCACACCCAAAAAAATATGGGTCTGGAACAATTTTTTTAGAAGAAATCAAGAGAGTCAATTTTGACGCCAAATGCGCTGGAAAACGTTGCCGCCAGCGACTGCTTTTCTGCGCCTGGCGACTCGTTCCCTGGAGCCAGTTTGTCCTGAGATGTCGGTAGAGCAAACGCAATATCGTCAAAGGATTCACGGAACGCATAGGGCGAGGTCTCAATGACTTCTTTCCACATCTGGGCCATTTGCTGAATGACCGTTGCTGACGACCCATAACAGCCAAAGCCGCCAAGAACAATAGACTGGTGTCCCTGGTCGCGAGCAATATTCAAAATAACCTCCATTTTTCGGCGGTAGTTGCGAGCGGTGTCTTCAACAATACGGGTGGTTTTACGACCAAAGTGATTGATTTCGTCGACATGCACATTGGTATATGGCGCAACATTGATAAACGACTGGTAGGTCGGTTCTTCCCGAAACGCATACCCATCACGCTCGGAGTCGCGGAACACCGCAACATCAGGCGAGTACACACCGCCAAACTCCGGCAACGGATATGACCAGGCACGCGCAGGGTCGAACCCATAGGGGTCTTCGAGATTGTGCAGCAGCGAGCTACGCCGTACCAGCTCCTCTTCCTGCGAGCCTGCACCGCGCTTGTATCCGCCGCCTGGCGACCCCTTCGATCCAAACACCAGAATGGCTGGTGACCGTTGGTGATCTGGCCGTAGTTCCGTGATCTTTTGTGCAACATCGATTGCATCTGCATCGACCACCCGGATCGCTGCTTTGCCTTCAGTCCATCCTGCAGACCCGTTATTTCGAAACACGGAAATAAAGTACTCGTCGGATGCATAAAAGATGGTTTTCTCAACAGACTGCTGTATCCGTGGACGATCCAGCAGAATCTCCTCTTGCGTAAACGCCAATGTGTATTGGCCAGTAAGCGTTGCGCACAGCGTGCCCATCTGCACTACTATCCGCAGTGCTCGTTTCAGGACCTGATTCTTTTGCGATTCCTCAAACAGCTCCATCCAGGAATCAGGATCGAATACGTACTTTTGGATCAGCTCCACCTGGCTCTTTTCATTAGTCAACGACTCTCGCAGCTCCTCCACCGAAAAGGCGTTGTATGCCCGTGGAACAGGCATATCTGCCTCGAATCCGAACACCGTCTTGGTGCTTCTTCGCCGTGCCTTCACCATAACCCTTAGCTTACAGGTTTAACAAAAGAGTAATAAAGGCGTATTGACAGTACGCTAAAAAAAGATATTCCTATGGGTATGAAAAAAGCAGCCTAGCCTTGCGTAGCAGAACGTGCTTTATATAGGAAAAAAAAATACTTGCAAGGAAAAAAGAAACAAGAAAAAAGCGCACTTGCGCTGGAAAAACAAAAAAAAAGGGACAATACTTGCGAGATGTCATTGGCTTGAACCTCATAGTGGCGCTTTAGCTGATAAAGCCTAGCATGCACGTTCGGTGTCCTTTAGGTCAATGGTGCTCTGCTCTTTAAGCAGCCCCTGGCATGACTCGCAAGCGAGCCGCCTACTGCTGGTTTATCAAACCGAGCCATATGATATAGCGTAATAGAGTTGTGTGCTTGGTATCTGGGCTTGTGTGTTGCCAAGCGTTTCTTGGCAAGATTACCTGTTGCGTCCTAATTATTTCCGGTATCAACTGAAGTTTCCTTTTTATGGGCGTCACCCTTCTTAAAAAAGAATCACCAAAGAACAGCTCTTTTATAAGAAAACCACCCTTTTTGTTTTTGTATACTGCAGTTTTGAGCCTTTTTCTACTTTTGTATTCACACGTTCGCTATTCACGAGTTTTAATAAGGAATGGTAAGCATTCTGTTTTAGAATTGAAGCTAGCATGCATAGAAATGAGTGCATCTATAGGCTGTATATGGCTAAATTTTCCAACTCAGCTGATGTTGCACAAGATATTAGGTACGCAGACGGCCACGGAAGGCAGACTGGTCAGAGGGCACCACCCGGAAGAAGCAGGCGGGTGTATCCGACATGACTATGCTGGCAAAGATCAACAACGACTCTATTAACGAGAACCTGAGGATACGGTTTGAGAATGCCGATATCTACACGTACATTGGTAACGTGCTTATCAGCGTCAACCCGTTCAAAGACCTGGGCATTTACACACCAGAGGTGCTAAAGAGCTACGAAAACAAGAACCGCATGGAGCTGCCTCCGCATGTCTACGCAATTGCCGAGGGCGCCTATCGCAACATGATAGCGTATAGCGAAAACCAGTGCGTTATTATTTCGGGCGAGTCAGGAGCGGGCAAAACCGAGGCTGCCAAGAAGATCATGGAGTATATTGCTGCTGTATCGGGAGGCAGCTCGTCGTCTATCAGGGAAATCAAGGAGATGGTTCTGGCAACCAACCCGCTGCTCGAGAGCTTTGGATGCGCCAAGACCCTGCGCAACAACAACTCGAGTCGACATGGAAAGTACCTGGAAATTCACTTTAACGCAGGCGGCGAGCCTGTCGGCGCATCAATCACCAACTATCTTCTTGAAAAGGGGCGGGTAGTTGGGCAGATCAAAAACGAGCGCAACTTCCATATATTCTACCAGTTTGCCAAGGCTGCATCGCAAAAGTATCGCGACAACTTTGGAATCTCTGGTCCTGAAAGCTACACGTATACGAGCAAGGCAGGCTGCCTGGATGTGCCCCACATGGATGATACTCGGGAATACGCTGATACGCTGAAGGCCATGGATGTCATTGGCATTACCAGCGATGAGCAGGACCAGATTCATCGCATGCTTGCAACCATCCTGTGGCTGGGCAACGTGCAGTTTATCGAGGATGACGAGGGAAATTCGCAGATTTCCCAAACCGACATCACCAACTTTTTGGCCTATCTGCTGGAGTCGACTCCCGAGCTTGTTCAGAAGGTGCTGATATCACGTACCATCGAGACATCGCGTGGAAACCGACGCGGATCGGTGTACGATGTGCCGCTAAACATTGCCCAGGCACAGTCTGCGCGCGACGGGCTTGCTAAGGCCATTTACGACCGGCTGTTCGACTGGATTGTTATGCGAGTAAACCGGGCCATGCAGCAACGTAGCCAGTCGCAGTACATTATTGGTGTGCTGGATATCTACGGGTTCGAGATCTTTGACCAAAACTCGTTTGAGCAGCTGTGCATCAACTATGTCAACGAGAAGTTGCAGCAGATATTTATTGAGCTGACTTTGAAGGCTGAGCAGGAAGAGTATGTGCGCGAGAAGATCGAGTGGACGCCTATTGACTACTTTAACAATAAGGTTGTGTGTGACTTGATTGAGGCCAAGCGCCCGCCTGGCGTGTTTGCAGCTATGAATGATGCTTGCGCTACCGCCCATGCCGACCCCAAGGCAGCTGACCAGTCGCTAAGCCAGCGACTCAACATGTGCTCTCACAGCAAGCACTTTGCGCTGTTTGAGGGCAACTTTACCGTCAAACACTATGCTGGCGACGTCACATATGCTATCTCTGGCATGACAGACAAGAACAAGGACCAGCTATTGCGTGACCATCTTGAGCTATGCAAGGGTTCTGGAAACTCATTTTTGCAAAGCCTGTTCCCGGAAGATCTGGCGCAAGACTCGAAGCGTCGGCCTCCTACAGCCAGCGACCGCATCAAGCAAAGTGCCAATGAGCTGGTCACCAAGCTTATGCAGAGCCAGCCCAGCTACATCCGCACGATCAAGCCCAATGAGAACAAGAGCCCCTCAGAGTTCGACAACCAGCGGGTACTACATCAGGTAAAGTACCTGGGTCTATGCGAAAACATCCGGATTCGTCGTGCTGGATTCGCTTATCGCCAGACGTTTGAGAAATTTGTTGAGCGCTTTTATCTGCTATCGTCAAGCACCTCGTATGCCGGCAACTACACGTGGACTGGCGATTCAAAGTCGGCCTGTATCCAGATCCTCAAGGACACAGGAATCTCTTCGAAGGAATGGCAGATCGGTACTACCAAGGCGTTTATCCGCAGTCCAGAAACCATCTGGGGACTTGAGACTGAGCGTGAGCGCTACTGGCACGGGATGGCGCAGCGTATCCAGTCTGCTTGGAAGAAGTACCAGGCATTCCGGGCACTCAACGCAGCCAAGATCCAGCGAGCATGGCGCCAGAAGCGCCAGGCATTTGAGCTTATAAAGTTCCGCGAGCAAGGCGACAATCTGCTGGGAGGCAAGAAGGAACGCCGTCGTTGCAGTATCTCTGCGTTGCGTTCTTTCAACGGCGACTATCTGTTTGTCAACTCCAACGACAAGCAGACTCGTGGCTACCTGCTGCGGGAGGCAGCACAGATTGGCAATGAGCCGGCAGTGTTTAGCAGTCAGATTCAGCTTCTGGTGCCCAGAGCCATGCGTTCTGCCCGCCCGATGCCCCGGCAGTTGATTGTCACCAAGAACGACATCGCTATTGTTGAAGAAAAGTTCGTTGACGGTCTGATTCAGCATTCTTTGTCTTCCAAGACCGCAATTTCCAACGTCAATGACGTTGCCATGTCGCCATACCAGGATGGCTGGACCGTGGTGCATCTAAACTCGCAACCCGACCTGGTATTTAACTGCGACTTCAAGACAGAGCTACTGGACTGGATGAACTCGGTGTCACTTGGCCGTATTCAGCTGCAAGTCAACTCGACCATCGCTTACAACAACAAGAACATGAAGAAGACGCAGCTAAAGTTTGTCAAGAACGAAGCTGCTCATCGTGCAGTATTTGAGAAGAAGACGGTACAGGTTTCTTCGGGTCTTCCAGCCGGGACGAAGTCGCAGACTGCTCGCGAGGGGTTCTCGGGAGTTTCAAGCAGTCGTTCTCATCAGCAGCCTCAGCAAGCAAGACCTAATGTTGGTTATGGCGCTCCAGCAGCTGCTCGGCAGACAAATGGTAACTTGTATGCTCAGCAGCAGCAGCAGCAGCAGCAGCAACGTCAGCAGCCCACACCGATTGCAAGACCTGCTCAAGCTGCTACGCAAAACGGAGCACGTTCGGAAGCACCCAGACGACCATCCGCACCGCCCCCACCACCAGCACCACCCGTAGCACCTCAGAACCCTCGACACAAGGCGCTGTTTAGCTTCAAGGGCGAGGGCGAAGGGATGCTTGATCTGGAGGCAGACCACGTGTACGAGATCATAGAGAAGAACAACAGCGGATGGTGGCTGGCCAGCAGCAAGGGGGTGGAGGGCTGGATTCCATCAAACTACTTGAACCCGGAGCCCGAAGCTCCGCGCCGGGCTCCTCAAGCCCCGGTTATTCCGCCGCCGCATTCTATGCGTAACAATCCTGACGTCAACAATCAGCAGCTGGATAGTATGGCTCAGCTGGCGGCGGCTCTGGCGTCTCGTTCTCCCAGTAACAATGTTACTCCGACCAGTGGCAGTGCGAATATTCCTGCTCGCCCCGGAATGAACCGGTTCGCCCAGGATGATAGCGATGAAGAAGAAGCTTGGGAATGAATATCTTTTTTGTTTTGCGATTTATAACATTTATCATAAGGGGAAAAAATGGTGCCTTTAACGTTGTGGACTAGGGTTGCTCCCAAATCCCTTATAAATTCTCTTGGCAAGCAACGCCTTTTTTGCCTCTCAAACCCTTTTAATTGTTCATTTACAACATCAAGTATGGCAGATAGCTCAGCAAACTACAATGAGGATTTCTACAAGCTCAGCGCAAATACCCTGACTGGCGAGAAATACTCTTTTGAACAGCTTCGCGGCAAGGTAGCCCTGATCGTCAATGTTGCTTCAAAGTGCGGGTTCACGCCGCAATACAAGGGCTTGCAGAAGCTGCATGAGGAGTATACCGACAAGGGCCTGGTTATTCTGGGCTTTCCTTCTAACCAGTTTGGCCACCAGGAGCCCGGCTCATCGGAGGAAATATCCGATTTTTGTCAGAAAAACTATGGTGTGTCTTTCACCATTATGGAGAAGTCTGACGTCAACGGTGACAAGGAGAACGAGGTTTACAAGTACATTAAGGCAGCCAAGCCGGGAATAATGGGCCTGAAGCGTATCAAGTGGAATTTTGAAAAGTTCCTGGTCGACCGCCATGGCACTGTTGTCGAGCGTTGGGCGTCTACCACTGCGCCCAAGGATATTGCGCCTTTCATTGAAAAGCTCCTTTGATTTTAGTATTTTTGATCAAATTTTTCTTTTTCGCTATATTTTTTTTTCCTCTCACACAAGTAATTATGAACAGCAAGCAGCTAGAAAATACCTTGGATGGTACGCCAACAGTGCAGAACACGAGCATAGCTCGGCTAGAACAAACCATTAGAGATGCCAATGCTTATATCGGCGACGAACCCAACGCCGAAAACAAACAGCCAGCTACAAACCCGTCAGATGCGCTGTCCGAAAGTGACGATTCCAGCAGCTCCGACTCTGATTTAGATGTTGATAGCGACAGCGATATGGATGACCGGCAGCGCGATTTGCTGCAAATAATGGATGAAGACGAGGACGACGAGCCTGTATCGACAGTGATTAAAACCCGCAATGAAGTGGTTAATCCCGAAGTTCCAGCACCACCTATATCCCAGCTGCCGGATACCGCAGAGTTGTGCTGCTTAGGTGCCGTGCATTCGATAGTCGACAGCTCTGTCATTATCCAGGCAAACTCCAGCGGAGAAGTCCATGTTTTAGACTCTGACAGTCTGATTGCTTTTGACGATCGCAAGGTGCTGGGTGTGGTGTTTGATATATTTGGTCCGGTTACGCGGCCCATGTATACAGTACGCTTTAGCCAGGCTGAAGATATTGATTTTGCTGCCTGTGTAGTAGGTCGACCAGTGTTTTATGCGCCAGGATGGGCCCGTATGCTGTCTACTAACAAGCTGCGTGTAAAGGGCACTGATGCTAGCAACGAATATGATGAGGAAGTAGCGGAAGATGCTATGGAGTTTTCAGACGATGAGGCGGAAGTTGCATTTAAGCGACAGAAGAAGCGCGAACAGGCACGTAGATTCCGAGAGCCCAGAGTTCCGCCGGGATCAAAGCAAACCAGCAATGATTCCGAGCCAGCCAAGTCTGCCGAAAATGAGGTGGCATCATCATCTGTGGCCGGCCGGAAACTGCAATCCTATGAAGACATGTACGATCCTGAGTATGGATTCTAGTTATCATTTCGAGATAAGTAAATAGCAGCAGTCTCTCCAAACTGTTCAAAGTGGACATAGTGCAAAATCGGATGTATAGGCGGCTTTATTGCCCGTTTTAGTCCGACAAATTCTCGAGAAGATACCAGCTGCGAATATATAATACTCATATCATCCGAATTTAAAAAAGGAAAGTATATATTCTCAAGCTGTGGAGAAAACAAGACCAAAAACAAAATACATATAACAGTTGTTCTTGCTCTCTCTTCTTCGCCATAATACATATAAAGACTCTTCAAAGCTGAATTCATTGACGAATATCTAGGTTTCAGAATTTGATATAACCTTTGCAAGTTCAAATTTTGTAACTCATTATCTAGCATAATTCTATGGCAAATGAGGCGTGTAATTTTAGGAACTAATTGAACAATGTTCAGCAAATGCTGCAATGTAGTGACATGAGAAACGGTTCCTAATGTTCTGATATTTGCTTCCCGGAGCTTTTCAGAAAGCGCTTCCAAAAGCACATTTGTTTCGTCCTCGCTGACTACATACAATACTTCAATAGTGTGGTATTTTGATTTGGATATTTTCGTCGCTATTTCAAGCGATTTTACCAGATTTTCAGCGGAATTCTCAGTATGAATGTAAACTTTCCACATTACATAAGACTTGTGCTTATTCAACACATCGCTGTCATACACCGCTTTTAGCATGTTATAACTGCCTGCCACTCTTACATACTCTAAACTCTGTTCATTTCCACGGAAAGGCGTATCATCGCTAAATGGATATATATCAAAGTCAATTTTGAGTAGATTTGGGAACAAAACAGAATTTGTCTGGATAGGTGTAGCATGCACCAATGATTTGCTGGCTGTGACAAGTGATAAATATTTCAATGAAGGAAAAGATACGGTTTCATCCTCAAAGCAAAACATGTTCTGGAGGCCTTCAAGGCTCTCGATGCATACCTGCAGCCTAAACAATGACTCTGAATTGGCACGTAAAATACAAGCAATCTCTGGATGTTGGTTATCCCATGCACAAGCCAGGCTTGTCAACTCATACTTAAAATGCTGTGTTCTTTCTTCTATCAATTCAGTAATATTTAAGGGTAAAATACTTTTGGGACATGCAAATAGCCTTTGGTAGACATCCATAGGACTTCCATTAATCACCCAGCTTATAAACCACGAGACTGCTCTAATATCCAAAGTAACTTTGCAAAGCAATGACATGGCTGCATCCAGCTTCATAGCCAATTCTTTAAACCTTGCAGCTATCTCATCCATGCTGCTTGTATGCTTCTCTACAAGATCTATATCCAGGCACATGCTGTTCACATTTGTAAAGCTTGGGAGTTTGGTTTGCAAATATTCCAGGGAAGAATCGTTGCACAAGCTGTCAATTGCAAAATCTAGCGTCAAGCTTTTGACATAAATAGCATATTCTGTATTGTCCAGCACAAAGGTTTTACTGCTGGCCAGGCTACGTGAATAAGATACGCTGGTTGTGTCGCCAAGTTCAATGACACCATAAGCACATACAACCGACAGAGTAGTACTTCGCCATAAGCGGCAGGTATGCAGCAGTGGCAGATATGGTTTTAAAGAATAATCTTCTTTTTCAAGCTCGCTTTCGTGGTTGGCAGCTATATAACCAACAACCTTCCTCAAGACCAAGAGCGGAAAGTCATTTAAGGTCAATGTTTCGTTCATTTCGCCAGATTAAAGGAAAATACTTGAAAGAAAAGAAAAAAAGGACTTTTTGCCTTTTATTCGCATAAATGAGTAATAAAGATGGTGGGTTTAGCTTTAACTGACTGGAGCTTGGCGGTGAACTTTTCCTTGCAGTCGGCATAGAGCTTGGAGCCAACGAGCTTTTTAAATGTCTGATTTGTTACCTCGGCAGTCTGGTTTTCTATGATGACTGTTTTCAGTCCCGGACAGATATCGGCAATGAGCAGAATACTGGCAATAACGAAGTTCTCTGGAAAGTGGACGGTGTTGGTAATGTGCCATTTCCGGAAGTACTTGTTCAGCGGATTGAACTTTGCGCGCAGCACTTCAGCAATACCCAAGGCATTGGAGTTTCTAAAGTCCTTTCCAAGCCCCGATATCCGGTTGGCTAGCGTGTGCAAGTGTGGTAGCGACTTTAGCAAGCGGACTATGTCGGATAGCGTCAGGAAGCTACAGTACAGAGACAGCAGCTGCAGGTTTTCAAACTGTGTTTTTCCGGTCAGCGACACAATCAGGGCGTCGGATATATCCGCATCAATTGCCCGAAGTGCCTGTAGGTTCGGGAGCACATTGCCAATAAGCCCCATGTAGGTGTCGATGACGGCACTGACATTGTCTATCTCCACGACGCTATCGGCAATCATTAGCTTCCGTAGAGACTTCATCCGCCCTTTGGCTAGCAGGCCGTGGCCATTGAGCATGCAGATGATTTTAAAGTCAGCGGTCAAATAGAGATTTTCCATCAGGTTGTAGTTCCCGCGGAATATTGTGTCATCGTCAAATGGATATTTCACCATGCAGTGGAACAGTCGTAGGCGCGGAAACGGAGCACACATCTCGGTTTTAATTTTAGGCTCTATGGCTCCTGCTCCCCTGTCATGGAACCTCATTAGAATCAAATGCGAGTAAACGACCGGATCCCCTTGCTCGTCGTACACCAGCTTTTCCAGCCCCTCGAAGCTGGTGAAAAAGATCTGAACGTGCTGTAGAATCTCGCAATTTGCATGCATTATCTGTGTCAGGTTTCGGTGGTTGGAATCCCACACAAAAAACAGCGTTGTGAGGTTGCTAACGGGAATGCAGCTTTTGACGATGTATTGCTTGCAAGGATGATTTATACATAGATGAGACGAGGATACTGTCCGGGTCATTCCGGAAAACAGCGATTCAAGTTGTTTATACTCTGCACCTTCGCTGCCAGGTGCATCGTCGGTGACACATATCTGGATAGTGCTCAATGAGGGCACCATGTCTTTGATTAGGGACACTGTCCGTCCAACCACTCCTGTCAGCTCCAGTCCTCCGGTAGTGTTGCTGTCTTCGATATTGACATTTACAGTAAGCGCATACGCATTGACAAAGTAAAGCGAGTGATATATGCTTTCTAGCCGCGAAAGCACAAATCCATTGACCAGACTAGCATAATCAACTGTCATATATATCGTTTTAACATACTGCGAGAAATGCGACCCGAGGCAGTTGGTTATTTGCGGATTGGAATCGTTTACACTGAACTCAAAGGCCACCCGCTTACCCAGTATCGCATTGCAGCGAGAAAACATCAGCCCCAATGCAGCTGTCCGCCACGCATGGCACGTATAATAAAGCGGTTTAATTTCATCATTGGTTGTGGGAGTGGGCAAGTTGGAAAACATGTCTACGACCACAGGCACTTCCATAAGAAACCGAAGTATTAGGTCGATAATGGTCTGTGGAAGCGTTTGAAAGCTGCAAGTAGACGACATGGTCTTGTATTTACGAGAGAGAGAGGGAGAAAAATGAAAAATCAACGCTCACAAAAAGAAAGAAGAAAATTGTGGAAATCGGAAAAAAAAAAGAGCTAGATCAGCACCAAGCATTCCAAGCAGCTGAATGGATTTTTCTGAAACGAAGCATTCTGCTAAGGACTACTAACGGTAGCTTCCAATAGGTTCAAAGAAGATTGAAACTCAGCGGTTCCTCCGCGCACTGGATCCAGAAAGAACAAGCTTTATGCCCTTTTTCTTACTCCGCTTACTTTTCGAGTTGCTGGCATCTGCACTTTCCTTGGGTGTGCCAGCACCTTTTGGCTGGACAGAAAAGTCGTCTATACCGTGCTCATAGTGCTCTCCACCGGATTCGTATTCGTAAGAGCTACGGGGACTGCGAGAAGAACCGATTGCCTTTTCAAACTCCTCCCAGACTTCGTTGTATGGCTCCATGCCGCCTGCTCCATTTGGCAGTGGCTCTCGTGGCCACAGGCTGTCTCGTTTGGAATTGTAGTTCTGCTCAGCCGTGCCATTCGCAAGGCCATCGGCTTTCGTATCGCCAAGTGCCGGAAAACTATTGGCATCAGGTTCGCCTGTGCTATCTGGAGCCTGGCTTATGACATCATTGTAGCCATATATGCCCTCATATCCCTGTCGAGCACTCTTCATTGCGGAATACTTCACCTTTGTCCGAGCTTCTTCCAAAGCCATGCTCCGTTCACGGGCAGCATGGTGCTTTTCATGGTGCGACAGCTGCAGGCGGAACTTTTGCAACGTCTTAGGAGACACAATACCTTTAAGCTCGGGCTCGACAATGACCAGTTCGCAGCGTAGCGAAAGGTGATCAAGAAACCGAGACTGCTTACGGACCTCATCAGTGACCATCGATTCTACTGAGCGCCGGAGTCTGATTTCCAACGTGTTTGGCAGCTTGGCATAGCTACCCCATCCTTGAGCCAAAATTCGCATATGTAGCGGATGCATGTAAATATGTTGCCCATCGTCTGCTTGATAAAAATACATAAAGTCGTCGTCAGCAATGGCAGAGTCACTACACTCGTTGGGCACTGCTTGTAGTTGCTGAGACATGGCCTTTGCTTCCCATTTGTCCTCAGGCGCATCAGGCTGGGCTCTTGCCAAGGCCTCTTCCACACTCATAATGGCCGACTCCATAAACAACTTGGACTCGACATCGACATCCATGTCTTTGCTCTCTTGCAATTCACGAAGCTCTCGCTGGTATTCATCCTTGCAATAGTTGCGTGTTGCAAGCATAAACCGAGCGAATGCCAATGCTCCGTCAGAAAATGTCCATGGGAAATGGCTGCTATCCAAAACCGGGCTGCGGGATGCATCTTCGGCGTTTTTGAACCAGTTGACCAAGCTGGCAGTATATAAGCACGCCGAAGACGAACGTGGCAGACAGATGGTTGACCCGCGCAAGCGCTTCATAAGCTGCATGGTGATATGCGTGTTTGGAGCCAGTTTTGTCCCTGACGACGACAAAGATCCGCCAGAAGGCTTTGCTGCACAGCTCGTATCGTACTGAACCGCCCAAAAGTGGACTGGAAGCAATGTGTCGGCTGAAATTGCAGACCAGCATATAGGACACTTTGCATCTCGCCGATCATCCTCTTCATTATATGAGAGGTGACGTAGAATACACGAAAAGCAAAAGATATGTCCGCATTTGGTAACTCGAGCAGCAACCGGGTGCGAAAGACAGATTGGGCAGCTGGTAGCTTCGCCGGTAACTGGCATAATTATACGCTCGATCCACTCAAATCTAATCTGCATATCTGGCCGTGTCGCCACTGCTATAAAGTTTGACCAAAACCGAGGCTTGAGCACAAAGCGGAAATTCGCATTGATAAACATTGATCGGTTGATTTCTGCCTGTCGCTCGCTTACTGCTCCTTCTGCGACACGCCGTCTAGGCCGCACTGCAGGCATGGGTACACGTTCCGGCAGCGTAAAGTTCAACAGATGGTTCAAGTTGGTCTTTTCGCGATTGCGGTTTTTGCTACGCCGCGACCCCTTTTGCTGGATGCTTAGGTCTATTGTGTCTGACGACGGTCTGCTAAGCAGATGAGATCGGTCATCGCTGCTTTCTGCAGTGCTGCTTGCCTCAACCAGAGCCATTTCTGCGATAGCAGGGAACATGCTATCAGTACTGTGCTGATCTACGCCATTCATATCGAGTTTGCTATCCACATATTGCTGTACAAATGTAGTTTCTTGCTCGCGCAGAATCAAAGTTTTGCCCTCAACAAGCACTTGCGAAATAGTACCCGATAGCCCAATGACCAGGATATGCGTTGCTGAGTGGGACAAAACCGACGCTACCGCTGCCCATGCCTCTGAAACCTCCTCGTCAGCGCCCAGCACTAACAATAAATCAGCAGAATCTGTCTGGGCTAGCTCCAATGCCATGTTTTCATTCTCTTGGCAACGCAGTACATCTGGGATAAACATCGCATCATGACAATGGGCATCCTTGGCCAAACTGCCCATGGTCCCGCATACACCACACATGACCTCTTTGCCACTCATAGCCTTGAACAAAACCGCCTGAGTAAGCTGGCTTTTTGCCGTGCACGCCTGGCAAACAAAATGCGTGACTCTGCCGTGAATGCAGATTGTACGGGATTCGATGTCCGAGTACAGCTCAGCAGTTGCTCTAGGAGGAACTAGAACGGCGGTATGCACGTCGTCCGTATAAACACGAACTAGCTTTTGAGAGGACGTTAGATCTGTAACAAGTCTGCGAATTCCTGGTGCCTGGGTGGCTGTCAGCTGGCCGCAGTAGTTTGATATAGTGCTAAGCGTATCGTTATCATCAGAACCCGTATCGCCGCCGGCTGGCTTGTCAATTGCAGCTCGTATTGTTGGGTGATCAAGTGCATTTTTCAGTCCCAGCTCTGCTGAAACTTTAGATCCTACCAGCAAAACGCATGACTGAGCCTGTGCTATCAGTTGAATAGCCTTATCTACGTCTATATGACGCAGGCTTTGTGGAATTCCAGTTGTAGACATGGTGAGAATAGGCAGCTCCGAAAGTATGTACAGAAAAGAGGATAAATAACCAAGTGTATGATACAAAAGCAAAGGAAAGAAAGCGAAAGGTGCTGTAGAAGAGTACTATCTATCGAAAAGAGAAGCCAATGAGTATGAATTTAGGGAAACCCCTTTTTAGAGAGAAAAAAGTTTTTAGGAAATCCTGTGACTCAGCGTTTCAACTGAACTGAATCATTACACAGACCACTCTTTTCTCTGCTTTGTTAGTTTAATAGAAAAATAGCACAGGATGTATAGCCAGATTACAGCAGCTTCTATGTGCAGGTGCTCAGTGCAAAAAGTATTACAGCGACCACAGGCTCAGCATTTAAGGTTCTCAGCTTGTATAGCATTTTACACAACTCAAACCAAGCTCAAAAGCGATCCAGATACTCAGAAATTGGTGCTACGTCAGGGCCGGATCGAGTCTACCGTCCGATCCTCCAGCCAAACTCCTCAATCGAGCACACATGATCTATTGCCAACTATAACTCACAACAGATTCCACTCCAAAGCAGACCCGCCAGCTATTCGCCAGCCAGCTCAGGTATCTAGCAGAGTGCGATACTCGTTGAAATCCGTGTTGCATGCGTTTTTACCAACAGACTACAGGACATCAGTGACACCCGAGTATCTAGGATATACCAAATGGCAGTTTATCCACAACGTATTTGGATCTGCGTCGGGCGTGCTGGCCACTCAAGCCATGCTATACGCGATGGGACTGGGTGCTGGCGCACTCCCCTTATCTGCAGCCATAAACTGGGTGATTAAGGACGGATTTGGCCAGCTAGGCGGCGTAGTCTATGCAACAATGGTGGGTCAGAAATTCGACAGTGATCCCAAGCACCAGAGATTCTGGTCATCCGTCTGGCTCCAGACTGCCACCTGGCTAGAAATGCTTACTCCGCTGTTTCCTCATATGTTTTTGGCGATCGGATCGATAGCCAATATCGGCAAGAACATTGCTTGGCTAGCAATGTCGGCTACAAAGGCGTCGATCAATAAGACGTTTTGTGTTAAAGAGAACCTTGGTGATGTGACTGCCAAGCATGGCTCGCAGGCAACAGCTGCTGGACTTATTGGTACTGCAGTAGGTGTGTTGGTAGGTGCAGCTATGGATGTAACCGTCAATACGCTTATTCTAGCATTTGTACCTATCAGTTTAGCCAGTCTCTGGGGCAACTACAAATCTCTCTTGTATACGGTTACTCCTACATTGAATGTAGAACGAGCACGGCTTTTGCTTCAAGAAGCCATCAGTGTTGACAATGGACGTTTGGTCCTTGATCCAGCGCTATTACGGACTCCGCGGGAAGTGGCTATTTCTGAACGGTTTATGCTCGAGATCCATAGCATCGGAGCCTTAAATGGGATGCCGGGAGTGACTATATCAGCAAATATTAGCCAGCTGGAACGCTCGGGTGTATGGAATAAGCCAAGAGCTCACGACAGTGTGGTAACTATGCTCAACCAGGCGTTCAACCCGTGTGTAGAATGGAATGAGCGCTATTATACTGGGCATCTTCCAGGACCATCAGCTGGCACTGTGTTTTTGTGGTTTGACAAACGGGCTCAAAATTTGGACATCTTGCTTGGATTCTATCATGCAATGGCGTACCGAAGTCTAGTTTATAAGGGCACTGTTTCTAACGCCCATTGGCAATCATATGCGTTTGCCAAGCAGACATTTGCAGATGCATGTCGCCATATAGAGGCTTGCGGCTGGGACACTAGTATCATGTACTTTGGCAAAAAGTCAGCTTTTGTGCAAGTAAAATGCGACGCATCTGCCTAATTAAACTAATAAACGGAAATAGCATTTACTGTAGCATTGACATTGAATAGTAGCATATATAAATGCCTTCCATCATACATATTTTCTTTTTATGTTCTTCAACCATGACTATTTCTCAAGCATCAGTAGTTCAAGAGTACAAAACTTGCGTGCCAGATACTAGTGGGAGTCCTGGCAGCTTTAACCGGGAGGAACTTTACAAATTGAAGGAGCTATGGCAGCATATTTTAGACTTTCTGGATAATAACAAAGAAACTGAGTTACAAGTAAACAGCACACTGCTACAGCGCAGGCCTGCGTCTGACTTTTCAGAGCTAGGGCAGCACCAACCAAGCGATGACCTAACCGATGCTGACGAATACGAAGAGTTAACTCGAAATGCCTGGCGCCTGGTAAACAAGGGCGAATCAAGCTTGCGCAAATTAAGCATACTTTCCAGCAAAAAGAGCAAACCAAGCGGAAAGGACAAGCAGCTTATAAGGCTAGTAACTGAGACCACTCAAGACCATATTGATAGGAAAATGGGCCATCATGTTCCGTTGCTTCCCGAAGACTACTTTCCATCATTCCAACACAAAAGCAAAACAACGCGTAATCTGATAGATGTATTTTGGACCATAGCTTCAGCCAAGCAGCATCCGGATATCTGGATCCATCGGTTCTTGCGTTCAAGCAACTGGGATGTAAGCAAGGCACTCAAAAGCATTCAGGATGTCTTGAAATGGCGGGCAGCTGAGGCCATCGATCAGTTGAACTGGGAAGGAGAGGTGAATCTTGGCTTGAATGAGCTGCGTTTGGGGATTTCCGAGATCATTGGGCATGACCGTCTCGGCTGTCCTCTTATGTACGTTAAAGTTCGTAAGATCATGCTTCGCAACCAGCAAGAACATGCGTTTAAGCGATACCTGGTGCATCAGTTTGAAACCCTGCAGCATGTTACTCGCAAGCATCAACGCATCTCAATGCTGTATGACTTTACTGGATTTTCTATGGAAAACACGCCCCTTCATCTTGTTCGATTTTTAATCGAACTGGGCGTCAAACAGTATGCTGAATGTACCAGTATCCTGGTTCTGCTGGTGGATAGCTGGCTGTTTGAAAACTTTTGGAACTTGGTCAAAGGGTTCTTGGATGCAAATTTAAGCGCCCGCATTGTGTTTGCCAAAACCATCGAGCAGGTGCTTACGTTTGTTGATAAGGAGCAGCTGCCTGAAGAGCTCAATGGCTACAATGAATTTAAAGCCGGCTTCAAACTGCCCAAGATCAACGAAAACTCGCCGATGTTTGACACAGTGAAGCGCGAGCAGGCTGAACAGGAATGGCGTCGGCGTGTTGCTGAATTTGATTCTGCTACACGTAAATGGTATAGACATTTCACTGACGATATTTGCGATCACTATGCTGCCGAACGAGATAAGGCCGCTTTGGCACTGGATAAGGCTGAACGCGAGTTGGGCAAATATACACGGGCTTGTAATAGCTATACGAGGCTGGGGCTTGTGGACACCGATGGCTGCCTCAGACTGCCACAAAACACCAATCCCTTGCACAAGTAGACAGTAACTGCTAATTCGTCTATTTTAAGAATATTAAAACTTGAATACTTGGTCGTCAGGCTTGGAAATGACCTTGGGGCTCTCATAGCCTAGATCGGTCAAATTGACACCCATGGCCTTGACCATTGGTGGCGGACCACACAGCAGTATTTTGATATCCGAAGCTGGAGCAGGCATCCACTCCTGAATCATCTCTTTGGTGACAAAGCCCACTCCACCATTCCACTCCTCAGGCGGGTTGTTAAGCACATAGTGGATCTTGAAGCTTTCATGATCTGCTGCCCACTGCTCTAGCTGCTCCCGGAGCAAAATGTCCTCCTCGTTGACATTGGCAAAAATAACGCTGATTTGCGTCTTGTCTTCGGGATTCGCTAGCACATGTTGGATGATCTGGTACATGGGGGTTATTCCGGTGCCTCCAGCAATCATACCCAGATGCTTCACCATATTGGGCTTATACTGGAATGTTCCGCGGGGTCCACGCACCGAAACCGAATCGCCAATCTTCATCTTATGCAAGAAGGACGATACTACACCTGTCTCGTACGTCTTGACAACCAGCTCAAAGTACCCACGGTCGTTGTCTGTGGACGTGGGAGTGTAGCTGCGAGCGACTTGCTTGCCGTCCACTTCAACCATCACCTGGATATGGCGTCCAATGGGAAGCCCTAGAGTAGACTCGACATGAGGGAGCTCGAAACGGTAGCGTGCTGTGTTGGGACTGAGCTGTACTTTCTTTGTCAGCTTGAAGCGCCGGTACTCGGAGGAGTGCAGTACTGGGCCAGTGCCGGCAAGCACAGTAGACGAGTCAGTCTTGCGTGCACCTGGTGACATGAAAAAATAGGCTATGCTCGCAGCCAGCAGGGCTCCAAAAATATACGCTAACCCATTAGAGTCACTCATCATTTAAAGATTTTGAACAAGAGGAAAAGAGAAAAAATTTTTATCTTGTTCGTCTTTATTTCTGCTTATTATAATTAACCCGATGGTCACGGCAACGGACAAGGAGAAGAAACGGCTAGCAGACAAGCACCGCAAGATTCTCACTGAGCTATCCAAGCAGCCTGACAACTCCACTTGTGCAGATTGCGGAGCTACAGGTACGCAATATAACACAGATGAGCTTTTATTTATCTTGCTGAATTGCCTTTTTTGCAAAGAGTCATTGTAGGAGCACGGTGGGCTTCATGGAACCTGGGAGTGTTCCTGTGCATACGCTGTGGTGGGTTGCATCGGCACCTGGGCACACATATAACAAAAATCAAGTCGATTAGCTTGGACAACTGGACAACAGAGCAAATTGAGCACTTTCGGAATATAGGCAATACGCGAGCCAACGCCTATTTCAATCCGCACCCGGACCGCCACCCGCCGCCTCGCTCCGACCGTGACGTGGAGCGGTTTATCCGCGATAAATACCAGCACCGCCTTTTTGTCGATCGGCACAACGGAGTACCTGATCCCTCGGTAATCGGGGCTTCTCCTGCACCCGTTCCAGCAGCTTCGACTGCTCAGGTGGATGAGGCATCGGCACTTACTCGCTTGCACCAACTGGGATTCGTCAATGTGCGAGAGAACCACCAGGCATTGCAGAAGTGCAACATGGATGTTGAAAAGGCCATCAAGTATCTTCGGGGCGAGTCGAATGACATATCTGTGAAGGATCCGCGAGTTGCGCAGCTGCTAAATATGGGCTTTTCCAGCGCTTCGCAGAATGCACATGCGCTGACTATGTGCCAGGGCGATGTGAACCAGGCTATCGAGCTGCTGTTGAGCAACAACCCGCCCCCACGCTCTTCTGTGACGTCACCGGCTTCACCAGCAAAAGCTTCGACATCGCCAGCAGCAAAGGCACCGCCCAAATCGCCTGCTAATGATCTGCTCGATGGGGATTTCTTTGGTTCCGAAGCAGTGCCAGCGGCAAAGGCGCCTGCTGCCGCCGCTGCTACTGCTGCTGGGATAAATGAGCTTTTAGGCGGACTGTCGCTGTCAGAGACATCAAAGCCAGCAACAGTATCTGCAGCTCAGGAACCAAACGACTTGTTTGGTGATTTCGGAGATTTTCTCTCAGCAGGACCTCAGCCGCAGCAGCAAACACAGACTGCGCCTGCAGCGGCGTCTGCAACGGCCAAGCCAGCTACAGCAACCAGCAGTTCCCGGCCTGTGTCGCCGCCTCAGCATGGCGGGCAGTCACTGCTAGATACCAACTTTATCATGTCGCTTTACTCCAAGCCCAACGCACCTGCATCCAAAAGTACCGAAAACACCACTGCAGCAGCCAGCAATACAAAGAACGCAAATAGTGGATTCAATGATCTAGATTTCTTTATGTGAATGAAACTTTGTTTTTGGTGACCCACTTGGATGCCTTTGAGCGGAATTCGTCCAGCGCCTGCTTGTGCTGTTGTTTGAGGGGTTCCAGTTCAGCAGCAAAATGCCGTTCTAGCGAGTTCCAGAACCGAAGAGCCTTTATAGGCTGGTTATCACGAGCACATAAAGCGAATGCCAGCTCAATAACCTCGTTATCTAAAACGCTGCTATGAGCTGAATCTTGAGAGCAAAGACGAGCAGCTAGGGGAACTTTCGATCTACCAGGCCGATCCGTATCCAGAGTTTCATCCATACCATATGCGGTCTCAATGACCTGTAAGCCCTTACGACCAAGCGCGCGATTCTTATGGTATATGGCCAAACAAGTCTTCAAGATAATCTTGACCATATGAGCATCTAGTTCCAGAGCCTTGGTATCTGAACATTGTAACCGACGCTCCGCATCATTAACAAAAACCTTCCATAGATCCAACATAGCTTCATAAACGCTCCGGATATTAGTGGCAATCAACGCTAACCTCCGTTTCTTACCAAAAACCTGGCTTTCAGAATCCTTCTCTTCCACCCCCACTTGCTTCAGCTCTTGCAGTTTCCGAAATATTTCTCGACGAAATGCCGAAAACACTATCGTAAACGTGGCCAGCTCCGGTGCCATCGAGCCATTTGCAGGCAGGTTATTGAAGCGATCCAGCAGGGTAGTTAGGTCGTGTTTGCGCAAGTAAACTGTAAGCAACGTGTTGAAGTTTATAATGGTTGGTTCTAGTTTGTTGGTCAGCTGTTTGTAGAGGTTTTCTGCCATTGCTGTGCTTTTATCGCTATCGCTTAGGGCGCAGGCTTTTAAAAGCTCCGTATAGGTGGTGTTTGTGGCCTCAAAGCCTCTTTTACGCATCTCGGTGTGCGCCCGGAGTGCTCGGCTTAGTCGTCCGTTTTTGGCATACTCGCGGATCACCAGGTTCCAGACTGCCGTCGATTGGCTTCTTGTCTTCGACTGCATCACTATGGCTACTGCATCGTCGGGCTTGCCGTTGGCCACCACTTGGGTGAACTTTTGTGCGAGTAGATAGGGGTCTTCTGGTATCGTGTATTCTATTGATGTGGTTTTGGGCAATGGTCGCCGTTTGATCCATATGTCTTCGGTATCGCTCGCTGGCTTTACTTTGTCCTGCACTGCCGCTGTATGCTTAGAATATGCTGCGACACGGTGGTTCCGTATAGCTGGAAGTCTGGTCCATAAATTCACTGTTAAACGAAACATAATAAAAAAAGAAAATAATTTTTCTATATTCTGATCACAACCTTGTTTCATTTTGGGTAATCATGATTAAAATTTATAGCCAGAGTGAATGGCAACCGTGCCAAAGGTCATATTCTCGTACCCTTTGCCGATAGTTGTGAATCCAGCATCACGGATGATCTGTGCAAACTTGTCTTGAGGCGGGAACTTGCGGATGCTCTCAACCAAATACTCATAAGACTCGCGGTCATTAGCAATAAGCTCGCCAAGCTTGGGAATAACATAGAACGAATGCAAATCATACATGGCAGCCAGCAAGGGGTTGTCTACTCGAGAAAACTCCAAGCACATGAAGCGGCCGCCGGGCTTCAGGACCCGGAATGCCTCCTGCACGACCTTTTCGGGGTGCGTGCAATTGCGGATACCGAAGGCTATCGTATATATGTCGAACGTGTTATCTTCTACAAAGTCTAGCTTCTCCGCATTGCCCACCGTAAAGCCAATTCGGCTTTGCTGCTGCCACTTGCTGCTGGCAAATCTACGCTCGCCTTCACGGAGCATGTCTGGGTTAATGTCCACCATATGCACTGTTGATGTTGAGTCTCCGTTGATGTTGTCTTGGTATTCTAGAAACCGCTGGGTTATGTCGCCAGTACCACCGGCAACGTCGAGCAGCTTGGCGCCTGGTGTCGGCGCCATCTTGCGGATAAAGTGGTCCTTCCATATCCGATGGATCCCCATGCTCATCGCATCATTCATCACGTCGTAGTTTGACGCCACACTCGAAAACACATTGCGGACAAGCGTTTCTTTCATTTCTTTCGGAACTGTCTTGTACCCAAAATGAGTTGTGGTGGGTTCTGACTGCTGCTGCTGCTGCTGCTGCTGAAACGTGTGTGCTGTAAACGAACGGGTAGAACCCGAAAGCAGGCGAACTGTGCCAAACGCCTTTCGTAAAAGCCGGCTAGAGGTATATAAATTCATCGAGATTCAATAAAGCAAAAGATAAAAAGATTTAATTCTACTCCACTTGCAACACCTTCTTGATCTTGACCAGCGTAGTACGCGTTTCCTTGTTAAGCTCGTCACGGAAGCTTTCTTTGAGCACGTCGATGCTGGCACGAGTAATGCGCGAGTAGATCAGATCTGTTTCGTCAAAGTGGCGGCCATATGTCTTCAGGTTAGCGCTGTTGGGCTGATCAATCCGTATGGTAAAGCCGGCATTGGCAGTTCCACGCTTGACAATGTTGACAGGCTTGCGATTGACCTCTATGCCAGCAACACGCCCAAGAACAGTCACTTCGCTCTCCTTGGTCTCGGAATTGGTACGCACAACACACACCGGCGTGTTGATACGCAGCTGGCCCTCAACAAGGTCCACGCCAATAATGATCGGGTCGCGCTTGTTAAAGACTGCGCCTTCGACCATCTTGAGGATACACGGGAACACGGCCTCGGCTTCATGCTCACGGCGCCGTGCTGCAGTCAGCTCAGCCTGGTGCGCAGTGTATGCGTCAAACAGATGGTAGATGATGTCTGCACTAAACACCTTGATACCCAGCTCATTCGCCATGTCCTGTGCGTCGCGATCAATCTTGACGTCAAAGCACAGCATGACTGCGTACTCGGGCGCCTTTTCCAGCATGGTCGACGCACGCATCACGTCGCGCTTGTGCACCGGACCCAGTCCAATGTCGAACACTGGGATCTTTGACACACGCAAAAACTCAAGCAGTGCTTCCAGAGAGCCCAGAGTCGATGCCTGCACCCACACACCACGCGTCTGCTTCGACACCGCATCGTGTAGTTTGGTGATATCAGACATGACCTCGTCCTTCAGCTCCTCCTCGTCGTCATCGGGACCAACAACCAGCAGGCGCGAGCCAGCAATGGCACGGTCCAGGTCGGGTGCAGAAATCTTGACACCCATGGCTGCCTTGATCTCCTTATGGTGCACATAGGCCGACTTAACACGCAGCTCACGCATGGGCTGCGGTGTTAGTAGTGCACGCACAGTGGTGGCAATGGGTCCGTCCAAACCACATAGAACAATGCGATCGCCCTCGCGCAGCACGCCGTTGGACAGCACAACGTCAACAGTGGTGCCCAGGCCCTCGACGACCTTGACTTCCAGCACAGTGCACTCCAGCTCCGACAAGTACATTAGCTGCTCTGTCATGCGCTCCTGAGTAAGCTTTATCAGCAGAGCCAGCAGATCCGGAATTCCTTCGCCTGTGTGTGCCGATGTTGGTACTAGCGACACATACTTTGCAAAGTTCTTGTTTTCGTAGTACAGCTTGGCGTTCAGCCCTTGCTCGGCAAATTCGGTTATCACCTGCGTCGCACGTCTCTCATAATCACTACGAGTAGACGGGCTCTGCAGCTTCAGCGACATGCCGAATGCAGAGTTGGCGTGGGGCTTCCACTCAAACACACGATCAATCTTGTTCAATGCCACAATAAACGGCGTTTTGCGGTCACGAAGCAGCCGCATCGACTCCAGAGTCTGCGGCTCCAACCCATGCATAATATCCACTACCAGAATTGCAATATTGCACAGCGATGATCCACGCGACCGCAGGTTCGTAAAGGACTCGTGCCCAGGTGTATCAATTACCAGCAGACCTGGTACTCGGATGTCCAGCTGACCCTTGCGGCTAATTACTGCTGTCTTCTGGCGAATTGCGTCTGCTGGGAAGAACGTGGCACCAATCTGCTGAGTAATACCACCAGCTTCGCCTGCCTGCACGTTGGTCTGTCGGATCTTGTCCAGCAGCTTCGTGTTGTGTGACACTGTGCAGTCACCCAACAGCACACGCGAGTTGCCGTCAAGCGTAAAGCCAAAGTACTCGCCTTCACCAACTGCATGTACCGCAAAGGACCACGAATGCTGTCCATCTGTCAGCGGCAGTGTCAGTCGGAACATGTCCGCGTCACTATCAATTGCGCTGCCGCGAAGCCCTACAGACCTCGCCATGCGCCGTGCCTGCTGCAAAACGCCCTTGTGCACACTGCGTAGTTCCAGCACACTGCCATCAGAGTTGTCATTAGCCATACCCTGCAAGAATGCCCGACGGTGCTCGCGCGATGCTGTCATCAACGCAGCCGGCACCGCGTCTCTCTGTGTGCCTGAAGCCTTGACCAGTGCTGACAGCCACTCGATCTGATTGGCATTGCTGCCGTCACGCACCCATTGGCCCAACGCCTGTGCAGCCTGCAGCGTCTGTGCCTGCGATGCCTTGGCACCCAGCGCTTGAACTACCTGAGATGTAAATGCCTGGGCTGAAGCGGCAGGGAACTCAATACCGGCTTCTGGAACAAACATCTCGCATTGGCTGGCCACATAGCGTTCGCCGCGCGCCAACTGCAGATACTCTTCCACCGAACATGTCCACTCCAGCGCTGGACAGGCATCTGCTGCTGCCTGTGCCTGCTGCTGTGTAACGTACTCGCCTACAACCCGCAACTTGGGCACCTTGCTAGTAGACAGCGCAAACTTTTCGACTATAAACACTGGCTCGTTCTGCACGCGCTCTTCGCGCCGGACTCGGGCAGTTTCAGACATCTTCAGCACCAATACATGGTCGCCATTGCACACAAATGCGTCTGCACCGCTGTTGGTGTCAGGCTCGATGCGGTACAGCATACCAGTGCCACGGATCACAGATCCTGGCTGCACCACGCGCGGCGTGCTGTCGTCACCCATCAGCTCGTCGCCCTCGCGCACATCCTGCACCATACGCAGCTCACCGCTGTGCATCATAATTGGTGTATCCCGACCCCAGCATTTGCCCGTATCTACATGCCCCAGAATACAGCAGATCGGCGACCGCAAGTTATCTTCGGAGCGTGCAGCCAGTGCCTCCTGCATACGCTGTTCACGCCGTGCAGCTGCTGCCTGCTTGCGTTCCTGCTCCTGCTGCAACTCATCGGCTTCGCTCTCAGACTCACTCTCACTTGGCTTGTCAGCATCAGACTCTTCAGAGCCCTTCTTTGCCTCTTCTTCATCATCATCGCTGGACAGCATTGCCTCCCAATCATCAACATCGTCTGATTCCTCGGCTTCCTCTTCCTGAGCCTGCTGCTGCTGCTGCTGACGTGCCTTGGCCTCCTCCTCTTCCTTGCGCTTGCGCTCCTCTTCTTCCTTGCGCTTGCGCTCTGCCGCGCGACGCTTACGCTCTTCGGCTTCACGACGGCCAGAACCAGTCTCCTTTGTGCCGTCTTCTTTCAGACCGGCCACTTGCACACCCGACTCAAGCAGCTGCTTCAGCTGCCGCTCTTGGCGCGCCTTGGCCTCCTTTTGCTTCTTGGTCAAGAGCTTGCCTTCGCGACGTAGCTGCTCGCGCCGCTGCAATTCGGCTTCCCGCCGGGCCTCTTCTTCGGCCTCCAAACGCGCCTCCTCTTCTGCCAGCAGCCGCTCTTCCTCCTCAATGCGCAGCCGCTCCTCTTCTAGCCTGCGTGCTTCCTCCTCCTCTTGCCGGCGTTTCTCCTCCATCATCTTCTGCAGCGCTGCAATGGAAGCTCCTCCCTTCTTGCCCTTCTTCTTTGGTTCCTCCTTCTTCTTTGGTTCCTCTTTCTTCTTGGGCTCCTCTTTCTTCTTGGGCTCTGCCGGCTTAGACTCGTCCTCGTCGTCAGAGTCTGCCGCGCCCTTCTTGCCCTTCTTCTTCTTCTTGCTCTTCTTCTTGCTTTCGGCCTCAGGCTCAGGCTCATCCTCAATGGTGGCAGCCCCCATAGACTCTTCCAAGCTACGCAGCTCTGCCTCTCGCTTGGCCCTGGCTTCATCCGCCTTTTGCTTCTTCAGCAGTTTGGCCTTTTCCTTCTTCTCGCGCTCCTTTTGCTTGGCCGTCTTGATGACCACTACCGGCTCATCCTCATCTAGAGGAGGAGGCGCTGCCTCTTTCTTGTTCTTTTTCTTCTTCTTCGATCCACCAGCCTTGGCTATGGGCTCCTCATCCAACTCTTCTTGCTGAGGCTGTGGTGGCGGTGGTGTGGGTGGTTGCTCGTCTTCGGATGGAGTAATGTCTCCCTCGTCATCACTCATCGCTAGAGCCGCAAATGACACGGGAGCTGCCTGCTTCTTCTTTTTGTTGGCCTTGGGTACTGGCTGAGGTACATCCTCTTCCTCCATAGGCGCGAGAATTTTGGCTAACCGCTCCTCCACTTCGCTGTCATCCCAGCCGTCGTCCTGTTTACCCTTCTTTCCTCCCTTCTTTTTTCCCATTGTCGCTAATCAAACTATATAAATGAAAGAGAAATCTAGAGAAAAAATTTTTTCTATTGAGCTGCGGCTTTAGATTATAAAGTCTCAGCCCTTTGAACCCCACAACTGATTGACTTGGAAAAAAAGAAGAGGTTGGGTTGAACGAAATATTGCTTTGAGCAGAGTGGTAATATTGTATAAAATGGCGAGTTCTGGGGATACGCACGATCCGAAAGGCGCATTTAGTGAAGAGGAAGCGCGTAGAGCCATTTCAGAACTGGCATTAACTCAGAGCCCTGGCGATACTAGCGATGATGCAGTAGAAGACGACGCCCAGCTATTCCCGCCACTAACTGCTCATGAAGTCAAATGCTGTGCGTTTTCCTCATGGTATCCCGAGTTCTCCAAGCTAACGTTCAAGTCCGAGGTTATCCATCCCTTGGAACAGTCATTTATCGACTACCTACTATCAGACGGCCTGTATGTTCCCGAACAGTCCAAGATGGAGTATCATGGAGAGCTAGAGGACTTTGGCTCGTCCGATGGCAGCGACTGGGAAGAGCAAGAGAACGAGGTTGAGGAAGTGGATTTGGCTGATATTTCCAAAGAGATTGAGCAGCATATTGCCAAGCTAGGAGGTGCGGTGTTTCCTCGTATGGCATGGAGCGCACCTACAGACGCATCGTGGGTTACTACCACCGGAACTCTCAAATGCACTTTGCCCACAGACATCTTTTGGCTTTTGAAGTCCTCTGACAAGATATCTCATGACCTGTCTCATGAGAGCTACCCAATATCTGGTCCTTTGCAGGCCGAGCCTGAACTGGTGTTGCGTCAGTGGGCCAACCTATACCCATCAATGATGTTCCGCTGCTTTGTGCGGGACCATAAGCTTATAGCTATTTCTCAAGTCGATGTGCAGTTTCACAAGTTTCTAGAAGAAATGAAACTGGAGATCGAAAGTAAAATTGAAGCCTTTTTCAACCAGCATATTTCCAAGTTTCCGCTGGCCAGCTTCTGCTTCGACGCGTATGTGGCACGGACAGTTGACCGAGTAATGGTGGTGGACTTTGAGCCTTGGAGCCATGTTGTTGATAGCTGCTTGTATGAGTGGCGAGAGCTGATACGTGCTGATGAGTTTTTGGGCCTGCGGTTGTTCCCTGAGGGCGTTAATCCCATCGGACATTTCACTTCCAAGTACTCGACTAACCGCTTCCCTATCGAGGTTACTGCCGATGCCTATCATAACTCTATTGCCTCATTAATCGAAAAAATGCAACACGAAACTACCTAACGAGCTTTAATAAATCTAGACGTCTTCAAAGTCCTCGTCATCCATATCCAAGTCCTCATCGCTGTTTTGTCCTTCTGCATTGCTTGTGCCGCCAGCCGAAGATGAAGCATTTGCCTTTGCTGCTTCCGCCGCCGCCGCTGCATCAGCCGATGCCTTACGAAACTGGGGCTTGAGACTATAGTAGTTGGCATACGGTCCATTCTTGTTTAATCTGGCTACTTCCTGCAACACCTCTCTAAGGTATGCTGCTGGCTGACGCGTATGCTCCACCAACCCTTTAAAGTTCCAGTACGGGTATCTCTCGAATCCTGCGAATATCATATTCATGAGCTCCTGGCGATCCATACGAGTCATACGTGAATCCACCCGCGACTTTTTCTGTGCCACGTCAAACATGTTGTTGTCTACGTTCAGCATGCTGCGGCTATACTCGGACTTTGCCAGCGGCTGTGCCTTGCGGGAATTCTTGTGCCGGTTCAAGAACCGCTTACGCATGATACGTGTGTACTCTTCAGTGTATCTAGGAGTCATCGTACATTCGTGGTGCACTGTGCCGGTCATGGATATAGGCACATGCTTGTTTGCCAGTGTCGACGTGGGCTTTATGATCTCTCGCGGGTTCCTCCCCTCCGAAAATATAAACATGTTGCTTACTTTCTCATTGGCCACTTGCATGCGGTACTCTTTGGGAATGTCCTTGTACTCTTCTGTGTCATTAAGAATAATGGATATGTTGCTGCCACTACTGTCTGCCCGGTCATATATGCGCATTTTGCCCAGCTGAATGCCGTTTTCACGAGGCTCTTTCCACTTTTCAGCCAAAAAGCTAGGCACTTTGACCAGCCATACTTTGCTTCCCAGCTCGTCCATGTTTACTTCTCCGTAGTCATCGTCTAGCTCCTCGGCTTCGGGCTTCTTTGAGGTAGAGCCCTCAGCAGAAAATTGCTTTTCTTCCTCGACATCCGGTGGGGCCATTTGGAAAAGAAATGTACAAAAAGAAAAATGCTTACAATCGAAAGACTGTGCGACTTCCCCTTTTCCACACATCCATTTTTAATTTATGGATCAACTGGTGCTTGATTTAGTCCTTTGGATGAGTTATTTGATAACATGGGCAAAGTTGTTATCCAGTGGTTAGCCGTTGGCCAACCGAAAGTTTGGGCATCAAGCCCTTCCAAGGCCAAATCTGCTTTAAGTTATTGGGCCTTAAATCCCTTTACAGCAAAGAAGTTTAAAAAAGTTCCATCGTTTTTATTATAGCAATTATATTGTTGGGTTTAGGCTGATACGCGGAGCTTTAACTGATAATATAAGCTTATTTTAAATCTAAAGAAGCACAAAGGAGGATCAGGCAAAAAGCTATTTAAAGGGCTGCGAGATCATACGGCTTGTGGTGGTTTGCTTTGGCTGCTCGGCAGCAGATATAACGATATCAATGCTGTGCGTACATATCATGACTGTCCAATGGTCTGGCCGCCATATGTCATTCGATGTTTATATTTGTTGCATGTCACTATGACAGTGTTTATTGCTGGGACTGGACTACTTAAGGACCGAAGTCTCACTAGCCTATGGTAACTCCTTGTAGCGACATTTTTATTTCCTTTTACTGTGTTTGCTGAACCAACAGGCATCTAGACAAGTAGTGCTATATGATCGAGAGTCAGAAATAAAGCCTGATCATGTAATACCCGCTCATCAGAGCCAACAAAGCTTGGCATGAACCATGGGGAAAAAACGTGGTTTTTCTCTGAGGGAGAGAGGGGGATATTTTCTTTTTAAAATCATTTTTATAACAGCTACTGCTTCTGTAGATGCTGTGGAAAGTTTAATACACATGCTGTGTTGGTGTTCCTACAAGAGTTGTGCACAGAGTCTTTAGATGATGCGGCACTTAATTTTTGGGAAATGACCAGAAACCAGCACATTGTTGAGTCCATTATGCTAAATAATCGCATTAATATCTTGATACTTGCAACAGAGCTTCTTCAGGGCTATCGAGCCGATAATTTGGGGTTTGTAAAGCTGGCCAGCATCTAGAAACAGCCAAGCAACCGGGACGCAGAGTGGTCTATTACCAAAGTAGACCTTGATAAGGAGTATATGTTTGATGCCACAGGATCAGTGAGTATTAATAAGCTGGTAACGCTCTTTATCTATACGGGATACTTGACGATTAAACCAGGCGGTCATATTGCTATTCCAAATGGGGAAATTTGCCATATGTAGGAGCGACTGCTTCAGCTGTCTAGCAATGGAGAATGCAATCCTCAGCAGCGAAAAGATCAATTGGAACAGTTGCATTCGGAGCTGTACGCTAGAAAAATTGAAAGCCTGCTGACTGAAATCAGAGAAATAATGGACCTGATGCCCAACTCTATTAATGGCCACGATGAACATGTCTATGGCAACATATTCCGCACATTCCTGCTTATGAAGTTTAGACACTACGATGGTGGTGGATTTGAACAGCATGTTCGTTTTCTATCTGAGCTGGAGACTGGAATAGGCAAGACGGACCTTGTTAGAATATTTTTTAAAAAAGAAAAATTATTCTCTTTCTTTTCTTTTTCCAAACCATATTCTCCTTGTCCTTTTCCTCGCTTGCTCTGGTAAAAAGGCATTATATGCTATCAGGCCATATTTTCTTGGCGCTTCAGATCATATAACACAGGATTTTTCAAGATATGGCATGGAAAATTTTTTACTATGTTGAGTAGCCTTTTCAAAAACTCTAATTTTTCAAACAAAATGTACTCACTCGTGGATCTCTTTCACCTTCCTTAAGGTCAAATAAAGTAGCACCTGGTGGAAATAGTAGCTTTACATCTCAAGAGCAAATGTTTTGGGCCGTGGCGGAGCTTCATACAAGAATTCCGTTTTAGAAAGCAGATTATCTGCGTTCTGTAGCCAAGCTAAGCGGCTTGCGAGCTTTCACATCATACTTATCCCGCAGTTCTTTAGTTGTTCTTATCCTCATATTTAGACCATAGGCACTGACAGAACACCAGAAACAGGAGATCATCAATAATCGATCTGGACAGATATCCGTTAGGAATCCGAATACACTTATAGTCAGTTTTGTCAACTATCCGCTTGTCATAGCAAAGATACTTTCCTTTCATAGCACATATACGTACAAACCCCCCAGGCAACAACATATGGCACATTGCCATTTCCATATGTACAGCTTTTCCACGGACATGTAACCATATAAAACAAACTTGTCGTCATTATCAACTGTCGCTGCTGCAACCAGAATATGTGCATATCCTGCAAATAAATCGACAGTTGTGTGCTCATCAATTCAGGACGGCCAGGATTTCCTCTATTGCATGTGCAAGGACAATACGGCTGATAGCCGCAGAACATATCGATATACACGTGACCAGTGCGCAAAAGAAACCACTCAGTCACTTTGCTAAGATCCAAGAGAGAGCAAAGAACTAGGAAGTTACTGCGTCCGGTGGAAAAGGAGGGGGTTTTAGGGTTATTTGGGAAAGTGAGCAAAGTCTAAAAACCCACCAAACTTTCGACCTAGATTACGTCGTTTCGCGTGCTAAAGTATGGCTGCTGCTTGAAATAATGCGTTGACATCATTAGGACAACCTCTACACTGTAAATTTCGTCTGTTCGCACATAGCAACCAGCAGCAAGCTGACCAGCGCCTGGCTACACCGCTAAAGAGTTTGGTGACAATCCTATGCTTATTATTGGCAACTGGTCGGCAGGCATGGCTAAATGCCATGCGTCTATCCGTGGTAAGGGCTGGCGTCGAGTTCTGAGAAACCATGGTTTTATAGTTCTTCTGAGTGATGAATTCAAGGCATCGAGTCTTTGTCCAGTTTGCCATAGCGGGCTTAGAAAGCTCAAGATCGCGAAAACCTCCCAAAGCCATATCAGCGTGAAAAGCATCCACAAGTCCTATGTCATGGGTTACAATTTCAAAACGAAAAACTGTTTAAGCTCTGACCACAGACGCTGCTATAATCGGGATAGTGCTGCTGTGCTTAATTTCCAGTCAAGGTATTCGTACTGCTGGGCACATCCCTGAGCGGTTTAGCTGTAAAAAAATGCGAGAGTGACTAGCTATCTAACAAACGGCTAAACCCCATATAATTACCCGACCTGGCTATCCCTAGGTCAATTGCAGTTGGGTCACGCTGATGGCGTGCTCTAACTAGGAAAGGCTATGGGTCGGAGTTGCAGCCTGGCAGCATATGGAATGTCCAAAAAAAAAAAAGTCTTTGTTTCTGGTATAAGTTTATACTGTTAATTACTGCCGAATCGCCGAGATGAACCACCACAAGTCGCAGAACTCCCCACAATCTTTTAAGTAGCTTTTGGCCCGATCCTTTTTTGAGATGAATTTAAAAATATGTTTATCTACCAGCTAAAGCTTCAACCACCGGCTCCAACCCTAGCAATACCTTACAGGGCAAATGGTGCCGTTGCCCAGATGGTTTACCACCACTTGCAATCTAAACACTATTGGGAAAGCCTAAGAGAGGATATGGATATCATATGGAGCCTATCTGCTCTATGGATATCAGACGTTATATGTTTTCTCTAGTCTTAAATTGAGTTATAAAATGCGCACTTTTGCCTTTTCTTTTTCTTTGCTTTATTCTTGAGAAGTATCTATTATAGCTGTACTATTTGAATACCTTGCTAATATTTATATTGTAGATAGTCAAGACAAGCCAAGCCAGGTCCTATATCTCACCTCTGCCCGAGCCTTACTTGCAAAATCAATTTAATGGGGGGGAGGTGATTATAGGCAGGCAGTACAGGTTGGAAGTAACTTCCGGCTTGGTTATAGCACTTGCTAAGCTGTACATACATTTGTTTTTATGGCATATAACAAGGTGTAGGTGCCCAAAAATTTTTTTTGGGCACTCTATATACAACATTACCTTTATAAATTTCGAAAAGAAAACTTAAGCCAGATCCTTCTTGAGAGGGCCCATAAACGCCTTCTTCTCCTCCTTGGTCTGGAAGCGGCCATGGCCAAACTTGGACGAAGTGTCAATAAACTTCAAGTTGACCTTCTCCAACGCCGACTGCTTGCTATGGGTACGCAGAGACTTGCGCAGAGTCAGCACGCGCTTCTTGACACCCACGCAGCTGCCCTTAAGCACCACAAAGTCCTCCTTGACCTCACCGTAGTGCGGGAAGCCGCCCAGAGGAGTGATGGTCTTGCGAGTGATATCAAACTCGGTCTGAGCTGACGTCTCGTCGCTGCCGTTGGCAATACGGTAGATCTTCTTGTTGGGCTCGGTACGGTGGTGGTAACCGTCCTGACCCGAGCGAGCTACCGAGTACATAACACGCGATGGGTGCCAGGCACCGATACAAGCGACCTTACGCAGACCACGGTGAGTCTTGCGCGGCAGCTTCTTGGTGCCCCAACGGGCAGTCACACCCTCTACACCCTTACCCTTGGTCACGCCAATAACATCGATCATCTCGTCCTTCTCAAACACATCACCGACCGACACCGTCTTCTCAAAGTGTTCCCGTGCCCAGTCCACCTTCTCGGCAATCGAGCCGCCGTTGACCTGGATCTCCATCAAATGGGCCTTCTTCTGGCCAATACGCACCTTGTTCATCTGCGTATGAGCAATAACCCGTACGATCGTGCTGTACTTCTTAATGCGCTCCAGATCCTGGGCAATCTGCTTGCCGCTATCGGCGTACTTGGCAGAGTACTTGGTAAACGCCTTCTTCTTAGAACGGTACCAGTTCTTGTAGAACCGGCGCTTAACCTCATCGGAAAGATGCTCGGCCCATACGCTGGTCAATGCCCGCAAGCCACGAGGCGTCTCGATATATCCAACCACACCCACAATCACCATGGGTGGTGCTTCAACCACGGTCACGGCCTCAACGACCTCCTTCTTGTGGGCCTTGGAGCCAGGGCGCTCCAGGTCGCGCACCACGTGTGTCATACCGGCCTTGTAGGCCAGGAAGGCGGTCAAGTGCGGAGGGTTGGCGGCATTGTCCTTAGGGAAGGACTTGCAGCGGCCGCGGTGACGAGCGGCGCGCTTACGGGGCAGAAAGGCCAGCGAACCGTGGCGAGGCTGTTCATACTTGCAGTGAGACTATAAGCAATTTGCAAAAAAAAAAAAAAAAAAAATTAGCAAATTTCTCGAAATTGAGCTTTTGCTTGCTTAAAAATGAATCCATTTATCTCTTATCCCAGCGAATCCATCTCGCTTTTAGATGTTGGATACACACCATGATGCTCTGACAAACGACTTATTTTTGATATAACTAAAGCCGAGGAATGAAAAAAAATAAAGAAAAAAGATTCGCTTGTGCTGGAAAAGTTAAACAAAAATATCTTTTTTTTTTTATGAACAAAAACCGATCTCCAGATATTCAGCATCGAGTTTGGTAGATTTCCCAAACTATCCAACATTGGCCAAACACGACCAGGGGAGGGATTTTTTTTTTTTTTGGAAAAGCAAAAGCTATGTAGTCCAAACATCCTTCACGGGCTAGCAATATGGGGAGGAATCTACCGGTCTCATGCAGGAGCAAGAGATAAGATATTCGCATGCGATACCTTACTTACATATGGAGAAAAGGGAAAAATGTAGAAACGCCGAACCAATCCGGATTATGTTCAAAAGCACATGAATGTGTTTTTGACGGAAAACTAGAAAACCCCCCCCCCGAGAGAGAAGAAGCACATGTTAAATTTTTCTTCTTCGCTCTTTTCCCCCCCTTCTTTCTCAGCATGATAGTAGCCGACTTACCGCTAGTTAAGCTTATAAACCCAGATGCCTCATTCCCATCTCTATTTGTTCTACACTTGAGCAATGAAACAGAGAACCGGTTTACCCGGCAGTTTGTCAAGGAAATCATGCAGGCATTGGACATAGTAGAAGAAAAGCTGGACCAGCTAGACTCGGAGCAAGCAGGTAAGGGCGGGGCGCTTATTTCAACCAGCACCGGAAAGTTCTACAGCAATGGGCTGGCTATCGAGACTGCCATGAAGGAAGGCGATAGCTTCTATGTGCCTTATCTCCAGATGCTTGCTCGTCTGTTGACTTTCCGCATCCCCACCGTAGCCGCTATCAACGGGCATGCGTTTGCTGGCGGCTGTATGTTTGCCTTTGCTCACGACTACCGCGTTATGAGGGCTGATCGCGGCTGGATCGCTATGAATGAGGTGGATATCGGGATTCCGCTTATCCCCGGTATGGCTGCTATAGTTAAGGCCAAGATCTCTGGCGCCAACCATCTGCGCGACTGCCTGCTTACCGGCCATCGGTTCAAGTCGTCGGACGCGTTGAGTGCGGGAATCATTGACCGTGCCGTGTCTCAGGATAAGCTTCTGGATACCGCCTTGGAGTATGCTCGGTTGTTGGCTCCCAAGGCCAGCGGGCTAACTCAAAAGCTTCACCTGATCAAGGCTGAAATGTACCGCGAAACAGTTATTCTATTGTTAGCTGGCGGCACTACTCCTGGCGGGTTTATGTCTAAACTCTAACTTTCTTATAAGAGCGTGTATTCGGCTAGCATGTCCTCGTGAACTGCATCCGAGATACCCACGAATAAACAGTCTAGTGTAAATGTTGCTCCCGCAATTTCGCCCATAAACTCAAGATCTTGCGACCGATCAAATAGCCCTGTTTCATATATATGCAGGTAGTCGGCAGGCTCGGCAGCCAGCAGAAACCGGCCACACGGGCTAAACTTCACTACCCGCATAGCCCCCAAGTACCCACACAGCGATGCTAGGGTGTCTCGAGGCCACCGTACATCGTATACCCGCACACTCGAGTCCTGGCTTCCTGTAGCCACCTGCCGCTCATCCGGGCTTATCGCACACGCAAACGAATAGTCCTTATGCCCCAGAAGCTCTCCGATCTTGCGGTAGTCTTGTCGAGGATCCACTAGAACATTCTGCAGGCTATCTCCCACCACACAGCCTATACTGCCACTATCGCTTATTGCCGTGCAGTTCACTGCCCATTCGAACGACGCACTAGTGGTTGCTGCCATCCTTTGTACGTCGAATGTATCTACACTCCCGCTGTTCACTGCCAGCGAAACCAGGTTTCCGCCCCCACGACGGTTAGCCGGTGTCACATGGTTCACTATATCTGTGCCTCCCGCAACCTGCCCCACAGCCACTCTGGTGTCTGAAGCCCACAAGGATCTTGCACATACGCGGCCCTGATAATCTCCAGCCAGCACTATCCCCTGGTCCACACACAATGCGCTTAGCCGGAAATCTGCAGGCATCTCTCGTCGCGCCAGCACGCATGATCGTGTCTTGAGCCAGGGATTCCATCTATGGATTCCATCCATGTGCCAATAGTACACGTCGTAGTTGCTTGTCGCCCATATCAGATCACGCAGCTGAAAATGGCTGATCTTACATCGGTAGTTGCTGCCGGTCACCGAGTATCTCAGCCTATAAAACTCTTGTGTGGGATCCACGCATCGACTTTGCTTTTGCACAGCATGCGTGTCGTGTGCTATTCCATGATACTGTGGGTATACTTCTCGTCTATATTCCATATACATGTGTCGCTGGAGCTCTTGCCCATTCCACTGGTATCCCTGGGCGTCAAAGCCTCTCCTTATCTCTGCCTGAGTGACTTCTGAAATCTATACTCCTCTTTGTTAGTCTTTTTTTTTTATCTGGTTCCAATGGGTCGAGCTTTGGTGCATTACCTCTGACGACCGCGCAAACATTTGCGCTGCATTGGTCAAAAAGTTCCAGGTAGCATCTGAAGACTGAGTCTCCGAGCCATTGGGAGGGTTTATTCGGGTCGATGCCACGCTTTGGCTAGCTTGGGGGCTTTCATAATCCTCTCTTCGCTCTCCATTCGCTGGTGCTGCCGAGCCAAGCACCAGCTGCTGTAATTGTTGCGCTATTTCTTGTTCGTTCATTGGCAAAGCATTGGTCGACTGATTGCTGCTGCTTACTGTGTGCCCTCCATCTCGAGCGTCTGTGTTGAATTCGTTGTGCCTAAAGGCTATACTCATAAAAAAAAAGCTCAAAATAAAGAAAAAGAATTTTTAACCTAAACTAAACGCACACGTGCTCAGATTATTGGGAAGATTTCATTTCCACCACTCTTGTACTTCTTCGGACCCGTGCTGCTCATGCTCCTTCTGCACCCACTCGCGCCACTTGAGCGCCCGCTCGCTCCACGCTTCGTCGCATGCGCTCTTGGCCTTTTGCATCTGGGCTCGCCGCGAATGGTTGGCATAGATGTCCTCGGTGCCTGTAAGGAAGCACAGCTTGTATGTGTTGACGGCTATCTTGATCTCCAAGTTGGACCGCGAGCTGATCGCATAGTCGCATTCGTCTGCATGCAGATGGCGTCGCAGGTATGGGCGTGGCCGATCCATGTGCTGCTGGTGGATCACGCCTTCTGTGGGCTCGAACAGCACATATGAATCGACGTAGTATGCCCAGCGCTCCTCCTCAGTGACTGCCTGGTCCAGCGTTATGTCTTCTCGACGAAGCAGCTGAATGGTCATTGTCTGCGAGTCGTACAAGTAGTCCACGCGGAACACATGCTCGTCAGCGCCTACCAGAGCCTCCACCTTCATGCGATAAGCAATGTGCGAGCGCAGTGGGCTCTGCTCGTGCACTGGCGGCAGCGTGCTGAAGAGCTCGAGAATGTCGATGCAGCGCGAGTCGCTGACTAGAGTTTGCAGACTCTTGGATATGGCCTGCACCACCTTATCTACAGTCAGGATCCGGTATGCATTGATGCCGTACATGACACGCATCGCCTCGTCAAAGCTGCTGCTTTCCAGCTGCCCCTGCAAAAACTGGTCAACCAGCTCCAGGAATATCGTGTAGTAGTCGGTCCGCTCCAGGTCGTACGCCTTTAGCACGTCGACTTGCTGCCGCATGCCCAGCTTTGTTGCCACCGACTGTGCCTGGTGCGCCTGAATGACCTTGTCCTGGCACTCGGGCCCCAGCTCCCGCAGCCGGTTGAACCGCTCGTACAGGATCTGGAACAGCCGCAAAAACACATAGTAATTGCTGTTGGTGTAAAAGGCCCGCGATACGTTCTTGGTCGTGCTGGTTGAAACTGACGCAGGCAGCGACGTATCACGGCCGGCGGATCCGATCTGAATCCACGACCGCGATGATATCAGGCCAGGAGTAGACGGCTTGCTGCCTCCGTCAGTATGGGGCGACGCAGGCGTGCCGTTGGCCAGCGCTGTCTCCTGGGGCTTTGGGTCCACATCCATTGCAGATTCGGCAGCAGGCGCCTCTGCCGTGTTCACACCGGCCTTTGTGCCATTGGCTGGCATCCCATTTGTAGGTTCAGAGGCAGCAGCAGTGGGGTTTGGCAAGTCCTTTTCTGCCTCGTCGCTGCTATCGCTGCCGTCACCGCTTGCGCCCAGCGACACAAACTCGGGGCTCTCAATGCCCATCAGCCCGCCAAACAGGTCGTGGAAAAAGCGCTCCATCTGCTCCTTCTCCGAAGACGCAAACTGCGAGTTCTGCCGCCCCACATGTGCCAAAATCGCGTTGATGACATCAGCAATCACCGAGCCCTCCATAAACCGGAACTCCAGCTGGTATCGGTGCCGCAGTGCCGAGGCCACCTTGTGGCTGAGATTCCGCGCACCGCTGCCGTCGTCTGCCGCAGCCGCTGCTGCTGCTGCGCTCTGCTGCTCGCGACGCCGTGTTTCAATCTCGGTGATCAGGTGCTTTGGCGATATGTTTTTGCGGTCTGCCGACTTGAACGTCAGTCCCTGGTGGTCCAGCGCGCGGTAGTAGTTTTTGGAGTCGTTTTCGCGCCAGATCTTGCCAAACTCGCGCCGCTGCCGCCGCCACTCCTCGTCCTTCTGCTTGAGCCGCTTCAGCACAATCGGAATTGCGGTTGCTGGGTGCGTGTGCATGGCCTTGATGATCTCCAGTGCCCGGTTGGAATCATACACTTTGCGCAGCGCTCTCCGCGGCAGCGCCTCCGACATGCCCAAAAAGTTCTCTGGAAGCGTCAGGCTTGCCTGCTGTTCCGGGTCCATTTGCTCAATCTGCTGCGCTATCGGCGTAAGCTGTCTGATCACCGACAGGTTGGTGTCGATCTCAATGTCCATTTCGTGCCGGTCCTCTTCGCTGCGGAACATTGCCTCCTCGTACTGGTTCTTCTTGTGGTGCACAAACTCTGTGTCTTCCGACGCCCATGTCGGGTGCGACGCCCACCGGTCATTTAGCACTTCAAAGCACATGGCGTCGCGTCCCGAGCACTTTGCCTGGGTGCTGGCATCTGGCAGCAGCCGGTAGCTCGGCCCATACGACTTGCACTGCGCCAGATTCACCTTGGGCCGCGGCGGCCGCAGCGTCTTGGCCACCTCCTCGGGCGGCACGTATGCGCCGTATTCGGGCCCAGCAACCGCATCCACAACTGCCTCGTCGCCAGACCGCGCGTCGTCCAGCTCGTGCTGCTGCTCGTCGTACCCGACAAACTGCTTGAACCACCCGAACAGCTCGCGGTCATCGCCAATAAAGCTCTCGGCCCGCTCCACCAGAGTTTTGGGATCTAGCACCTGCTGGTTGTACAAGTTCAGCAGCTTCAAAAACTCGTTGTACGCATTCGGCTGGCCTATAAACCGCTTTACCCGCTCAAAAAAGGCCAGCTCATCTGGAGTAGCTGTTGCTGGGTTGGCTGCTGCCTGGAGCGCTGCCACGCCCTGTCCATAGACCGACTCGCCCTCGCCGCGCCCCTTGCTGCGCCGCTTGGCTGAGCCTGGTCCTGATGCCTGGCCGCTGCTGCCCATCACGCCTCGCCGCTTGCGGCTGCTGGTCGGGGTTGTGCCCTTGCCGTCATACGCCATGCCCATGGCCTGCCCGCCGCCGCCCTGCCCCGCATACGAGTCACTGCCATGACCGGCCGTGCCTGCAGGCGCAAAGTTTCCCACAGGAGGCAGCCGCCCTCCTGCCACTGCATCGTTCATGGCAGTGACTCCTGGCGCCGGCCCTGCATATGCAGTGCCCGGCGACGTCAGCCCCGCCATATTTGCCGCCCCCTGCTCGGACGTGTCTGGCAAGAACTGCTTAAACTCGTCCAGCAGGTCGGGTGCCGACGAAAACAAGTGCTGTACCTGCGCATACACCTCCTGAATCGGCCGCGATTCCTTCTGGTACGTCTGCAGGATCTCCAGAAACTCCTTGTACCGGTCAGGCTCGGCCGCAAACCGCATCTTGATTTTGTTTACGTATGTGATGGCATGGTTGAACTCTACGGGCACCTGTCGCGACCGCTGTGCAGCTCCAATGCTCGGGGACCTCATCGCGCCTGGAGACCGTGCCTCCATAGCCGCGGCTGCTGCTGATGCAGCTGAGGCTATGGGCGCTTGTCCCGGGCCTGCATATGCGTCTTGTGATGCCATGGGGGCTGCTGCAGATGCTACTGGTGCCTGTGATGGCGGCGGCGACATGATCTGGCTACCGGACAACCCCCCGGGACCAGCGCGCCGCGTAGCATACTGCGACTGGTGAGTCGGCGTTTGCTGTGACGCATAGCTGCCGCGCTGGCCATTAGCTGCTGCACTGCTAGTTGCTGGCGGAGACTGCTGCCGGGCACCACCGGCCCCTACTGCAGCGCCCGAGGTACGGCGATGCATGTCAGGGATGATCGATCCGCTGGGCGTAGTAACCCGCACGCCCTCAGCTGGATCGTCAGAACACTCTATGCGGTATCCAGGCGGCAAAAACGTATTAAAGCCCTGGATCAGAGCCGGGCTGCCGTAAAACAGCCGCGACACCCGCTCAATAACACCCGGGGTGTCTATTGTGTGGCTTTTAAAGTCCTTCATGATCTCCAGAAACTGGTTGTACACCTCTGGACGGTCCTGAAACTGCGACTTGACCATATCTAGATAGCTAAGCGCATCGCTCACATTAAGCGGCCGTCCACTGGCATCAGCTTGCGCCGACTGCCGGGCAGGCTCCGAAACACCGTTTGTTGCAGGTGCTGCTGCTGTAGTGCTACGGCCGTTTTGGGCCCCCGATATGGCCAGTCCAGCAGTCTGTGGTGGCCCGCTTACCACTGCTGGTGGCCGCCCTACAGTGCCCATGCTCTGACCAGGGCCCAGGGGCGGCACAGCCGGGGCTGCTGCTGATTGGCCAGCAGGCAACGACGTTTTTGGAGTGGTAGTAAACGTCGTCCCAGGTGCAGCGCCAGCAGACGATACCTGCGCAGGGTTGGCGGTCTGCCGCGGCGACTGTTGTGCATGGGGCTGGGCGGGTGTGTTTTGGGCTGACACTGCTCGATGCAGCTTAGGCGATGACGCTGACTGCTTGGGCGGCGGCACTGATGCGGTGCTTTGGTGCGGAGACTGCATAGGCTGCTGGGAATGCAGTGCCGGCCGGGCATTAGGCGAGGCTATGCCTGGATGCATTCGCGACATGGGTGCCTGTCCAGGGGTTGGCGACGTAAATGCTGCTGGGGCAGCTGCCTCTTCGTGTCCTGTGGCTGCTGACGTGGTCGGTGCGGATAGCGGCGAAGTGGTGGTATGAGAGATGGTTTGCGTCGGCTGGCTTTTGATCGGGGGGATTGCCGATGTGGCTGCTGCGCTTGTAAACGACGGCGACCGTCCGTAGCCGCCCGCAATTGGTGGCAACGGCGTGCTGCCCGATGAGCTTGAGCTGGGCGGCAGGGTCTGGTTGCCTGGGAACGATGTCTGTGAGTGTGATGACACCGAGCCTCTCGAATATCCCGGCGCCGATCGGGCCGAGTGCGGTGCGCTGGGCAGCCGCGAGCTGGCCGCCGGCGGAGAGTTCTGCGCCATCGGTGGCATATACGGGCGCATGCCCGCACTTGACGGCTCGGCCTTGGGTGACATGGGACTATAGAAGCCAAGTTACGCGCTGTTAGTTAAGATATTTTCCATATACCCAAATACAGCTTACACCCATGTGACACGGCATGTATTGTTCAGGGAACTTTATAAAGAACCCATTCAGAAGATACGCGCATGTAAAATGCTTGAGGGTTAGGGTCAGCGCAGCAAGAAAAGGGAGGAATGTGGTGGCTTCAGATACTTGATATGCAAATCCACTCGATTTCTTGCTTTAGCAAATCAATAAAGCTGAGACCGTCGCTAAAATATATAACCGTTCTTGCAAAAAAAAAAAAAAAGTGCTGGTACACATGCCGCTGCAGATTTGTGGATGTCAGTTGGGGGACTTACCTTTGGATAGGTGGTAGCTGGTTAGTTGCTGAATACCGATGTATGGGCGTGGTAGGTGTAGAGGATCCAGCTCCGGAAGGCACTGCCATTCCCCGCTGTGCCGTATTCGCTTGCTGCTGAGCAGCCGGTGCTTTAGCTGGTGCTCGTGAGTCTCCAGTCTCCATGCTCTTTAAACTGTTTTTGGAGCTTTGTGGTGATATGCGCGTGAGAAAGTCGGCTACGGACCGGTATAAAAATATAGACAGTGTGCAAATACGGGTTAGCAGAAAAAAACCACTCTAGAAAACTGAAAGGAGAAACACACAAATTGCAGTATTTATACGAGAAGAAGAAAAGAGAAAAAGGGCAAGCTTGAAAAAAATAAAAAACTTTAGTTTTCCCCCCTGCCCCATTTTTTCCATTTTAACAAGACGCGTGTTGTGCGTGTCAGACGCTTATTTATATGCCTCTGTAGTGCTCCAGCAAGGTAAAACTTTTCTATCCAGATGGTCTCACAAACATACCTTCTGAGCTAAACGATAAGCCGGTAAATAAAGCAGCTAGCTCTCTCCCAGAAACCTCTTTCTACTCTGATACCAACTGCCCTTATATGCTTCGTAATAACACTGCTCTTCTCAAAGCTTATGCGTAATGTTTTCCGAGCCCTTGTTTCGCTTTTGTTGAAACAGAATAAAGCTATATAACCACGAGAGAAAACAAAAAAGTTTTTTTTGGATACCAACCATGCATGACGTCTTTTCCTATTCTCTATTTGAGTTTGGATCAAGCTGATTCGATCACTGATCAAGCCCCAGACGCTGAGCAAGTGTCAGTTCTCGTCGCTGCCGACGCTGAACATCAAACCCATCTACGGGTTCGTTGCGAGGCGCTGCTGCGTTGTCGGCTGCTTGGCTGGCATGTGGCCCTTGCAGGTTGCCCTCTTTGATGCTTGCCAGGAGCTGGTGGTGCTTGGCTGCCAGATCGTCAACGTCCTTTTGCGTGACCGCGGTCCATGAAGGCGGATGCCGTATCATTGCTCAATAAAATAATAAATATAAAGCGCAGTAGAAAACAGTATGTGTTTTTCCTTTCATAATGGTCATGTTTAGCAGTATGCTACAGTGCAAACGCAGTTATGGCCCCAGATCACACTCCAAATATGATCTTGCGCTACAGATTAAAAGTGTATTATTTACAGAGAATTTTATATCTCAGCAGCTAAAAGTCACTTGCTTGGCCGGCTTTACTTCGTTGGCAACCATTGATGGCTGCGCATGGTTGCTGCTAGAAGTGTCTCCAGAAACCGATGCAGCCAGTGTCCCGGCTACACTTTCCAAAGACAGCCTGCGCGTAATACTACTGCGCTCTACGCTAAGCGCGCTGCTTGTGCGGCACATAACCGACACATAGGATGTGCTGGTCAGGCCGCGTGGTCCCAGAAGCTTGCTGTTCGCCACACCATGGCTTCCTGAAGCTGCTGGATGATTGACCAGGTTTTCGTCTGACACTGGTGTCAAGCTGCCGGTATTGTTGCCACTCAAGTTCGGCAAGCACGGCGTGGACACACTGGCACTATTGCTGCCAATGCTTGTGCTCCCACTGGCCTGCTGAATCTGCTGGTGTAGCTCTTCCATGGCTGCTGCCGTAAGCGCACTTGTAGCCGGAGCTCCGCTGCTGCTGCCGTTGCTTGACAATGCGGTGCCTTCGGTGGCCAGCTCAATAATAAGCGAAGATGCGTGCTCGCGCAGCGCCTTGCCCCGCGTGACCCTGGTTGCGTCTGCTTGCGAATTGCCTTCGGATTCCTCGGAACCGGGCAGTGACGTGTACCAGCGAATTATCGAGCCACGGTCAACAAGTTCGTTCTCATAAAGCACCCGCAGCAGCACCACGTGCTTCAGCAGGCGAACTGAGCTATTGGCCTCCGAAAGGGCCTCCAGCTGTTGCAGAATAAGCTGCTGGTCCTCAGGAACGGCAATGAACGTGTGGAGTAGCTGGACGATCCGTGCCACTGCTTGCTGCAATGGCCCCAGCCCATCCCGCTGCCGCTTCGATAGCGCCGGCCGCGGCTGGTTGTCGGCATTGACTGCCGTCCCAGTGGTAGCCATCGTTTCTGCCAGCCGATATAACGTCTCTACAAACGCGCACAGTACCGATGCATGGTTGGACGCAAACTTTTCCGCCTGGACTTCAAGATTATGCAGCATAAATCCCAGGCTCAGGCCGCCTCGAGCTCCTTGCTGCAAGTGCGACGACGCCCGGTGAATAAATTTTGCCAGGCGCTGGTCCGCAGGCAACAGCGCATTGTGCTCCATCTCCACCTCGTCCATCGACTTTTCCTGGCGCGGCGATGAGAGCAGGCCAAAGCTACGTGCTTCTGCACTTCTCTCGCATGCGCCATGGAAACACTCGCTTGCTTCAGAGCTGCTGGCATCGCTCTGGCTTGAGCCGCCAAAAATATCCAAAACAGCGTCTTCGATATCGGCAGCGTGGCTAAGGCGACCCGACTGCGAGTAGTACCGGCTAAGCACCGCCTGCACTGGATCCACAAGCGCATAGTCATCGGGCGAAATATGCTGGGCAGGTTCATAAGCAGAAGTGCTTTCGTCGTCTTCGGCATCAGAGGAGTTATCAGGTACGCCATCTGACTCATCCTCGGAGCCAGACTCGGAGTCGCTGCTGTACAGTGTAGCTGCATTGGCCTCGTCCATTCGACGCACCAGCTCAGCAGTGAATTCTACTCCTGTGTCGCTGTCGCTGTCATCTGAGAACTCGCCGGCAGTGGATGCGCTGCTATCGCTGTCCCAGGTGTCATCGTCATTTTCAAACACGACACTGAGCCCATCGTCATCAGAGTCATCGCTGGCCTCATTGTTGAGCCCGCTGTCTGACACGTGCTCGGTAAACTCAATGCTCAGGCTGGCTGTCGTAGCCATGAACACGGTGTCTGAGGCACTACGCTGAAGAGCTGGCCGAGACTGCTGCAGCTGCAGCTCAGTTGAACTTCCCATAGCTGGCGAAGACAAGCATGAAGCCGAGCCTCCCAAGGCAGCAGTTGCCGAATTAGGTCCTGAACAAAGTGTAGTAGAAAACCCAGGCTTAAAGCCATAGTCATCTTCGTCGTCACTGGCGCTGCTCAAAAACGACTGTGCGCTGCTGCTGCGTGCAGCTTGCGTGCGCTCCTTGTATGCATTGGCCAGCTCTTCCAGGTCCTCGTCGTGCTTGCGTCGTAGCGCTTGTATCTGGGTTGTGTTGTAATGCCGCTCAGCCTCAAGAATCTCATTCACCTCGGTATACGCCTCTTTGATAATCTGGTTGGTCAGCTCCAGCTTGCGTATCCGCCGCAGCAGATACTGATTTACCACCAGCAGCTTGTCAGCAGATACCAGCGCGTGATCATGAGGTGCAGCATCGTCTGCAGTAGATGAATTCGAGGACTCTAAGGCTGTTGACGGTGTTTTGGTTGCCATACTGTCGTTTTCGCCATCAGGGTGATGAGCGCTGGTGTAGTGGTGTGAGCTATACGACGGCAGCTCTACAGAAGTCCACGCTATCGTTTGGAGAGGATTGGCAGCGCCAGCAAGCCGCATCGTTTCGTCTATAAGCTTGCGCGAAGCTGCCGTTTTGAGTGCTGGCCAGGACGTATTGGGCAAGCCGCAAGACAGCCAGGTGTTTTTGAATGGCCCATTATTAATCAACTTCTGACTACCCATTGTTGCTGCCGATGATGCAAAGCAGCAGTGGCTTGTGCAGCAGCGGCACGAACACGAACAAGCTGCCGGCGCATCAAGGCCAAGCACGTCTTCGGGCTCGCTAGAATGGCTGCTCTGTGCTGGTGTTTTGGGCGCTGAAATGACCGAGAGAGTTTTTGTGCCTGTTTGACGCGCGCATGTGTCTAGGCAGCCGATTGAGGCCGAGATGGGGCATTCATTGTCTATTTCCGCCATAAATAGCGACGGCATTACCAGATGAATCATGTCAGTAATAAATTCACAGGCTTGCCGCACAGGGCGCGGCACAATGTCGCAGCTGTTGTACTCTCCCGGGAGTTTCTTTTGCAAGAAGTCTGGTAGCATTGGCCGTGTTGGCAAGTCTTTGGCTGGTGGGCTGTGTAAAGAGCTAGTTTGTTTGTTGGTATGGTCACCCGCCTGAACAGGCATAGAAGTAGCCCAGTGCGTACCGGGCTCCATTATATAGCTGGTAAAGTCGAATAGCGGCCACGATAAACAGGGTCTGAATAGGCAGAAAACTAAATTGCTGAATGGCAAAAGTCCGCGTTTTCTTTACAATAGCTGGAGAATAATAAGCGGAGAAAAAAAAAAGAGGGGAGTTCAATGCTTTCAATAAAGCGGGGAGGCAAAGAAATACAAAGCACCAAGAAGGAGAAAAGAAGTCTAGCAGCAAATGAAAAGAATAGTATAATTTGTGGAAAAGGCTGAATGAACTCGAAACATTATAAATTCAAATTTGGAGGAGGAAAAAAAAAAGAACGACGAGTGGTGAGAGCGACAAATTAGTCATCTTGATAATACAACCTATTCTCGTGACTTCCCATTGCCTGTTGCACTGGACGCTGATTGGCTGTTGCTGCCAACCACCTAGAATACCTTACCTTACCTTTTCACCCTTGCATAACGGTGCAGATTCCATTCAATCACCTCAGGCTGCAGAAAAAGTGTTTCAATTGTGTCAATAAGCATGAACAAGCCTAGCTGCATGCCACTTGCTGGCTGACAATCCTGGCAATAACGCATGTATGGATGCCGCATGGCCGGGCATCTAGAATGTAATGCTAGTAAATAAAATCTAAATTTTAACCCAAGGCTTGCGCGACACACAGATGCGCAGCGCAAGGATGCTGAGCGTAGCCACAAAGTACACGCCGCCGCAGAACAAGGCAACTGTGCCATAGCCGGCGCCGTTCTGGCCCAGCTTTTCATAAAAAACCCGAGCAATTACTGGAGCAGCAGATGTCGTCAACACCATGCCGATTCCAAGCAGCCCTACATTGTTAGCCAGTCCATTTTGGCCAAACAGTGTCACTGAGCACAGCGGCACCATTGGGGTCAAACTGCCAGCAAATAGTCCAAACACGCAAGCAAATACCATCATAATCATAAATGACTTTGCTGGGAACCACAAGAAGAAGCATGACAAAGTAACCAGCAAATGTGTGATGAAAAACATGTTGATGTTGCCTGAAAGATCGGCGATATATCCGATGGTGATACGGCCGATGATGGTTGCACCGTTGGCCACACCCGCTATCAGCGCGCCTTGCTCGCTGGTCAGCCCGATTCCGATTGCGTAGACGGGGAGGAAAAACAGCACCACATAAAACGCCGCTTCTGCCAGCATCACCGCTATATTGAGGTACCAGAACTCTTGCGAACGCAGCACCCCGCTGGTACTATGCACATCCCGAACGCCAAAGCTACGCACCGACATGCGCTTCTTGGCCAACGTGCTTACTTTGCAGTCGCTGGCGCTGTCGGCTGACGGTATCCTGTCGATATTCTCTTCTTCCTCCTGGTCAACCAGCTCGTCCGGCTTAGTCGCCATGCCCAGGCTCACCAGAGTTATCCCAGACAGCAGAAATATCCCCAAGATTTTGAGCGCGCCGGCCAACGAGTACTTGTTTATCAGAAAACGCGTCAGTGGCGCCAACACCAGCCCGCCAACTCCGGATCCCGAATGCACAACGCCGATAAGAAACCCTTGGTTCTTGCTAAACCATGATGTGGGAATGGTAGAAACTACGATAAACACCGTGCCGACTCCCGCTCCAGCCAACACACCTTGCGTCAACACTAGCTGCCACACCTTGGTGCAAAATCCTGCTGCAAAATGCCCAGTCCCCAAAAGCAGTCCACCTAGAAACGTCGTAAGTCCCATCCCCAGCCGCTCGCACACTGCACCAGCAATTGTAGTGAACAGATAGTTGACCGATACGTGTACAGAGCCGATAGCAATAGCCGAAGATATGCTGCTTTTTCCGGAACCCTTGTTGCTGTAGATGTTTTCGTATTCCTCTTCGAAGATGCCATACGAGTTGGTCATTCCTGAGCCCAGAAACATACCTATAAACGACATGACAACAACGATAGCTGCGGCTATACGCGGATGGCTGAAACTGAACGATTTGGTTATGCCAACCTTTGGCAACCTAGCCATGATCTGTGTTGCGCGTTTCATGTTTCCTAAAAAAAAAAGTGTGTTAAAAAATGAGGAAAAAAATGAGTTGCGTGAGCTTTCGAAACACACACAAGCAACTCTAATAAAAATATTGGCTAGGTTTAAAAATAATTACTATATAGCCAAGAATAATTAGAGCCTGCTCTCTTGTCAAGGAAATTAGACAGCACTAAATAATGCTGCTTAGAATCCGTAAAATGCAAAAAGTATAAAAATAAGTTTCTTTCCCCCAGATTTATAACCTAGTTATTCTATTGAGAATGCGCAAGCAATATGTTTTTGTCCTTGGAAAATGTATAAATAGCGAGAATTCCAAGGGGGAGAGAAGAAACCAAGTTTTAAGAGCTTCAAATCTTGAAAGCCATAGTGTTTTCTCGCCACAAAAAGAAATGCATCTGTATGGCTGCCGAGCATATTGCGGCTGGATAAACACAGTCTTAGCATGCATCTTAATATTTGAATTTTTTCATAGTAACGTTTCAGGATTAAAAAAACAAGGAGGGGGGAGTAGTTGCGCAATAAATTTTGATAAAAAAGCAGTTGCAATGTCACAGCCACATTTTTCCACCACCGAGCTCTATATACAATTCAGACTATGTCATTTCAGTTACAATAGTACTATAGTCCTTTGTGCTTTGTTTACTGGTCCGTGTGCTATCAATATAGGATATTTCTTTGAATGAGGCTCAATTTAGACCTGAGCCAGTGGTTTTGTCTTGAGGGATACCCGGCAGTACATTCAATGCCAAGCCTAATGACGCAACTCTCGTAGTAATAGTAAAATCCTATGTATATATTGCCACAAACCCCCTCCCTACTTTCTAAATCGTTGTAACTTGGTGGCTGTTTCATGGCCATTCAGAAAATTAGAGAAAAGGGAACGAAGGGATGCAATATGGCTTTTCGTATGACATCATCTAAACACGTTTTTTCTACAAGCACTGTTGTTCAATGTGTTGTTACTACTTTATAATGCATAGTTTTGACAGAGATGAACTCCCAATATTCAGACCGAAATTTGTATGCGCCAATCTGGTTTCTTTGAACCGTCACAAAAGAAAAACTAAGGATTAGAATTATCGCAAATTTGATTTTTATGCTATTGTTGAGTATGGAGCCGATAGCTGGAGCTTTAACTAACGGGATATATTTTTCAAATATAGGATGATCGGGCTGGATGCTAGCTAATGGAATGCGGGGTCTTACTGTGGTTCACTTCGGCAGCTCGGCAGCAGATATAACCCTACAAACAGCTCCATTATGCATTTGGCTCGTGACGAAAAGAATTTACAAGGTGCTTGGATTTTTTTTTTCCCACGCAATCAGCTTTTCTTTTCTTCTCTCAAAAAAATTCGTTTATTTGTGTATCAGCAGTATGTCAGCACGCAAGATTCTGGACGTAGTCATTGCCTCAGCGGTGCGTACACCGGTCGGTTGTTTCCGTGGCTCTCTAGCCAAACTCACTGCGCCCGAACTTGGCGCTGTGGCTATTAAAGGCGCCATCGACAAGGCAGGTAAGCAAGAAAAAAAAAAGCTATAAAATCAGCTTATCACATGCTTCTGAAGTTTTAATTGTAGGAGTTGATCCGACTCATGTGAAAGAAGTGTATATGGGCAACGTACTCCAGGCTGGCCAAGGACAAGCACCTGCCACCCAGGCACTTATCAAAGCCGGGCTTTCGGCATCTACGCCAGCAACCACCATCAACAAAGTATGTGCATCCGGTATGAAGGCAGTGATGCTGGCAGCACAAAACATCGAGCTGGGTATCCAGCCAGCTATGGTTGCTGGTGGCATGGAGAGCATGAGTAATGTGCCATTTTATGTACCTCGTGGCAAAGAATATGGTCATGGCGAGCTTGCTGATGGTATAATCAAAGATGGCCTGTGGGATGTATACAACCAAATACATATGGGCAACTGCGCAGAACAGACTGCTCGCAAGCATGGTATTACTCGTGAAATGCAGGATGAGCATGCGATAGGCTCCTATAAACGTGCGGCAGCTGCTTGGAAAGCCGGTAGCTTTGATAATGAGGTGCTTCCAGTAACTGTCAAAACTCGCAAGGGCGAGAAGGTCGTATCGGTAGATGAGGAATTCACCAATGTCAATTTTGACAAGATAACGTCGTTGCGGCCGGTATTCGACAAGACTGGCACGGTTACGGCAGCAAATGCCAGCACTCTGAATGACGGTGCCAGCGCATTGCTGCTGATGTCGGCTGACCAGACCGCCGAATATGGCGTTAAGCCCTTGGCTCGTATCGTTTCTTACGCCGATGCTGCCACGCTGCCTATTGATTTCCCCATTGCTCCATCGTTGGCAGTGCCCATTGCCCTTGAACGCGCTGGACTGGCTATCAAAGATATTGCCTTATGGGAGCTCAATGAAGCATTTAGCGTGGTTGCTCGGGTCAATGAGAAGATTCTGGGTTTGGACCCAGCCACAGTTAATGTGTCTGGCGGCGCAGTAGCTTTGGGCCATCCGATCGGATCATCGGGCTCGCGTATTCTAGTTACACTTACTCATCTTCTCAAGTCAGGTCAGTTTGGTTGCGCTTCCATTTGTAATGGTGGCGGCGGTGCTAGCGCCATAGTAATTCAAAAATTATAATAAACTTTATATTTTAGCTACCGTACAGATATGGCACAAATTGCCACGGTACTCTGGCTTATATGACGCTTGGCAGTATGGGCAGTTGGCTGCTGCTTCGCCCTGATAAATAGGCGTATGCGATGCTGCACAAATAACCAACGGCTTTTGCGCATCATAATTGATTTCCAGACTGTCTCGGCTCTGACGGTCACAAATGGTAATTAGCTTACGAGCCTTGTCAGCGATCTGGGGTGCCGGTGCTAGATCCAGCAACCGCTGAGCAAACTCACCCGCTGCCTTAAAGCACTTGTGCTTATAAGCGGTAGTCATCGCCAGCCGCAGCGATAGCTTTTCATGATCGGTGCGTAGCTGACAGTGAGTAAAATACGCCGCCAATTCTACCAAGCGAGCAGGATTATCGGTAATGGCTGCCCGCTCCAGCTCCATGCTAATGCCGAGGATATATTCGCGACATACAGCCAGCACTTCGTCAGTGTCATCGTCCGATATAAAGATCAGTGACAATAGCAGCTGTCTAAATATATGAAGGGCATCGGCAAACTGAGCATTGGTAGTGGCGTCGTATCCCTGCTGTAGCTTTTCCAATGCCGATGCCATACTATACATCTGAGCAGATTGGTTGGGCAATATCGATTGAGCTGTTAGTACTGATTGCGAACCAGTATAAATGTCCATAAACATCGGCTTAAGCGTGGCAAATGACGAAATGCCCTTCTGCTTATTAAGCAGCTGTATGGCTCGCTCAAAGTTGCCAGCAGCAATCTGTTCGACAGCATTTTGAGAATTAGGTGCTCCACTGCTTCCTGGCTGTGGCGGCATAAATTCAGCATCGTTCTGGAGTTCAACGTCAATCTGCAGCTCAGCATCATCAATATCCCAACCAGTTTCAATATCTGCTGCTGCTGGTGCTGGTGCTACTGTCCTATCGCCAAATACCTCGTCTGTTTCTAACGCTTCGGCAACATTGTAATTTTCAGATGGCTCGTCCAATTTAAACGTGCGCTTGGTCGTTTGTAGCTGTGGCCAGTCCACTAAGCTGGTAACTGGCATTGTTGGTACCAGCAAAGTGTGCGATTCACCAGTATCAGCATCATCCATACCGGCAGCCTCACGAATTGCCTCCGCTTTGTCGGCCAGACCATGCGATTTCGCAGTCAAATATGCTAGCGCACTTTGCCCTGAATCTGCCAGCGCTTGTACCCGATCTTCAACGTTTCCTAGCAGCAGCGAGGTCTGCAAACGTGACCCCATATGGTTGCGCATGGTAGCAATCTTGTGCATTTTGCCTAGCTTCTCCAGACTACCGGTGATGCTATATAGAAACGACAGCTTGTCATAGGCCTTGGTCCGTTGGTAGGCCTGCTCCACCATACCAATA
>JANBTS010000026.1:0-156934 GCA_027578955.1 Coemansia sp. RSA 1250 | reverse complement strand
TATACGGGCATATTAAAGGATGCGATTCAGCGGAACACAGGGCCAACTAGAGTGCAGTGGTCTACTGTAGCCCAGGAAGTCAACAGGACTGTGTTTGATACGCTGTCACTGACATATGGGCTGCTGCACCACCGTTCTAATGTGTGGCAGGGGCTCTCGCTGCCAGTGACATGGCTAAAGCAGCCGATGGATGCTGGCACACTAAACGAAATGCAGCAGTTTATTAAGGAGCACTACAAGGACAAGCAAGTAGTCAACTGGGATATCGTATCATTGTATCTGGGCATTGATGCCAGAAGCTGTGTAGCAGCGTATACAGAATCTGTGCTTAAGCGGGTAATGCCTGCAGATGCTGCTGGCCGTAGACACAATGTTCGCTGGACGCCTGAAGAGATCGAGCGGCTAACATATGCAGCAACCAACAAAGACAAGTATCCACTGTGGAAAGATATAGCAGCTTATGTTGGCAATGGGCGCACTCCTAGCTCTTGCTACTCGGCATGGAGGCAGCAGCAGGGCCGTAATGCCAAATGGACTGCTGAAGAGCAGCACCTAATTGACAACGAGATAAAGCAGAGCCATGGCAAAATAGATTGGGACAAGCTGCTGGCACTTCTTCCTGGCAAAACAAAAACCCAAATCTACGTAAAAGCAGATAAGATCCGGTCAGCCAGCAACACCAGCAAAGCCTACCAAATGGCTGAAAGCAAAAAGCAGCTGTTGTTTGGCGCAGTTAAACGGTACACTGATACTGAAACCGACTGGGTGAAGGTGTCAGATGAAGTGGGCATATCACCAGCAGCCTGCCGTAAAGCCTATTTAAAGTACGAGCAGCAGAAAGCAACTAGTAGATGGACCAAGCCTGAACTAGACCGGCTGCTTAATGCAGCAAGTATATTTGATGAGAAGGCAGCTAATCGCTGGGAAGCAGTTGCTCAGATGGTAGGAACCCGAACTGCAGCCCAATGTGGAACAAAATTTAGGCATCTTAATAACAACGTTATCTAATTAGCAATCAAAAAGATGAGCTATATCTCTAGCCATCCAAAATATGCAAAAGCTGCATCTTGTCTAATAAGTACCTTTTCTTTTTATTATGTCCTCAAAGTCTATAGCACAGCCAGACATCAATAGTAGCGAGTTCTTGGAATATCTAGAGCATGCCCTGGATGGACCTGTGGTGCTGCAAAAGCCCATGTCGCCTGCAGAGTATATGGCCATATTGTCAGCTATAAACGCAAGCCAACAGGACTCTGGCTATGAGATTATGGAGAATAGCGTGTTTACAATAGTCCAGCACAGCCGAGCTTTATACTTTTGGCTAATAAACTATGCAGTGCGCGTTTTTAGTGGTATCTATAATGAGGCAGCAGTTCTTCAGGGCGAAAGTTTGCTAACGTACTATTTAAAGCAGTGGAAGCACTTTCAGTGGTCATGCCGTTTGCTCAGCAATTTGTTTACGTCAATTGACAAGCAGTGGATTGAGCGTGAGTGGAATACCAACTATATGTGTGTTGCTGAGACACTGGTGCAGCTATGGTACAGGTATCTATTTAAGCCCATTAGCACACGGCTGGTTTCTAGCGCTATAACTTTGATAAACAGCGAACGTAGCTCGGGAGTCATTGACAGCATGCTTATTGTCAAGCTATATAAGAGCTTTATGGAGCTGCGGCCTCTTAATATGCCCGAAATCCATGTAAACTATCGAGAGTACTTTGGCGTATACATCCGCTACTACGAGATGCCCTACATTGACGCAGTAGTTCGCTATATCGACAGTAATATCCACAATCTACGAACAGCAAATAAGCTACGTCAGTATATTGAAAAGTTGCATACATTGGTGTTGCAAGAAGAACAGCATGCTAAGCAGTATTTATGTCCTGAATCGCTAGTTCCCTTGCAGACCCATATAAACAACGAGTTCCTGATCAGATACATTGAACCTATCAATAACCTGGTGACGCAAATGGTCATGGATGACCCGGATGGGCTGAGGATTTCATATGCTCTGTTGCAGCGCTTTGAAAAGTATAGTGTGCTTCAGCATTTGCAAACAGAATTTGTTTCTAACGCACGGGACAGCATTTTACTAAACTGTCCTAAATTTCCTGAAGATGGCCGTGCAAGCATGTCGGAATTCACGCTTAATGCTATTGCATATCTGTCAGACCACTATGAGCTGGGAAAGGCCACCATCAACACACTCTTTAACGGAAACCTGATATTTGACAAAGCATTTGAGCATATGTTTAAAGAGCTGATCAATAGCAACAAAGTTGAGAACTGGTTTAAAGTTAACTCGGCTAGATTGGCTGCTGAATACTGTAACTTGGTTCTTAAATCCCGTACAACCACTGAGCTCAACTTTACGGATATGCTCAAAAAGGCAATGAACGTTTTTAAAGCCAGCAGCAACAGAACCATGTTTTACAGCTTTTACTCGCTGCATCTATCACGTCGCTTGATCAACTCTACCATCATAACTATGGACTTTGAAAGAACAGCGATTTCTATAATTTACGAAACTGCGCTAAGCATAGAAAATGAAGGGGAAGTGTCTATTGCTGGACTTGCGGCTATAAATTTTGATAAGCACAAACAGATGATTTCCGAGATTTCTGCTCAGCAGCCGCATGTTGAGCTTGAGAATTGCCAGGCATCTGCCCGGGTGCTTTCTGAAGAAGTGTGGGATAGTGTCAAGCCGGATGCTGATCGGAATATCGTGTTGCCAAAGCAGCTTAGCAAGGCATGCGACCAATTTAGCACTCATTTTAACAATCGAGTTATTAAATGGCAATGGCGGCATACAACTGCTACGGCGCAAGTGCATTTCCCCCAGAGCAAAAGCAAGTATGCTATGTTTACGTTTGTGCTTAATGCCTTTCAAGTGGCTATTCTTAGTCTATTCACGGAACCAATGGCAGCTTCGGATGATCCCGTATATACTATCCAGCAAATCAACAAAGAGACCAATATTTCTGTGGAGCGAATTGATGCCGAGTTGAATATAATGACCAAAGCAAAGATCTTAATCCGCACACAAGATGGCATTAAGCTGAACCAGTATTACAATTCGAAGCACCAGCGTATTGACATATCTCGTATAAAAGCAATCATTAAGCGGCGTGAGGAGCAAAAGCTTGAATGTGAAGTTGCTGAAAACCAAATCAAATATGTTACTGCAGATATTGTGCACTTGATGAAGTCGTTTAAGACTATCTCGCACAATGAGCTATTTGAGCGTGTTGGTAGTCGTCGTGGCAACTATTTTACAGTCACTATGCCTTTGTTTAAAGCTGCAATTAGTAAGCTTCTTGATAAGGAGTATATTTGTCGCAATTCCGATGACCTTAACGTCTATGAATACCTGGCATAGATATACCTAGCTTTATTTCTTACCAATCTATTTATTATACCGGCAGTGCTTAATTTTTAAATTCAAGTCCACAAGCTAAGGAAAAAGGCAGCGGGCTTGAAGAAAAGGAAATTTGCAAAGCTGCCCAATTTTCCTTTTTAAACCTTTGAACCATTTTATATCGCTGTCCTTTGTCTTTTGTTCTACGGTCATGTGCAGTTTGCACTTTGTATTTTATATCTGCTGCTTAAAGCGAATTACTCTTTTTTAATCAATTCCTGGTGGGCTATATTCTAACTATATATTTTTTCTACTCCATAAACAATTTTTTCAGCCTTGCTAATTTGGATTTCTACAAATGGCCGATGCAGCAGCATTGCAAACCGAGATTGATCGACTAAACGGGATATTGAATGGAAAAAAGAGGTCCAACTTTAAGCTATGGAGAAGAATACATGCAGTAATGTATGCTGTCCTATGTGGAGGATTCATTGTTTTAGCTATAGGCCAGTACACGCGCCGTGCAGATAAGCAAGGTGTTCTCAATGGAACCGATAAGATGTCCGAGCCAAATAGGCTTTACGACGCTGCAGGGGATTTTGGCAACTTCTCAAACTTTATGGCGTTTTTTGGCAACTGTATTTCGGCACTGGGCGTGCTTTTTTGGATACTTACTCTTGTTGTTCGCAGATTCCGCAACTATATTTTCAAGGAAGATAAAGAGCTCACTACTGTATACCATTTCTACGAGTTTCTGTTTGCCACTACCAACATTACGTTTTTGGTATCGGACCCACTATTTATTTCCTATATGCCCACAGTAAGCCTTTCCAACATTTATGAGTTTGCATTTCCATTTATTTGCGCTATGCTTGGTATTCTGGGTATAATAGCAATCATTCAGATGGTTTCAGGGCTTGCACGTTTTAATAATAATACCAATTGAATCATTGCTTTTCTTTGCCGTTACCTTTGTGAATTCAATTATTGCTCGCTACACTTTACCTATTTCTGTTTTAATAAATGCAATTTTTGACCTCTTCGTGTTTGCAATTGCTTTGTAATTAATTGATAAGAGAAAAACAAAGCGCAAGGTTGAAGTATGGAACATTCCCTATAGGCTCTTTTACTTCAAAGACAGATTTGTTCTTAAAAGGGCTTTGGTTGGATTGTCTGCAAGCATCCTTTACTTTCATTTACCAAAAGAAAAAGCGCAATGGAATCTTCCACAATTTTTCTGGGCACTTCTTATAGAGATGAGTTGAAATATTAAGACAACTGAATGGAGATTTCACAATTTTATCTTTTACTTTGCTTGAGCAGGCTCATGAACAAATTCTTTTTTCTAATTTTTGCAGTGCCCATATGGGCTCATACATACATGACTAATGTGTCTATTGATGGGAAAAAACTGGAAGAGAATAAATGCATTGTCAAACCTTGGAACAATGAGAATTTTCCTGAAAAAGATGTAACTAGCAAGAATATGCTGTGTCGCTCTGAGAGTCCACAGCTTAATGGAGGCACCTTTTGTGATGTTCAAGCAGGTAGCAAGTTTGTTATGCACTTTCATGAGAGCGGCCCTACTGACCGTGCTATTTCAGACAGCCACAAGGGGCCGTGTTTGGCATACATGGCCAAGGCAGAGTCCAATGGTGATGGTAATGTGTGGTTCAAGATTTACGAGGATGGGTATGATGCCAGTTCAGATACTTGGTGTGTAGATACACTCATCAAGAATGACGGTGCATTGGAGGTAACTATCCCAGCAGACATTTCACCTGGCAACTATCTGCTGCGTGGTGAGATTATTGCTTTGCATGAGGCAGACCGTGTATATGGAAAGGATGAGGATGCTGGTGCAGAGTTTTTCCCATCATGTGCCATGATCAACGTAATTGGTGCTGGAGCTGCCAATCCAGGACAGTATGCCATTCCAGGAATTTATGACAAAAGTGACCCTGGTATTCACTTCAATCTGTGGGGTGGTGACAAAAGCTATGAGATTCCTGGCCCACCGCTTTATGTCCCGGGAACTGCTCCAGTTGGCAACACCAACACTACCAAGATTGGCATCACTCCAGTTGTTAATGCTCCAGTGATGGCTTCTAATCCGCCTGTAAACAACAACACAGGTGGCAAGTCCAAGTCATGTATCAAGAAACGGCATAACAAGTGCAGCAGCAGCAGCCGTAAGAAGAAGCGCAGCAGAAGCAAAGGGAATAAAACAACTTGAGCTAGTTATTCCAAGTTTTTCTATCAAGGTATGTTTAAAGTCTTGTCTCTTTGATGCACATCCCTAATTTCATTTTATTAAATTTTTAAGCAGGCTTATTTTTGCGTAATTGTGCGCAAAACAAGTTGATTGCGTCAATGTCGGGAGCAAAATATAGCGGTTTTGTCATCCTCAAAAAAAAAACCACTGAAATTATGTGGGTGCTTTAAAAATGGGCGACTATTTAAGAAAAAAAGTAGAACGCCATATCCACTATTCTCCATCTCTTACATTTTATTATTCCCTCACTATGCACGCTATCGAACAAGCACCGAGCCCATTCTACATGGAATGCTGGAAAACGATAGAAAATAACCCATGTGAAAAGTGCGGTGCTAAAATAAAGTAATTGTTCTATGTTTCAGAGCTAGCATTTCTGGCTCTTTAAAGCGAATAAACACAGCATTTAACGATCCCACTCTATTTTGCAGCTAAACATTGACTTTCTATACACATAGTTACTGTGCAGCTTCTATTAGCTCTGCCAATATTTGTGTACAGTGCACTCGGTTTTTGCATTTTCAAAAGAAAATGAATACAACGAGCTCGGCAGTGGTGACAAGCACGTCATAAAGCATGAAGTGTAAGGCTGGCTATCCTATGATGCTCATTAAAACATGACGCTCACTATAAGAATAAAATAAAATAAAAGTCACAAGGGAATGAGCCATAAAAGGGGCATCTAATGATGCAGGCGTGTGATCTTGCTTTGCATGCCAGTAAGTTTCCGAAGAATACGCACGTGTAGTATTTTATGGAATCTTGTTAATGTAGAAAAAGTTTGTGGCGTGTCCAATGAAGTTTTAAAGACTGTAAGCGTGTACAACAATCTCTCCAAAGTACGAGTTTAAAAAGATCTGGACCTTATCTCTTCCATTGCCTTATTTGTATTAGCTATCCTTTTTTCTCCCTAACTTGATTATTTTTTATTTTTTATTTATGTGGAGCAAAGAAACCACCGCACTATTACACCCGAATTCGTCGCAATTAGAGCGGCGACGGCATTCCTGTAGACAATGCACAAAAAGCGCTGGACTGGTGCTACTGGCGGTGCTGGTATGCAGTGGAGTCGTTGTATGCATGCTGCATACAAGCCTAAACGCAGCCAATACAAATAGGCACCGGCTAAATAGCACAGCGGTGGGGCGATTTCTGCACATAACCGATATGCATGTGGATCCAGGATACAAGCCAGGTTCCACAATCTACTCACAGTGCCACCGGTACCCACCACACACGGCCAACAGTGCGGCAACGATGAGCGATGGGCATAAGCATACAGGGCGATTCGGCATTCCGCTGGCAAAATGCGACTCACCCATTGCGCTCATTAACGCTACCAGCAAGTATTTGCAGAGCAACTGGGCAGATAAGCTGGACTTTGTCATTTGGACCGGAGACAGCGGCAGGCACGACGGCGACCCCGAGCAGCCGCGTACATTTGACCAAATCATTGCTGGCAACAATATAGCCGTACATGCCTTGCAGAGCGTATTTGGTGACAGCATTCCTGTGGTGCCGAATATCGGCAACAACGATATATCGCCGCACAATGAGCTTGCTGCGCCCGGCCACAAGACCGCCCGCAAGACATTTGAGCAATTATCCCATGCATGGCAGAATCTCGTGCCCAAAGACCAGCTACGGACATTCCTTTATGGCGGATATTTTGCCAAAGACGTTGTAGATTATGATTCCCCCAGGGCTGGGGAATCAACTGGAATCACGGCGCTGAGCCTCAACACCATCTACTGGTACCGCGCCAATGCCAAGGTCGGCGGGTGTCGGGCGAAGGACTCGCCCGGGCTGGCGCAACTGGCCTGGATCCGCTACCAGATGCGTAGGGCTCGGGCACGTAACCGTGACTTGATTCTGCTGGGCCACGTTTTGCCCAATCGCGATAACTACCGGCCCACGTGCTACCATGGATATGCACGAACAGTGACGCAAGTGGTGCCGGCTCCAGCACTACGCAATGCCTCTGATGAGAGTGTCATTGCTGATGAGAGTGACATGCCGGCGGTGCATGCGCAGCTGTTTGGCCACAGCAACGTGGACGTGTGGGCGTTTGTTGGCCAGGAAGCCAAGTGGATCAGCTCGCTTGATCCGCTGGGCCTGGGCGACCAGCAAAACGGCAGCATGGGCGACAACCGTCTGTGGTGGGAGCGGCAGGTTGACGAGGAGACGGGTAGGTTCGGCAAGATGATCCGCAACATCTGGGAGGCTACGTCACCAGACACCACTAGCCCCAGTGACTTTTATGCGGACGAGCGGCTGTGGGAGAACATGGAGGATGATCCGCCGGTGCAGTTCAGCGCATCTGAATCATCAGCTGAAATAGTGCCCATATCAGAAACTACCAGCAATATCAGTGCGCCGCAACGGCTGCCCAGCGACTTTGTAGAGACGCTGCTCAAGGAGTATAAGCAGGTTCTGGTAAAAGGGCCCGAGAGCCAGCAGAATCTGGGAGTCACCACCATATCGCCAAGCATCGTCCCCAAATACGTGCCGGCATTCCGCATCTTCCACTATCTGCGCAAGCGGCCTGAAAGCAGCAAGCAGAGATGGTGGCAGCTGCCGCTAGGCACACTGCTGGACTATGACGTGTACTGGGCAGATATCGCCAGGCTCAATAAGCTCAAGCAAAACCCAACCAAGTTTTTCACCAAGTTGTACCGCTTCTCAGATGTATACAAGCTTGACGATTTGTCTTTGGACTCTTACCTCAAGTGGGCCGAAAAGCTGCTTAGCTCCAAATCGCTTCGTAAAAAGTTTCGTTCGTTGACTTATCTTGGCACTTGAATCCTCCTGGGCTATAGTCTTAAAGATTATGAATGTGTGCTCTTGGCACACCTCTTTCTTTTTGTTTTAAAGCATTACTTTATCGTTCTTTAAAAAATGCATAGAGCAAAAAGGAGGAAAGGAAATAAACCTCATTTTGTGAACTTTTTTTTATTTCAAAGAACCAAAAGAACCACCATGTGGTTTTAGAAATCCTCGTAGAATACATTTTGTATTTTATTTCCACACTTTTTTATTCACGAAGAAAATTATTGTATTGATAGGAGATGAATATAGGATTTGTTATATTGGGTATTGGAGCTGGGCTGATACTGATTATCGGGGTATTCGTATGGTTCAATAATTTTGCAGGACCTCGGAAGAGCAGAAAAGTAAAGGAAAGCAAAACCGAAGAAACCCCCAAGCCCGCACCGCCCACGACATCTGCTTCACGAGCCAACCGAGTGACAATGAACCTTGCTGGATTATCTGCCGATGGCCCGCCTATTCCCGGAGCCTCCGGAGCCTCCCGAGCCTCCCGCAACCGGCCACGCAACAACCCCAGAAATGAGTCTACCCAGCATAATCAAACCGTGCTAGATCTGGCTAATCTGCAAACCAGCTCTGAATCTCAGCCCGCTGCTGCTCCCAGCAACATGACCGGACAGCAGCAGCAGATGCCGTACTTTTTCCCGCCATATATGATGAACATGCCGCCGGCTTCGGATGCCAATGGGTCGCAGGTCAATACGCCGCAAATGGCCCATATGCCCAACGGCTTCCCACCCATGCCCTACCCGCCACACCCCATGTGGATGGGCTTCAATATGCCGCCTATGCCCGGTAACTACAACATGTCCATGTCCATGCCTGCCAGCCCCACCCAGCTCCACAACCGCTCCGACGCACAGCGCAACCAGAGCCGCAGCGAGTCCAGCAGCCAGCGGAACGAATCCAGTAGCCAGCGGAGCCAGTCTAGCAGCAATCGTCGCACTCGTAATCGGCAGCAGTCTGTCTATCAGCAGCCTTCCAATTATCTTGAAGATGGCCGGATGCCTCCCGAGCTGGCCAACACCAATAGGCCGCAAAGCAACCGCTACAGCACTATGCCGCCGCCTCCCAGCTATAACGAAATTGAACGGGACATGGTAAGTCGCTGCTAAATCTTTTTCTCTCTCTTATATGCGTTCAGTAAAAAATAAACATTCTCTATAAATATCACGTGCAGCTCCTAAAACCATTTGTTTGGAGCCAGATATCCAAAACCTGAATTGTTTCTGCGCAACAGATTTTGAAGTTCTTTAGAATTGTTTTTTAAAGGGGCCTGCAAATCTAACTTGCTCGGAACATCTTTCAGTGTCCGAGGAAGGGGGAATGCAGTTATATAGCCTAGATTAACATGTCGTTTTTTTACCAGTGCTGGCTTGAGCATTAACATGAAACATGCACTATAATGGCACGGCATACATTTAACATTTAAAGAATGAAATTTTAAAAGAACCGCACTTTTTTTGACATTGCTTCAAAGGTAGAAAAATCTGTCTTTTTAACCGTTTAAAAGGAATTGCTTTTATCGTTTTTTTTTAAATGCCAAGGATGACTGGCAGCAGTATTAGCAGACCAATTTTTCCTTCTTGCACTTATTAAAAATTATGTATATAATTGCGCTGAGTATTATTGAGGGCATGCTGAGTCAACCAGCATACGGGTCGCCATTGAACTACTTGTGCGGGCCCACAAGCTGCAAAACGCTTATACGCCGGGCTGCCGAGAACGAGACATCTGGAAGCAACGTGACATTTACACCAGTAGTCATTGTCATTATCGTCCTTGCCGCCATCATGGCCATTGCATTCTGTATTTACTGCTGTAGGCGTTGTAATAAACCCGCCAATACCACCACTTAGACCGCTCCTTTTATAATATATTACATCAATAAATTTCTTTATTCTAAAGCACCCATGTGAGTAAAAGTTGGTCTTTTAAACCAAAATAGCCACATGAGTAGAAGTTTCTAAAACTTGCCCTTTAAAGCTAGGAAAATTTTCTTACCGTCCTTTTATTTTTTTGTTCACTTGCATTGTTTTTCCATCTAAATATGTACGTATACTGTGTACTGTTTGTTCTTTTAGGACTCTTGGGATGTGTGCTGGGTTCGCCCTTGCCATGTGCCAATCCAACAGCTTGTGCTACGGGTCTGGCTACTCGTGCAATAAGTTTGCTTCGTCGCGATGAAGGCTCGGGAGGCATCTCACTTAGCACCCCTGCCATCATTGGCTTGGCTATCGGCGGCGTAGTTGCTATCATTGCAATTGGCTGGATTATCCATTGCTGTATCAGCAAGCGCAATCCCCAGCCTCGTCGCACTTACCCTGGCTACAGCGAATACTAGGCTTTTCATGTTTATCAAATAAACTCTTATGCTTTAATCCGGGCACAGATTAGTTTACATATCTTTGAGCTGTGGCGTGGATAATTAACACAGAGATATTTTGCGTGTGGCTGTAAACTTGGGTCGTTTTTGCTTCCTGCACAGTTGAAATCTTACATAACAGAAAGCCACAGTTTTATACTCAGACGAGTCCCAAGTTTTACATTTGGCTATAGCTCCAGCCAAGACTTATAGACAGGAAGCATTTGCTTAGAATGATAATTCTGGGGCTTCTATTTAATAGAATTATTATACAGAAAGAAGCAGAAGAAAAAGAAACGCGTTGTTTAGAAGATTTCTAATTCCTTTTACATTTGTTTAGCGAAATAGGCACAAAGGGGTAAAAGATTGCATTGTTCTCAAGCGCTCTTTTTCGATTCTATATTTTCTTCTCTCTTTTTCTTTCCCTTCATTACATTTTAGATAGCTTTTTCATACAGTAATAATGTTGCATATACTTTTCCTAGCTCTATTCAAAACTGCCATGGCACTGCCCTTAGCTCCGGTAGAGACGAAGTTCTGGCAACAACTGCACGAGCCGATCCATTGCACGTGGTGTGTGGCGATGTGGTTTTTGGCAGGGATCTTTCTTGGCGCCATCCTAACATATCCCGCAGAATCCACCGATAAACCCAAGAAAGCCAGCCAGCATTTGGCGGCAACTGTGAAATAAGCGTTTATCCTTCAGCATAGTAATATATAAATAAATTATGGTACTTGGGTGGTTTAGTGTGTGTTTCTTGTAGGTGGAGTTAATGTGTCTATGGAATCGCTGTGAGAGGGGCCCGGATAAGCTGGAGGAGGAGGCTCCAGGGGCGAGGAGGGCGGCTGGTAGGGCGGCAAGTACTCGGGCTTAAAAATGTTTTGTGGCGGACTGTGTGGCTCATACACAAGGTGCACTGCTTGCGGTTGCAAGGGTATGCTGTTCCAGTTATTCGGTTGTAGAGCATATTCCTGCTCTGCTGCTTCTTGCCGGGCCCTGGCTATTGCTATGCGCCGACGTCTATACCATGCTCCTATGCATATTATCGAAATAGCCAACACTATAACCACAATATAAGCTATTCTATTTGTCTCCATCCTAGTCACAAATTTAAATGAAAAAAGCAAAGGAGAAAAAAATTATTTTTATACCATGGGAAAAGGTGATCATCTGAATTTAGGCAGGGGCCTTTCTTTACCAAGGGGGTAATACCAAACCTTTCCCACTCTTTTTTTCTCTTCCATTAATTTCTTTCTCCTTATAATGGAACCAGAAGACTATTATGATGTTCTCGGCTGCAACCCACGCTCAGACATGAGCGAAATACACAGGCAGTTTCGCAAACGAGCGCTAGCGCTGCACCCCGATAAGCACACGCAGAATACTGATGAATGGAACCTGGTCAGAGAAGCCTACGAGGTGCTTGGCAATGCAGGCACCCGCGCACAATACGATCGGTGGCAGAGCGCCGCCTTGCCGGTTCCGTTTTCCCAGTGGCAGCAGCAAACGCCGACTGTCCACTGGGCCAGCAGCTCCCATCGCTATATTGCTCACACTTCACAGCCTGCTTCTGCCAACGCGCAGCCTGCAGATGCTAATTCCGATATCTATGCGCTCTTCCGTTCTTACCAGATATAATATGTCACGTGCACAATACCCAGAATTCTCCAGCTTGTATTTTATTCTTATTTAAAACCCGGTTGTTCTTGGCTATTCATTTTCTTTCAGGTATTTTCAATTTGATGCATTCATAGTTATTTAGCACCAGCTTCTGGCCACACGTATAATGACGATTTCATTGGAACAAATGGCATCGGATTTGGACCCCAGCTCCAACACGAGCAAAGCATCGTCCGGATCCGGTACGGACAAGACAATTGAGTCGATTGAAACCCTCATTGATTCAGTTCGCAACATCCGTGCAATGACCGATAAGGTCATGGATGCTCGTGTGCGCATTGACGAAATATTGAACCAAGCCAGAAACCTTCAAGTACATGTTCCCTTTTCTTAAGTAGTTTCAAATAAACGGAAAAATAATCACTTCTTTCGTGTAGAGCGACGAGGAATGAACTCTTCATCAGAAGTATCCTCGTCGCTTTCAATCTGGTTTGTTGAGCTGTCGGGGTACTCGAAACAGGTGACTTTAACCACCGACAGGTTACGGGACTGTCGCCGGGTTTTGATGCCCTTGGGAGGCGGCGCTGGCTTTTGTGTAGCAGAGTCCTCGGCAGGCTCGGCAGAGCGGATTAGAATCGGCTTTGTGGCAGTGGCTTCGGTGGGCTTGCGGCCCAGCAGCCATTTGGCCTGCAGTTCCGACCGCGTGCCCCACCGCACATGCCGGGACCGACAGCATTGCTTCTTGTTGCCATTATCCACGGCGCTGTTGTCTGCCACCGGCACAGACATATCAACGGATTTCCGCTTCACTTCCGATAGCCCTGGCAACGACGAGGATGAGGACAGGTGTTCTGATAAAGCTGCTGCTGGCAGGTCGACTGCCGATGATGATGCAAGCGCCGCATCGTCGTCCAGTTCCGGGGGAGTAATCGGGCGAGTCACCACATCCATCTGCATGTCCACATCGCTCATACAGATATCCTCGCTTCCGTAGCTACGCTCGCTCTCGTCGGAGCTGGAGTATATGGAGTGAACCGAATATCCGTCCAGCTCCGCCATGATGCGCCGCTCCTGGGCCTTCTCCTGCATCAGCATCGAGGGAGACGGGGGGCGGTCGCCCTGCTTCACCACAACCACTCGTTCGATCTCACACGTCATGTATGTGGAGTTCCGCCGGGTATTCAGCTTCGTGAGCCGGTCCAGCTGCAACGTGCCCATTGCCGCCAATGCCCCCGTGCCTTTCCGCTTCCCACCCTTGCCTCCTCCCCGCTGCTGCCCAACGCTCTGGGTTGCTCTAAACCGCCGCTGGCTGCTGCTTGTCTCGGGCAGTTCTTCTGCTTTGGCCAAGGCTTGCGGCTTTTTGCCGACTAATGAAGGCGGCTCGCGGTCTCGCAGTCTTCGTGACCGCAGTGACCGAAGCCGCTCCAGCATCGGCTGGTTCTCGGCTACCTCCTTTTCTGGCAATGGCTCCAGCACTGATTCTGGCGGCTCCGCAACGGTGTCTTGGGCTTCTGCTTGCTGCTGCTCGTCGTCGTCCGGCTGCTGCGGAGATTGCGAACATGCTGAATCAGCAGCATCTACTGGATTCTCTTGACTCTGAACCAATTCCTTGTCCTCGCCATCATTTTGCTTCTGGTTCTGAACTATCTCATCCTCTTTGCCATCGCCAGGCCGATCGCTACCCTGGATAGGCCCCGATCCTTCACTGTCCGCATTATCCACGGCCGTAGATGAATCCGTTGACTGCACTGCCGCTTCGTCACCACCCCTGTCATTCTGACTATCTTTGACGTCTGTCTTATCGCCATCAGGAGATATGGCCATTACTGAATCGGCGTTAAGGATACCGGTGTCCTGCAAGAGCGACGCGAATGCGGATAGCCCGGTACCAAAGCTCGACGCATCAGCAGATAGCCGCAGAGACAAGCGTGGTGACGTCATGGGCTGCCTCTTGGCAACCGGCTCTTCTGATGAGGGTAGAGCGGCCTCATTGCTAAGTGACGGTAACGGCACAAACGGCATCTGCTGCTCATTGTCGCTGGAAATGCTTAGTCTGGGCGATATGTCCATGGCGTTACTAGATGCAGCCGATATCATGCTGATGTCGGATGCCAAGCTGCTATCGGTTGCCAACGATGACACCGACATGGATGAGATCGATGTTACTGATGACGTATCGCCTGCATCCACAGGTTCCTCGCTGTGCTGCTCAGCTGCTGCTGGCGCTGCCAGCTTGGTTACCGATGCCGCAATACCCATGTCTTCGTCGGTATCCGAGTTTGCTGTCAGTGTTCTACCAAGCTCCTTCTTATCGTTGAAACCAAAGCTTCCACCTACTGCCGACAGCGGCACCTGATTCAACATAACGCTAGACTGAACCTGAGGATGCAGCTTACTCTGCTGCTGCTGCTTTTGTATAAAGTTGCTGTTGGCCAAGCTGTCCACCGATTGGTTACGAAGCATCATGGCTGGTCTGGGCATAGTTGCTGATAATGGCGAGGGTGCGTGGATATTCCTAGCTAATTGCTTCTGCTGAATACTCTCCTCTTCTATGACAGGTTGCTGCGTGGGCAAAGCAACGCGTGGGGAAAGAGGCCGGGCCAAAAACGACCCAATACTGGTCTTTATCATTGCCAGCTTTTTAGTTTTGTCCGCTTGCTTCTCTAGCGACGTCGATGACCCTGAGGGAGATGGCCGCGATATACTGGAATTGGATGAGTCCGAGCGCACATGCGCTGCACGGAAGGGCGGCGATCGCAACTTGCTGCGTACCGTTTCCTGCTGTTGCGGAATACAGGTTTTATCAGGGTTGTGTGATTGTGCCGATTCGATAGGGACCAGCAGAACGTGCGATGCGTTGATATTATCAGAGAAAGGCACCGATGGAGGGTTAGGGTGATTAGTAATGGGCAGGTGATGGTGGATAGGCAGGCTGGTCGCATGGGAGTGTGGAATGGTGTGTCGCGCAAAGCTACCGCTACTGCGCAGGTTTCTGCGGCTAGAAGGCTCGCCGACAACCTGGCTACGCCCACGCCGATGCCTCTGCGGCCGTTTCCGGTCACGCTGAATCAGCTTCTGGAAGCCTCTTTCGCCACTCCACAGCGAATATGGCCGCTGTTGCAAAGTGGGAGCCTTGCCTGATGCTGCCAACACAAATGAGGGCGCTTTGGGCTCAGCATGGACTAATGTGGCAGAGGTGCTGGTAGCTTTGGGACGCTTGAGCGTGCTTAGCAGACGGCCAAAGTACCGACGGGTACGACTGCTGTTGCCTTGTGGGGGCTTTTCTGGCTGCTTTGCAGTGTCATAAGGAGACGGAAATGGTGGGGTATTTACCTTTAGTGTGTTGGACCGAGACGGAGACCCTGCTGCAGGGTCTGCAAGCCGATTGCTAATTGTAGGCATAAACGATTCTTCTGCCGGAGACCGCTGGAACCAGTTTCGGATGCTCAGCCCGCGACGCAGGGGCGATTTCAAGTTCGAAGCTCCGTTGGTCTTTACCGTAGCCGATGCAATTGCGGGCCTATGCAGCAACGGAGGTTCATCGTGTGAAACAGAAATCCTGGGCGGCGGCGGGATCCGTGATGGCTGTTTGTGCACAGGCGGGACTGCCCGCTGCTCGCTAAACCCTTTGCGAGGCTCGGCAGCCGAAACCCCTGCACTGTGAGGTGGCTGCAGAGCTTGTGGAATAGCGGTATTCAAAGCAGCCGGTGCTCCCCGGAACATGCGCCGTCGCCGCTCAACGCTTATAGAGCCCTTCATTGCCAGCAGCTGCATGTCGTTGCGTTGCCGCTGCAGCATGCGCCGAGCCAAGTATCCGCGACACAGCTGTTGAATCTTTATGGTTGCCTGTGCTCTATTGCTGGTTTTAACTGAAAGTGGTAGTGGCGATGGCTCTGGAGTGGCACACTGAATAGCAGTTCCTGCTACTTGCTTTATTTGCTGTCGCGCCAGAACCCCTCGCCACCGCGCCTGTATCTTCAACACGTTGTGCTACACATAATAGAAATTGGAGGTTAGCTAAGCTGTAATATGCACAAGGACTTTAAAAGAGCCATACCTCCATGGCTGTTTTATCCGTAGGCTCTGCTGATTCTAGTGGCGATAAATGCAGAACCTGTGTTGTTCGCCGATGAATATCTCGCTGCTTATGCATCTTTTGCAGTTCTACTGTGGACATTGGTCCGAAAAACACTTCATCCTCATCGTCATCGCTGCCACTCAAAAGCACGTCTCGTTCTGTATCGCTGGGCGACAACAAGCTGCTCCGGTAAGCTGCTGGTTTTATTCCTATAATTCAGTGTTTTTAATAAAAGCGCATTGCTCCCGTTCTAAAGGCGACTCTTACCTGAAGGGGCCAGTGCTGCCCGAGTAGACGCCCGTTCTGTCATTTTATAGACGGCAAATTTGCTGATGCATATAAATATAAATGTAAACAAAAAGAAAGGAAAGAATAATTTTCCTTGTATGCAAGCATGTATGCTTAAAGTTTGGGGTTCTGAGACCTGGTGCAGCATGGTCCCAGGTGGTTTTTCCATGACATTTTTCTTTGCCATATGGCAGCTTATCCCCCCACTAGTTGGGTTCTTAGTATTCCCCTCCCCGCAGCCTTGGTCGCACTTTGCTCCCACACCAAAATAGCCAAAAGGTTTTTACACATGAATTCGGCTCGGCTCACTAGCGGCTTGATTTGGTGTTGAACCATACGTTTGTAGATGCCCAAAAAGGGCGGTTCTGCTCTATTTTTGTGCTGCGGAAGGAAATTTGACTGGGCTACGCTTTAGCGCAATGGCAGTAAACACCGAGACTATAAATATAATGACATGTATTGCTTTTTTGAAGATAGGCAAATTTTTTTTTTTTTACAAGGGATAGCACTCCTATTCAGGATATATAGGAGCTGTCTTTTTCTCTCTTTCTTCTGCTTGAACAATCATATTTTCCTCTAAACTTTTTAGGATGATAAGGCCATTTGTTGTGCGCCATGGTGATAGAGTGCTTGACAGTGAAATAGATGAAAATCTAGCTATTAAAAGCTTGAAATATGTGCTTTCCCAAAAAAAAAAAAATTGCCCGCTTGATGCCATTTTTATAGCAACTGGCATGGAAACAAGAAATTGTCTTGATGGCGACAAAGTTTTATCTGAAGTTGGCCTGCAGGTGTTATATATGGGAGTCAAGTTAGTTATTCGCTTAAAGAGCGAAAATGACGATGATTTTCATGAGGACGCTGTTTATGATATCGAAAACGCGTTTAATTGGGTTGTGAATATAGTTGGTTCCATAAAAAAACATTCGTCTAGTGACAGATGGAGGGCCATTTTATATAAATAACCATCAATCATTCTTGGATATTGCAATTAAAACTGAAAGTTATTTGGTGTATACTTCAGAAGAGCAGTAACTTGATAAACTCATGAGGGCAATTATCTGGTAAAGTTTATTAGCAACATCAAAAAAAAAAAGTTTACGTTTGAATTTAAGGCGGTTTCCTGAGTCTCAAGGCCTAGTTCCTTGGTAATTAGTAAAGGAGCCCTGAAACTGCTAAACATGAACAAAAGAGAGCTTTACTGACGTTGTGCTGCATAAGATAATAAATGGAATTATGTGGTAAATTTCCAGATTTTTTTTTTGCAAAAGCTCTCGGAGCGCTCTTAAAGAAGCAGTAATGTCTGTCAAAGGAAAATTTTCTTTCTAGCTGTTCAAAAAAAAAAGTCCAATGTTGCAACTGTTCATCTAGATATCTGTGATATCAGCCATTGACAGATTATAAACTTATTCAAGCACGTTTAGAAGTGCGAATTATGTTTTAGCCATACGTATATAAACCCTAAGAAAATTCCTACCACACAAACATATAAATTTCTTCAATATTTCCTAAAGCACTATTAAAAATGCAAGTTGGTCTAGGGTTTTTGCTACTGACAGCCACGGTTGCAGGTCACCATTGCCACTTCCACCCTTATAAGCGTCAGTTTAACCAGCCCGGCTTGGGACAAGCACCCGGATCCGATTTAAACAACCAAGTACCTGGGTCTGGCTTAAACAACCAAGTGCCTGGGTCTGACTTAAACAATCAAGTGCCTGGATCTGGCTTAAACAACCAAGTACCTGGGTCTGACTTCAACCAAGTGCCTGGGTCCGACTTCAACAACCAAGCGCCAAATATCAACCAGCAGCAGCAGCCATCAGCATTGCCAAGCAACAACGATGATGATTTTATCAACAATTTGTTTCCTTCTATCAACGTAAACAGCAATGTGAGTCAGCTTCCAGCACCCACCAACAACGGAAACAGCATCGATGGGCAGCAGACCCCTACCGGCGTAAACCCATTGCCTACCAATAACCAGCTGGGCCTTGCTCCCATTAGCAATGAACAAGTTAGTGGTCTGAATCCTCAACCAGCCTCAGAAATACCTTCTAATCAGCAATCCCAGGAGCAATCCCAGGAGCAATCCATTCCATCGACCATCTTCGACGACTTGCCTAGTTTCCTGGGTATCTCATTCCCAGGACAATTCAGTCCTTCAGAAACTGTGGTTCCGCAAGCCAGCTCTGATAACGAAAGATCTGATCTGGTTACCGCTACTCCAGTTGATCAACCCGACGAATCAATTGATTCCCCAAACCACGCCGTCTCGTTGCCTATCAGCAGCACCTGGATAATGGCAATCCTGTTCACATTCATACTAAGCCTTTGAAAAAGATTAAGGAATAAACAAGGATTAGGGGGGAATAAACGCAGAAATCCTTAACCACTAAAGCCTATTTCTTCTCCGTATTTTACAAAATGGTAGCTCAAATTAAGGCACAAGGCCTACTGTTCGACTTGGACGGCACATTAATAAGCAGTATAGCGATAACCGAACAAATCTACACCCATCACAGCAACAAACATAACGTGGATGCCCAGAAGGTACTAGAGTTTTGTCACGGAGTTCCGACTCTCCAAGTACTCCAAAAGCTCTTCCCGCCCGAAACTCACACCGCAGAGTATGCCGCCCAGCTGGAACAAGAGTGTGCTGAGCAATTGGATGGGATAGAAGAGATCGAGGGAGCTTTGAAGCTTACCAGGCAGCTGCCACTGGATGCATGGGCGGTGTTTACGTCGGGAATGCCGTTTTTGGCTCTTCCCAGAATGGAGTTTTTGAAGATGCCGATTCCTCGGGTGTTTATTACTCCCGTAGATGTAGCTCAGGGTAAGCCGATGCCGGATGGGTATTTGCTGGCTGCCAAGAGGCTCCAACGAGATATATCCCAATGTGTGGTGTTTGAGGATGCCGCTGCTGGGATCAAGGCCGGTAGGGATGCTGGAGCCGTTGTGGTCGGTGTCCGCACTCATCTAGGGGCTGCGCAGCTTATAGCTGCTGGTGCCTCGTATACAGTTAAAGATATGACTAAAGTCGCCGTTACACAAACGCCAGAAGACCCCAATACGCTTTTAGTTTCTATAGACGAAGAATAGCTCATAATTTAGACTCAATAAACCGATTGACTCGAGCGCGTAGTTGCCAGGCCCATGCAGATAAGGCGGGTTTACGAGACAAGTCTGCCTTATCGAGCACCACCTGCTGCACGGTATCCACAATGTGCTTTTTTAATGCCCAGTCAGAATCAGCATCCACTCTCAAGTCGATCTCTTGCATCAGAGCCGGCAACAGCTCAGGGGGCAGCGACGCCAGCTGCTCAGCTACCACCGCAAGCAGTTCCCTACGACGTGCATTGTGCACTGCATTGGTGCCCTGGAAGTCATCCACGCGCTTCAAGAGCCGCTTTGTGCAGTCCCAAGCCAGCGCAGTGGCCAGGCGCGAGGAATGCCCGTTAGCTAGTGACTGTATGGCAGCAGTCAGAGCAATTTGCAACAGATCAGCAGATATCCCGTCGCTGGGGAACTGGTCCAGCAGCACCTGGGTGTACCAGGGAACCAGTTCCATCGTCACCGAGCACATTTCTCTGTTTGCAGTTGTCGCCGATTCCAGTATCGCCAGTATAAGCGCATGTGCTGACTCGTACCACTCGGGCATGTTGTTTAGTGCCTCTGCGTACCGCGCGGCCAGCGGTATAACCACACTCTTTACCAGATGTGGTTGCAGCCGAGAAACCACATGCTCCAGCAAGTCCAGATAAAACAGCACTGTGCATTCGCGTGCATTTCCCACTGTGGCCCGCTGGGCTAAACCACTGCTGGCTCCAAGAAACCGCAAGCACGGCTGCAGCACCGCAAACAGCTGACGTACGGACGCATCCAGTAGCCCGGCAGCTGGCGATGGACGCATAGCAAAGCCTACCAGAAACGAGCAAGTGCTACGGAAGCTTGGGGTACCAGCACGACCACCGATGCCCAGCGTACCCGAATGCACGCACGCCAGCGAATCAGCAACCAGCAGCCACAAGGACCACAAGTCGCTCTGCGCGACACCAACATACGCATCGTCAATCAGGAACCGCTGCGCCAGGGCCTCTGCTGTGCACAGCACCACACTTGTGCTTTTCTCATCCACATTACTATGCCGTAACTCCGCAGCATTGAGCACCGACACAGCCAGTGCATGCATCGAAGTAGCTACCAGCCGAGCATCCGCATATGAAGTTCTGGCCAGAGCTTCCAGCACCCTGGCCCCGCTCTCGTTGCCGCTAGCCACTGCCTCGTCAACCAGTGCAGATACGTGTGGCACTGATACCGTGCCTATTAGCTCTGCCCACACCTGTAGCATCTCTCGATCCGCATAGCCAAACGTCCCCGGCTGTGCTGCCAGCCGATCACATATGCTCTGCCATTTCATATAGTCACTTTGCTTAAGCTCTTTCAGCACTAGCGCTATGCCGCCAGCCAACGCCAATGCTCTCCCAGTGTTGGTTGCGTCCAAAGCTACTTGCTGCAATACATGCGATGTTTCATGCCCATTCTGGCTGGTAAGCCGGACAGTGGCTATCTGGCGTCCCAGCGAAAGCAGCGCGTAGGGGCTGCTGCTGTTTGGCTGCTCGATAAAGTCTCTTACAACTTCGGCTACCAAATTGGGCAAAGTTGCAATTGACAAAACGCGGTCCATTTGTATATGCCAGCTGAAATAAAGTAAAAGTACACAAAAGATAAGAAGAGAAAAATGGCCGCATGTGCAGCTGAAATATCTGCTAGACTTTAAGGTAGTTTCTATGCCAGGCAAAAGCAAGACCGGCGAAAAAGAAGGCCAGAATACAGCCCATAATGCCCAGCCACGGAGCCAGTGTGTCGAATGCGCCGGTTTCCTGGACATAGTTCCAGGGAACCACAATGTTCTGCCCAAACGCCAGCGTAACCAGCTGCATGGGCAACATCAGGCCCACCAGCACCAGCCAACGGCTCGAGACCAGCCCGGCGCCATGCGTATCGCGGTTGGCTTTCAGCGACAGCTGGGCCATCAGGTTGGCATGGGCCCTGCTCAGAACAGACTCGACCTGGGAGCACAGCGAGCACAGGCCCTTGACGTGGTCCTCAACGTCACGGAGCAGCAGGTGCGCAAGCGGGAACTCGCGATGCTGCAGCGAGCGGATGATCTCGGGCTTATCCATCATCAGCCTCCAGAGCAGCAGCAGGCGCCGGCGCAGCAGCCCCAGCTGCTGCAAAAGCTGGTGCTTCTCTGTGTAAAAGTCGCTGTTGGCATGCGTGGGCTGCTGCATGACCAGGCTGTCCAACCGTGCCGCTGCCCGCTCCATCTCTGCTGCCGCTCTGGTCATCGCATCTGTGATCTCATCCACCGCCGCAAAGGCCAGAAACTCGTTCAAACCAAGGCCGCTTGCCTTCTGCTCGTTGGCCATGCGATCCAGCATCCGCATGCTCACTTCCCGCCCGCCCTCGTCTCCGTGGAACGTCACTGCCCAGCTATGGGAACTCAGCACGGCTGCAAATGGCTCTTCTGCCAGTGGGCCCAGCAGCCGATACGTCACCAGCACGTAGTGGCTGTCGGCCATGCGCTGCGCCTTGTCGCGGCCCATGGCGCCCTCCTGGATATCCTCGACTGTGAGCGGGTGCAGCTGCAGCTGCTTGCCCACCTCCTCCACTTCCTGCGCCGTGGCATCCGTTATGTCCATCCAGAACCACCCCTTCATCTGCCTGATTGCTGCCAATGCCTCTGGCATGTGTCCAAACCTCTGCGCTTTCCGCACATCATCTCTGTACACCATGATCCGGCGATCTAGCTCAGTGACATCTACCACGCTCAGCTTGGCTGCTGCCGTATGCTCACTATTAGCTCTGTCGAATGTTGTTGGCTGGGTGTCGGATATGGTGCCAGTGCATGCCAGCTCATTCAGCGCCTTTGTGTCCCAGTCGCATGCTCGAGACTCTACCGGGTGCGGCGGGTCGACAGGCTTACTAGAGGCGTATTTTGTGAAAAGCAGCGTGCTGGCTAGATCGTCTGCATCGCTTCTACCAAGCTCTGCTCTAAGCAAAGCTGCCAGCTTTTCCTTTGCATCATCTGAACGCCGTGCTTCGCTGCGGTCCATTTCTTTGAAGGGGGAATAAAACACAGCTGAAACAATGGAAGCCTCGAAGGAAAGAAAATTTTATGTAGAGAACGAAAAGAAATTAAACAGTTATGGGGGGGTATTTCTAGTCCAAACTTAGTGTTTGGAATGACCCAGGCTGCTCTGTAGGCACCGGTGGCAGACCCTCCAGGTCGTAGCCCCAATTGCCCATGGCGTTGCCTTCGGTCTTTAAGCCCTGCCGCGCACACATGCTGAGCATCTCGTCAGGAATGCGCTGCGTCCTCTGCATCACCTCCGGAGCCACCACAAACGTGGCCGCCAAGCCAGCAACAAAATGCGTCTGCACATGGCAATGGTGCACAAAGCAGCCGGGAACCGTTCCCTGGAAGCGCAGCTTGACATACTCGAAGGGCGGCACATTAAAGGTGTCCCGCAGCATCGGGTTCTCGTAGTTGGTACGACGAGTGATCCGTGGCAAGTCGCTGGCAGAAACGTTGATTCCCCTGGCGATCTCGATTTCGCTTGGATCCACCGGTCCTCTCTCGACAATCTGCAAGGGGACCGAGTGCTGGTGCATGGGGTGGGGCAGCGACTGCACGTTCTTAAGCAGAATCTCCACGCGTTGGTTATGCGGAATCACGATAGCCTGCGACTGCGGCCCGTACACTCGAGGGTCGCTGGCCAGCTCTCCCATCGACATGGCCGTAAACAGCGTGGGCACCTTTTGCGGCTCCACGTAGGGCACGGTTCCGAGCTCACGCAAGTTGCGCCTGTCGGTGGTGACGTATCCTCTTGTGGTCAGCTCTATATATCTATCGACCGGCATGGCAGGCCCACCGCCCAGCGCGCGCATCTCGATGTCGTTGGTCCACTTGAGCAGCCTATCGTCTGGCGTTGCGATACGCTTGACAGGCGCGTCCGGATGGTACTCGACGAGGCCCAGGTAGTGCCGGGGGTTCATTCCAGGGATCCACGGCACAAAGTCAGCGTACAGCGTGCAGTTGTACATGTAGTTGAACTCAGCGGTGTCGTGGGCAGTTACTATGGCCGAGTACCGCTGGCCAGGCGCCAGGTCCAGACCATCGACCACATGCGGATGGCTCACCACGCCGTCGGCCTCGATGACTTCCAGCTTGTGTCCCGGAATAGTAAACTTCCACCACTCGGTCGTTGCCATGTTGATAACTCTAATGCGGTACCGCCCTCCGGGCCTGAACCGAATGGGCTTTGTATCGTTGCCGTTGTATCCGTTGATGAGTCCATACGGGAACGTGGGTGGAGGCGGCAGCCCGTTGGCAGATGGCGCCAGCACTTCCTTCATTTTGGGCACGGCCTCTGTCGGGTACCAGTCTTCCAGGTAAAACAGCATCTCCTCGTCGTACTCGTATGCCGGGCGTCTTTCCTGGATAATCAGCGGAGCACGCAGCCCGTCAGCATTCTGGCTGTGGTAGTGTCCGTGAAGCCAGTACGTGCCTACTTGCTCGGCATAGATCCTGTATGTGAATGACTCTCCGGGGGGGATGCCACACTGAGTTACCATTCCTGCTCCGTCCATATAGGCGCTTCCGTTCTGGTATAGCCCGTGCGCGTGGATGGTGGTGGCCATATCCAAAGAGTTGCGTACGGTGAGGAGCAGCGTGTCGCCGTGGTACATGTAGACTGGCGCAATGGGCAATGCTCCGTTGACTCCGATTGCCCGCCGATTTATGTAGCCGTCGCGGTTTACTTGCACATATCCAACGTCCCAATCTACCCGTACGTATTCTGCCAAGCTAGATTGCACCAGGCATAGCAGCAGCAGAGCTAAAACCCCCAGAATACTGCTCATTTTTGTAAAGGTAAAGTAATGAATATATAAATATATACAAAACACTATATATCTATAAACCAAGGAAAGTATGTTGAGGCTGGCGAGTGCAAATCGCTCCTTGACTCTCTAGTCTTATATAGAGTCCTGGAAGCATTTTTCCGCTAAAGCATTTCTCACCATTAATATTTTGTTTCCAAAAATGGTCCAAAAATAAAACCACGCAAAACAATTTTAGAATGGCTTGGCTTGTTGTTATTCTGTCTTTTGGAATGCAAGAAAAATCAGAAGCCATTCTTGAAAGCAAGAAATAAATATTGTTCTTTTGTCTTCCCTCAGTCCTTGCGAACTTTGTGCGTTGCTACAAAACTACTCATTGTTGTTCGGATGCTGACAATTTGATATTCTTCCTCGTGCAGAGCCCGTTGTAGGTGGGAAAAATATCATTCCTGTAGAGGTTTCCTTATTGAAGCAAAAATGGCGCATTAACCCCCCCCCCATTTTTGGCATATCATGAGGCGTAAAGTTTATGTCTCTTGACTAGCACCTTATTGAGTGTGCTGTTTCTAAATTTATAGATCACTCCGGAGGATCTTCAGAGCGCTTACGGGATATGTAAGTGATCTGTATTCTTGGAAACAGTAAGCCAAGCATTGACATGTCAGGTGGTTCGCCGTTTCGCTTGGCAACATCTTTAGTCATTCTTGCGAATTAGTGGCGCAAATCTAAATTAGATGAGGTGCATCAGGTTGCTTGTCCACAAATGCCTCTTTTTCCCTCAAGGAATAATGATTTCCCATAGGAACTCCTCTCTCCCCCATTAATTGTTGTGTGGCAAATAGTTTCTTGAACTCAATTTTTCTCATACCACATCAATCAAGGAAAAAAGGGGAGGGATCAAGGAAATAAAACTCAATTTACAATAAAGACGGGGACTAATTCTTGGCTCCTTATTCACAACAAGGACAATACAGCGGTTTATAAGGAAACAATGAAAATGCAAGAAGATTAGAAGAAGCTATTTGCCATGCCACGGATCCAGGAGATATGCGGTTGAGAGAGAACTCGTAACTGTTCTATGTAGTAGTTGATTTCCTGCGGATACTCACGGTACAGGCCGATTCCCCAGCATATAATTATCAATAAGCATCCAAATACTACTCGCGCCCACGGATACGCTTCCGATTGCTCTTCTCGTGGCACAGCTGCCCTCTGCTTCTGCTTTGAATTTACCTTTGGTTTTTGCATTCTATAGTAGGGGGTTGTTGAAATGGTTTGTGTTGTTTTTGCCCAGCAGACGTAGAGAGTAGATAAAGAGTAAGGGTTAGAAAGCGAAAATGTTGGTAGCTGCCACCTTTTTTTGCATTCTCTCGAGAAGATTTCTTGAATCATTATCTAATTATATTTTGCAAAAACTACTTTACTGCTCGAATATATTGTAGAGAGAACCTTTATACGCTAATTGCACTGCTTTTTTTTTGCAACCGCTAACCTAGTTTGGAATGCAAAATAGCATGTTTCCAAAGCCCAGAACTAATAAATATTAAAATAACTAAAACAAAGCAAGCAAGCTTGTATGAAAATCTAATGCAACTATTAACAACATTGGTTTATAGAGATAGAAAGGTGTATCTCTACTAGATTTTGTGGCTTTGAACCAGCTTTGTTAATTTAGCATATAACTATTAGAATTAACTGAATCCACAGTTTATGAAGAAATGCACAAAGCAAAGTCAATATTCCCACCGTGTAAAAAAAAATACGAGACTGCAATTTAGCATATCTTTCATTATTTCTTTGACACCTTTTCTGTGATTTATTGGCTTTTTTATTTAATCATAAATATATACTGGAGACTTTAACTTTGGGAGTTTTCATTGAAAATATGGTAGAAAAAATGAATTTTTTTAGAACTATTCCTTTGTCACTGGAATATAAAAAGGCAGACAAATCCTCTATTTTCTCTGGTTTGTTCAACCAAATATTCATCAGATTTTTAGCTATACAACTCAACACAACTTTCTCTTTTCATCCAGCAAATCTAAACATGCATAACGCCGAGGACAGCAGCCTAGAAAATGAGTTTGACAATTGCATGCTTGGATGCAGCTTTGGTTCTCCTGTTAATGTGATTCACTATGTTCAGCACCTTGTTCAGTGCCCTGAAATAAGTGTAAGTAATCGGAATTCCGTAAGCCAACATGTGAAATTTATGAAGGAGTTATATCCTAATGTGGAGGAAATACAGAATATGGAAGTTATGCACGTAGATACCAGATTCAGTAATTGTATACTGGGATGCAGCTTTAGTAATACTTATAGCGTAATTGAGTATGTTGATCACCTCATTGAGTGCGCTAATGAGAATGCTGATGAAAAGAATACTTTGAAGGCCCACTTGGCTACCATTAAAGACATGTATGACGATGTACCAGAAATTCAGAACAAATTCATCAACTAGATTTGCCTAATAGAAAGTTTATGCTGCATTTCAGTGAACTGGAATACGCAAATTAGCAACTTAATAGCTTTATTCATCTGCTTGGGCCATAAATAAATTTATTCCAGCTCAAAACAATTATTTTTAATATTGTGCGCATAATGAAAGCAGTTTAAATTTAATTATATAGCTGCTAGATCCATTAAGAAGCATGAAAAGCATGGGGTTTCCAAAAAAGCATTGCTATTATTTTAAAAAAAATCCGCTTTGTTTCTCTCCTATGCTTGCAGAAAAGAAAAGGTTCTTTTCGGATGTACTCTTTAACAAAAAAAAATTTGTTAAAAGAAATAGCTGCTTTATAAAAATCCGTACAACATATGTTTAAAGGAAGGCTGGCCTTTGCTTTATAGACAGGGATTTTTGTCCAACTAATTGGGTGTCTTTTGTAAGTGCCACTTTTTAAAGAAGAATTAGGTCTTGGCAAAAAATATTCGAGTAGGTATAAAAAGATGGACAATTCTCGCTTTATTCTTCCTTACTTTAACGTTTTCACTACCTTATAATCCAAACAAATCAATAATTAATTGTTTGTGCTGTGAACATGAGTAGCAATAATACGGAAAAGTACACCAGGTGTTTAATTAATGGATGTGCATTTGAGAATGATTCCGGAGATGCTCAAACATATGCTGAACATTTGAACTCATGTGAAGTTATGGAGGACGAACACATTACAGTTTTTGCAATGGTTTTAGATGAGGTTCGTAAAGACAGTTCAATTACACTAAATGTTAGACCAGAGCTGCAAAATGTTATAGATAGGTTCAATGCAGGGAATTTCTAAAATTTGTAGCAGCAGTGTATGTACTGTATTTGGTTGGTAAACACCAGTATTCCTCTTTTCACCCAACTACCAACAGGGAGATTTTAGTAGAATTGAACTGGCTACTACATTCTGATTTTAGAATTCTCTTTAAAAGTGTTTTACATTTTTCAATTAAGTATCTATAAAAATATAAAAGTTTAGTGGTTCGAAAACAGGTAAAAAAAATTAGTGAAACTTTTTTTAAGAAAAACAGGGCTGGCTGTAGATATTAGGGAGGCTGTTAAGTCCAAAAAAGTTGTTAAAATACAGACCCACATACCTCAATTTACCACTAATTAAAAAACTGTTTAGTAAAAATTGATATATAAGTTTCAAGTTGAATAGTAGGTCTTCAGCCTTTAATATTTTGTGAATATATTTTTAACTAACTTTTGCTTAATAAACGATATGTTACTCAGAGATAAGAAACGCAGCTGTAAGGCAAGGAGTGTATAAAGTGTCTGTCTCAAATGTTATTTGGCTGCTTATTAGGTATCTTAATATTTTAGTAAAAAATGCCAAGAGGATTACTCTGCTGTACTTTCGATTTATACTCAGTTTACCAGTCCTATATTTAATTGCCAAATATTTGGTAATTGGTCCCCGCTTGATTATTATATAGATTATTTGTATAATGAAATGCTGCTATTAAATTTAAGTTAATACTCATACATGATAATATAAACCACCAAGCCTTCCTCTCTTCCCTGTGTGCATAAAAGGACTGCAATTTTGCATACTATTTGTAGGTTTCCTTTCATTTTCTTTCTAACTATTATTAACTTTCTTCTACCCCAAAAAACACGAGTTTGGGAGACTTGTAAATTTATTGGACAGTTGTCTTTTAAACATTTCTTTTAAAAATATTTTATAAGGACCAGAAAGAAAATTTACCTACCTGTATTTTCCACACTTTCGGTATAAAATCTCAGCTTTTTCTCTGCCTTTGTTCAACCAAGGTTATCCTATTAGCATTTTTTACTTTATTAGTTTAATTTTTAAAATGCTTACCCCTGAGTCGCTAAAAGAGGCCCTAAACAATAATCCCAAAACGATTCTACGCTATTGGAGCAGCAAAAATAACTGGGAAGAAAGTATAGGTGACACCTTTGAAGTTGTCGATGGAAAACTTAATAGGGATGAAGTTGTTGAGTATATAGTTGGCAATTTTCAAGGGCGATGGGTTATTGCATATGGTAGCGAAATTGATGCAGATACATTCTACTACGCTTGTAAGGATGGAGATTTAGTTATTGACATTATAGCAGACAAAATTTGCGAACAAGATATAGATGAATTTCATGAAACATTTAATGAGTTAAATGATAATGACAAGCCAATCATTTATGATCTATACAGATCCTCATCAAGCTGAGTTTGTGATTAATCTTAATTTTTAATTCAAAGATTACATTTTACTAAATTTGACATTGAAATCAACAAATTATAATTAAATGGCGGAAGATTCAACCAAGTAAACATAATTTAGTTGTGTATATTAAAATTTAATATATATCTTTCTACCCTTAAAAAAATTCCAACTATAAATAAGGACACACAGCTGCCTTTTCGATAAATTCAAACTCATACTACTTTCTCCTCATACCATCTCCAAACAATGTGCCCAGGAATACTTCAAACATCTGACAGTAATGCTCCCCTAGCCGAAAATTTTGCTCGCTGTCTGCTGGGGTGCACCTTTGATTCTCCAGTTAATGTAATAGGATATGTTGACCATCTTATTAGCTGCACAAAAATTAATAGCAACAATATAAATGACTATATTGGGCATCTAGCTACCATTAAAGATATGTACACTGATGTTCCAGAAATACAGAATAAGGAGATTATCTACTGAGATTAAAGAACTTCAATTTGTTTAAGTTAACTAAAGCATTGAATAAAGTGAAAAATTCTAAACAAAGTTAATAAGTCATTTCTCCATTTAGTGGAAACCACTTTAGATTCTCCGCAATAGTATTAGATCTATGAACCAACACATACTCATATATTGGCAGTTGTTTTCCAGGTACAATATTGTTGTAAATTTCCTCCAGAGTTTCATGACTTTCACTGTCCAAGAGATACTTTAATGGATGCGTTGATGGTATGTAGTTGGCATCTGTAGCATCATTAAATTCCTTGACTTCTTCAAAAGTTGCATCTTTATTGCATACAAGTTCGACTATCATGTACTCTTCTATGTTGTTAACAGCGAATGGATGGTTATTAAACGCATCTATAATATCATTTATGACAGCATACTTGCGCACTTGAATATAACCAAGCTCACTGTAATTATCAAAGCTTGATATAATCTCAGTAGAATTCCTAATGTCTAGTACTTTGTACCTAAGCACGCCTTCACATTTATCAATGGCGTTATTCAGCTCATAGGTAAGCTTTCCATGGTCAGTCATGTTGAAATATAAATACTAGATATTCTTTTGTAAAGTGAGAATACTAATATGAAAGTGAGGAAAAGTGAGTGAACATGGAAAAATGTGGATAGTTTGTCTTTTTTATATCCAGTGCTTTTGCACTTTTCCTCCCCTAACCATTGCTTAGAAGACTTGGCACATACTAATAATAAATTAATGGGAGACTTTGAAAGTTTGATAATTTATAAATTTAATTTATTGCAACCAATCAATTGCAGTTAGCCTGTTATATAAAATTATGTATTTTCCTTTTTTGGAACCAGCTACGGTTTTCATTATATATCCGTGCCAAGCTTTACTGGTTCTGATAAGTGGCATGATGTGATCAGGGTTTATACCTGGCTCTCAATCATACAACAGTTGGTATATAACCTGCATTGGCTATCCTTTGCCTTGTACCAGTATATTTGTCATCCAATGTTTCAGCAATTTGTCTAAAATTTGGAATGCTTTCAAATAAATAGCATGTATCTCAAACACTGCCATCCGTGTCATTAGCATTGTCTCTAACAGAAACTAAAGGCTTTCCTTCATACTCATTCAAAGCATCAGCAAGCCTACTATTGCTTGCATCATCACGAACAGGGCTCATGGTATAAACAAATATGTCAAGCTTAACAGACTTTGTAAATTTGAATAGGCTTTGGAAAAAATAGTAGACAGAAACAAATGTGAAGAACAATGTATTTTAACAGGGGAAATCTGCTTTTTTTATAAATTGCCAGGCTGTTTTTAGTAAAGCCTTTTTTAAAGGCCAATGCCTTATTCTTTAAAGCAATGAAAAATGTGAGATTGGCGTTTTTTTATTTCAAATAAAAGGGTTTTCTTTGCTCAAACAATAAAAAAGGAATCTTTGGTCTCATTCCAAAGCGTAGATTCACAAGCAATGCAAATTTAACAAATAAAATTCAATTGTAACTAGAATTATAGCTTTAACTACTGTTTACGGGCCGCTTAAAGGATATATGCTTTCTGGGCGATACTCACTTGTATCGGCATCACTTGGTAAAATCAACACATCATACAAACTGGGCTTAGGGTCTTCAAAAATGCCAGCAAAGATTTCTGGAGAGAAACTGTCACTTAAAGCATATTCTTGCAAATAACCTGCTGATGGGATTTGGGTGCCATCGCTCTTTTTAAAAATCTCTAGCAACATTTCCATATCCATCGGATACACCATACGAGCTTGAACAAGCTTTTGATAGTTGCTGTTAGCATACTTTTCTTTCATTTGCTCAACAAAACTACTGAAATCGCTGTCCTTTTCTAAGCAGTAGCACGTTGCTTTCTCCAGGATATTTATATCTTCCAAACTATGCCATACACGTACTACTGAATACTGCTTAAAGCAACTTAATGCTGTTTGGAGCTCTTCACTAGCAGACTGTACAAGCGTTGGCGACATAATAAATACTTAAAAGACAAGGAAGGATTGCTTTCCTGGCAATTTTTCTATGGGAAATTATTCCCCTGGATACCACATGGCCATTTAAAAGAAATTCAATGAATGCCGCTTTACCATTTTCTTTGAAGAAAAAATTATGTGGGAATTTTATTAGATGCCAATGAAGGGGGTTTAAATGCAAATAAAAAAGGAAAAAGAGAGCAGTGTATTCTTTTTCTTGCTGTGTGTTTTATGGTATGTATAGAGGCTTAATAAAGCTGTAGTGCATACTATATTGGAGATAATAATCTTGCCACAAATAGGCGTGGTTTATTTTCTAGCTGATCATATACCGCACTAAACTCCGTCGGGTTAAATTCTATAGCTTTTTTTAAAAATTCCAACTCATTTATCTGGAGTTCTTCCTTGAGTATTAATTTTCCTACCAACTCTGCAGCCCCGCTTTCAATTCTGTCTATGCTTTCAATGATTACTCTGCAATCAGGCATAGAAGCCAGTTTTTTACGAGCTTCTAACAATACTTCTAATCCATTTGTAGCGCTTCCAAGGTAAAAGCATATTCTATTTTCTACCTCTGGAGGTTGCATGTCATTCATTACAATAACAAATGACCCTTCCATCGCCTCCAATATGCTCTGGAGCTTATTGGTGTTAACTTCGGTGCTAGCAGGCATAAAAAGTTGATAGAAAAATTTCTAGTATGAATGTGTTAAAGAGTGTGGTTTTTCTTAATTTCTAGGAAAACCAAAACTATTTATTGTATTTCTGTAGAGACAAGGGAATGCTTTTAGCCTTTTTTTTATTGCCGAGTACAAAAGAAGACAGAAAATGTACTAAAAGGGAGAAAAAGACAGGCTTTTCGTTTAAGCTGAGACTTTTGGCTGCAGCTTCTTTTTCCTTTTCCGCCTTTTTTTTTTACTAGTGCTAAAAAAGCACCCTTTCCAGCGAACTTTTTAATCCGCTTTTTTTTCACTAGTGAGAAAAGTGCCATCCAAACACGTGGGCCTTTTATGTTGACCTCTCCCGAATTGGAATGTAAAAGAACAAGTTAAGCATTATAAAAATATTTATTTGAACAGGTTCAGAACTCTTGACAAAAATAAATTGCCATGTAATTTTTGCAGCATATTAAATATCGAAATAGTAAAAGACGGGTTTATCATTATCATTCATATTATTGTAAATCTCACAAAAAGTGCCCAAATTGCTTGATACGTATCTTTGAAGAAACTTCCACTCATCTGAATTATTATCTAATTTTCGTATAATGCCACTAATCATTTCAGCCGCTTCATTGCCCGAAGTACCCACATCTTCTCTAATAATGGGTGTATCACCACAGCTGGAAATCTCTTTATAAGCTTTATCGGTGACATCTTCTCTATCTCTAGTATTCTCAAAATAGTAGCACAAGTTATCTTCCACTGATTGGTTTTGAGGGTCATTGCAGACAAGGACAAATGAGCCGGTCAACGATCTAATTGCATCCTCAACCCGTTCATTTGGAATATTTGTAGTAGCAACCATAGTTGATGTATTTTTTTTTAAAAAAATATAAGCTGTGTAAATAATACATAGAAGGGAATTGCAGTCCATTTTTATAGCTAAATATTTGCTTCTTTTTTATTTGGAGCATCCTATTTTATTCTTTTTTGCTTAACAAATAAGTAAACAATGAGTAAAGTCATATAGTAGCTCAAAGAATCAAAGGCAAAGGCTGCGGACTAAGCCCTTCTTTTGACTACTATTCTGGAAAACATAAAAGAAGCTAGTGGTTTTGTGGAAAGCCAGCATTGGGTCTTTCGACAACGGATGGGGGGTTGGGAAGACCTGTGAAGTCAAGGCCCTGGTTCCCCGCAGCATTTCCACACGTAGGGATTCCCTGTTTCCTGCACATTTCGAACATTTTCTCTGGCACATCCAGCGTTTCCTGCAGCATATCGGGACTCTCCACAAACACTGCAGCCATCCCCATCGCCATATGAATGGACAAATGGCAGTGCATCAAGGACACGGCGACTTTGCCAGTAAACCGTATTTTTGCATACGAAAACGAGGGCACTGTTATGGTGTCTCGACGCGGCGGGGCACTTGTGTAGCTACGGACAGTCATGTTTTGGAACTCTGGCGGTGGCGCAAAAAGAGAGTCTGCTGGTCCATACTCGATGATTTGGAAGTTCCTTGAGTGGATGTGGATGGGGTGCGGCATGGCGTTGAAGCTGTTGAGGACCACCTCGACAACCTCGCCTTGCTGGAGCACAATGGCGTTGCTTTGCGGGCCATACACTTGCGGGTCCATGGCTAGCTCGCCCATAGACAGTGCCGTGTACAGAATTGGCGTTTTGGGAGCCTTAAACGTGCTGTTGTTTATATGGTCAAGCCGCTGGCCAGTGTTATATAGGTTGTTGCCTAAATCAAGATATATCTGCCGGGTGGGCTCTAGCGCTGGCTGCTCATCTAGAGCATGCAGCTCAATGTCGTCTAGCCACTTGAAGCCAGAAGACGCATAGGGGTTGCCGACATCTTTAAATGGAGCCCCGTGTTTATAAACAATATGGCCCGTGTACACGCGTGGGGTAAGACCCTGTTTTGGAGGAATAAACTCGGCATGGATTGTCGCATTAAAGCGGTAGTTGAACTCATCCGTATTGTGCGCATGAACTAGCACTGAGTAGCGCTGAGCAGGCGCAATGTCAATGCCATCTACGACATGTGGCTTAGTGTACTCGCCATCTATCTCAATAACCTCCATCGAGTGGCCAGGAAGAGAAAACTGGAACCAGTTGAGGTCGCCCATATTGACCAGCCGTATGCGGTACGACTTGCCCTTTTCAAACTGCATGGTCTGAGTGATATTTCCGTTGACTCCATTGATCAGACCAAATGCGTATCCGTGAGGTGGCGGGAACGGCTGATTAGGGTCGAGCGTAATCATCTCGCGCTCCGCAAATTCCTCGCGGAACCAGTCTTCAAAAGTAAGCAAATACTCGTCTTCGTATTCAAAGGGAGGCTGCTCTCGATCGTGTATTACCAGGGCTCCTCGCAAGCCGTCGGATATTTCGTGCTTGTCATGCCCGTGGATCCAGAACGTTCCTGTCTGTTCCAGGTAGTAGGTATACGTGAAGCTTTCTCCTGGTGGAATCCCGCATTGGTTGATCATTGCCGGGCCATCCATATGCGTTGTGTTTGTTTGGAATAAACCGTGTGCATGCAGTGAGGTTGACTTGTCTAGTCCGTTGTATACGTTGAGCTCAAGCGTATCGCCAATGGTTGCTTCTATTGGCGGAATTGGGAGCATTCCATTGACTCCAATGGCACGGCGCAAATTGTAGCCGTCGCGATTTACCGATATATAGCCAATGTTCCAATCAACCACCACACGGGCAGCTAGTATACCCGACACACATGTGTATAATACACTGCTGATATGCATTTTTAGAATTGTCTATACTTGGAATAACGAAAGATCCAAGAAAAAAGTAAAGAAAAAATTGACTGGCATGAGTGGCATGTATCATAATCTCAAACGGGACCATGTGCAAACTGAAAACCGTTAAACAAAAAGGCGGAGAAAGACTCAGTTTGCTTTTTTTGCGGTTAGACCAAAAGTGCGCTTCTGGGGTAATAAAGCACAGCGTATTGCGGAGTCCAAAACTTCTGTTTGTTCTTTACCTCCTCCTCCTCGATCACATTGCTTCTAGAGTAGATCATCCAGCTTATGAATTTATTAACTTGCATTATTTTACTGGCAGGAGCGTACGCCCGCCGAATTGATCTCAAATGGGATGTCGGATACGTACAGGTTAATCGTGACGGCTACAAATCACGAACCGCAATCGGGGTCAACGGAAAGCTCCCCATACCACCTGTATATGCAGACGAAGGAGACACATTGGTTTTAACCGTACACAACTCTCTGAACCACAGCACATCGATCCATGCCCATGGGATTCTGCAGACCGGCTCCAATTTTATGGACGGAGCTGCTATGGTCACTCAATGCGGGATCCCGCCCGGAGACTCATTCACCTATGAGATCCATCTCAACCAAACTGGCACATATTGGCTGCATGGCCACGACCACGACGAGCTGGCCGATGGGCTACGCACTCCACTGGTGATTCGCGACAAAAAAAGCCCCTACAGCTACGACAACGAGTATTTGCTGGGTCTGGAGGACTGGTACGATGCGCCATTTCAAGAAAGAATGGACTTGACAACAGATCCCACCAAGCCATTTCCACCTCCGCCATCCTACCCTTATGCGCTAATCAACGGAGCCAATGCCAATTTCACACAGCCGATGGTGTTTGTTCCTGGCTCCACATATCGTATTCGTCTGGTGAATATGGCAGCTACCGAGTGGTTCAAGTTTTCGATGCCTGGACACGAAATGTTTGTTATCGAGGCTGACGGCGTTTATTCGGACCCGTTTGCCATTGCCGCAATGACCATCGGTCCTGGTCAGCGCTACTCTGTGCTGGTTAAAGCCCACAACACAAACACGCTAAACTATCAGTATTTGATAGAGCTATATGCCAGCTTTGTCCCTCATATTGACGGAATGAACCCGCGGTACTATTCAGGCGCCATCCACTACTCTGCGAATGCTGTTGAAGTTGCTGCCGACAAGCAGGAAGCGCTACGGCAGATTCCCGAAGATGTTTCGCTTGCCTGGGACTGGGATATACAATTACAATCCCGCGCACACAACCCACTTCTTCCTGCCACTCGCTCCTTTGATGTTGTTATTGGCGGCGCTCACTTTTCTGACGGCGTCACTCGGGACCTTATAAACAACAGTTCATATGCGCCGCCAACGGTTCCTTCATTATACACTGCCAAGTCGACTGGCCAGTGGGCACAAAACTCTACGGTTTACGGCCCCAACTCTAATGCCATTGTAATTGACTACTGGGAATCTGTAGAGTTTGTTATCCACAACCCAAGCAGGCTGCCTCATGCTATGCATCAGCATGGATATACTTTCCAGATTGTCGAGTATGGGCCTATAGACGACAGTGTGGCTATTAGCCAAGGCTCTATTCCGCCAGACACGCCTGCACCTCTGCGTAGATTTGACCGCTGGCCCATGGAGCGCGACACAGTGGTTGTTCTTCCCATGCAGTATGTCAAAATCAGGTTCCGTGCCAACAACATCGGTGTCTGGCTGCACCATTGCCATATTCTGGCTCATCAGCGACTGGGCATGGCCATGACTGTCGTAGTTGCCCCTGACTTGGTGCAAAGACTTTTGCCAATCCCTGAATCCATGTACAAGCTGTGCCATAAGCAAGGAATCAAGACACAAGGTAATGCTGCAGGAAATCCTGGTTTGGATTTGACCGGCTTACCCGAGATGCCATACATTATGTCCTTTTAAAAATAAAATTTTGAGTATAATGAAAAAAAAAAAGCTAAAAAGGCTTTTTTTTTTAAGCTGCAGGAGCTGCTGCAGGAATATATCCTTCTACAGTGTCTTGGATTATCTCGTAAATATCTAGCGAAACATCCAGGTCAACTGCTTCTTCGCCGATTTCTTTGATAACCAAGTCGTCAAAGTTGTTAACCATAGCACTGCCTTCAAAGACAACGTGGACAATTCCACCGTGAACTGTAACCTTGTAAGAGGCAGACCCTCTACCATCAAGCGAGTTCATTACTTCACTTAGCTGGGTTAGCCTTGCAGTATATCTATCAACATCCTCATTAGCTGACTTAACCAACTCGTTATGCTGATCAATGGCTTCCATGTTTTTTATAATTTGCTCCTCTAAGTGATTGATTTCGTCATGGTTTTTAGTCTCTTCCAAAAGCTCCCTATTCATCTTTTCCTCTTCAACAGTATACTGCGCCATTTTTTGAGCTGCATCTCTCATAGTTATGCTGGCTGTATGGGCCTGTTGAACTGTTTGGCTTTCTTCATTCAGCTCATTGAATCTTGCCAATACCACTTCTTGAACTCTTGCCAATACTCCGCTAGATACGTCATGGCTAAAGCACGAGTTTATCTGCACGTCTGCCAGGGTCATGACATTAGTTTCAGAAACATTTTCATCAACGAGCCTTGCAATTGTTAGGTGTACCATATTTTGAAAAAGTTTAGATTTGCTAAATGTGTTGTTTTGATAGTTTAGTAGAAATTGATGTTACAATCGCTTGAGAGGGAGGAAAATAAAGTCGTATTTATATGTGAGAAGAGCCGGTGGATATCCATAGAGTAGTTGATGATGTAAACCTACATACTGTAATAGATTAAAAATGGATGCAAAGGCAGCATTTATTTTGCCTGGTTTGTTGCATTAAAAACCCACCCTTACGCAAATAGTTGGACTTTGCTGCGCAAGAAAAAAATAGTTTTTTTTTTGTAGCTGTACGCACTCTAAATAAACTCTAAACTGTTGCAAATTTGGCACTGTTTACCAAAGCCTATTTATCCTATTGCTGGTGCTGCCAAAGGGAGCATATGTAGATGTTTCCATGCAGACAGTGCGCCTTTTCTACTAGACCTCTACCACAACTAGCAGAGCAGATTGAATATTTTCCTTTTGCCAGCAATTGAGTCCCAAAGAGCAGAATTTCCTTAAAAGGTTGACTTTCTGGGGGGGGGGAGATAATGCAACGTAAAGAGTAAGCCAATGATGTCACCACCGTGACTTTTTCCTACTGCGCATTTCTTTGGCACAACTGCTCGCTTTAGCCTAAACCTAATGAGAAATATATTGATATTAGCAAAGAGGCAGCTATTGAATCTGCTAGAGCCAGTTCATGGGGCTAATCCAGCAAATTACCTAAATTTTACAGCCGGCATTGGGGAGCTTAAACTAGAACCGCTTTAGCAAGTATAAACCACTCAGCTGTACACGTAACAGCTTGCATTTATTCTGTATCTAAGCTACTAGAAAAATATATATTGTAGGAGCTCATGCACCACCATTGGAACTCTGGTTTTCTTCCAAGTCGTCTATTAGCTTGTACAAGTAGTCCAGTTTAGTGTTTGGTGGTTTCTTATCGCAGATTGCGTAGTGCTTCTTCAAACCGTCGGGGGTCTCTCCATCATGGCTGCAAAAGATGCATTTAAACGACTCCATAACAAGAATAAAAGAATAAAGTAGTTGGCCGACTAGGAAGCAAACCAGCAGCTCTGTCATAGTATCAAAGAATGCCACGGAATAATTCTCTTTAAAGCAATAAGGCGGCAGAGACAAAGGGATAAAGTCTTTAAAGGATGGGAGCTTTATTAAGCAAAAAAGGGTGGAGGGTTTGCCATGTATGTTTCTGTGTGGGTTCGCGCATGCTTCGTCTAGACGTAACTGTGGCAAGCTATACACATGTAGCTAACATAAAGACACAACACGCTGCTTCCATAACAAAAGCATTTGGGCGGGGGCATTAAGCGGAGATTGGCCGCAAAGTCCAGCCCCCCAGCCAAAAAGAGCCCAAGAATATCAAGGGCTGCAAAAGCACAATGCTGGCCAACTATGCATTTAGCTTATAGCAAAAAAAAAAAAAAAAAAAGCTCTAGCTAAGGCTTGGGAGTATCCATGCGCTTTTCCAGCACCCGATCGATGAGCCCAAAGGCCAAAGCTTCCTCGGGAGTCATAAAGTTGTCTCTTTCCATGGCCCTCTCAACCACATCCAAGGACTGGCCGGTGTGCTTGGCGTAGATGCGGTTGAGGCGCTCTCTGGTTTTCAGAATCTCTCTGGCATGGATGGCGATGTCGGAGGCCTGGCCCTCGGCACCGCCACTGGGCTGGTGCACCATGATGGAGGAGTGGGGGAGGGAGAAGCGCTGGCCCTTGGACCCGGCAGTCAGCAGCAGCGAGCCCATGGAGCAGGCCTGGCCGGTGCACAGCGTGGAGATGGGGCACTGGATATACTGCATGGTGTCGTAGATGGCCATGCCGGCAGTGACGCTGCCTCCGGGGCTGTTTATGTAGACGGAAATGGGCTTTTCGGGGTCCTCGGCCTCGAGAAACAAAAGCTGGGCTACAACCAGCGAGGACTGCGTGTCGTTTACGGGGCCGTTGAGCATTATTATGCGCTCTTTCAGCAGGCGCGAGTATATGTCGTAGGAGCGCTCGCCGCGAGACGTCTGCTCGACCACTATGGGCACCAGCGAGCTTTGCAGCGAGTATCTGCGGAGCGGAAAGGGCAAGCGGGCGGCGGGGAGCCTGCGAAGGGAGCCAGCAGCTAGCTTGAGCATTTGTGAGAGAACTGCAAATGACGTAGAGAGAAGAAAGATTGCTTTTTTTTTTTCCCCCCTCCACCAATTCACAAATCGCTTATACGCAGAATGAGCGGGCATTGCTGTCACGGCGAAGCTGCCGACGACGGCCACGGCCACGGCCACGGCCACGGCCATGCAGAGGCAGACACGGGCGCGCAAGACTCGCTGTTTGGCAAGGTAGACGTGGACAAGGCCTGGTGCCTCAACGAGGCCACGGCCGGGTCGGTCAAGACGATCTTCAAGCCGTGGGCGGACCGGCTGGACACCACGCAGCTGGTGCAGAGCGACGCCGACGAGGAGCTCATCATCCACGTCCCGTTCACGGGCATGGTGAAGCTCAAGTCGCTGCTTGTCTGGGGAGGCGCCGGCCCGTCGGCGCCCTCGAGGCTGCGGATATTCGCCAACCGCGACTCGCTGGACTTTGACAGCATCGGGGACGCAGCGCCCACGCAGGTGGTGGAGCTGGCCAGCGGGCTGCGGGAGCCCGCGGAGTACCCGGTCCGCGCCGCAAAGTTCGGCAGCACGCGCAGCCTGACGCTCCACGTGCCGGAGAACTTTGGCAGCGAGCACACCAGCGTGTACTTCCTGGCGTTCCGCGGCGAGTGGACGCCGCCCAAGGAAGCGCCGGTTGTTTCCGTGTACGAGCTGACGCCCAATGCAGCCGACCACAAAGCCCCGGACCAAACACTTTCTCACCACCCTATTTCCTAAAAATTAAATGACGTTGAAGAAGCGAATAACGTACTACTACGATGAAGAGGTTGGCAACTACAATTACGGGTACATGCACCCCATGAAGCCGTTCCGCATGCGCATGGCGCACAGCCTGGTCTCCGCATACAAGCTGGACCGCGAGCTCAATGTCATTCGGCCGCCCCGCGCCAGCGCGCTGGAAATGACGCGCTTCCATTCGGACGACTACGTGGAGTTCCTGTCGCGCGTGACGCCCGAGCTGGCCGACTACGAGCCCGAGCACGCCAGCGTGTACCTGAGCGGCGAGGACTGCCCGGCCTTCGACGGCGTCTTCGAGTTCTGCTCGATATCCGCGGGCGGGTCGATAGCAGGCGCCAAGCGCATCAACCACGGCGAGTCCGACATCGTGGTCAACTGGGCCGGCGGGCTGCACCACGCGAAGAAGGGCGCGGCGTCGGGGTTCTGCTACATCAACGACATTGTGCTGGCCATTCTGGAGCTGCTGCGGTACCACCAGCGCGTCATGTACCTGGACATCGACGTGCACCACGGCGACGGCGTCGAGGAGGCCTTCTACACCACCGACCGCGTCATGTCCGTCAGCTTCCACAAGTTCGGCGACTTCTTCCCCGGCACCGGCCACGTCAGCGACATCGGCGTGGCGCAGGGCAGGGGCTACGCCGTCAACGTGCCGCTGCGCGACGGCATCGACGACGACAGCTACCAGGGCATCTTCCGCCCCGTCATGCGCATGGTGATGGAGCGCTTCCGCCCCGGCGCCGTGGTGATGCAGTGCGGGACCGACTCGCTGTCGGGCGACCGCATTGGCTGCTTCAACCTGAGCATGAAGGGCCACGCCGCCTGCGTCGAGTTCATGAAGTCGTTCAACGTGCCGCTGTTCTGCCTGGGCGGCGGCGGCTACACCATCCGCAACGTGGCGCGCACCTGGGCCTACGAGACCGCGGTCCTGCTGGGCAAGGAGCTGGACCCGGTGCTCCCCTTCAACGACTACTACGACTTCTACGGCCCCGAGTTCCGCCTCGACGTTCCTGCCAGCAACATGGACAACGCCAACACGCCCGAGTACCTGGACAAGATCAAGGCGCTGATAGCCGAGCAGCTCCGCAGCGTGCCGCATGCGCCGTCGGTGCAGATGATGCAGGTGCCCCGCGACTGGCCCGAGGACAGCGACGGCGAGCTGGACGATGGCGAGATGGATGCTGATCGCGAGACCAAAATGACCAGGCGCCAGCGGGACGCCCGCATTGTGCCCCATGCCGAGGCCTACGACACCGACACCGACGAGTTCACCCCTATTGTTAACACCTACCGCCATACCGGCACGGCCACCCGCCCCGCTCGCTAATCCGCGCTAAGTGCATTCATTCTCTTCCGTGGCGCTAGTTTTCGTATATTGCTCAAAGGAACCCCAAAGCTGCATTTACAAATGGCCCCTGCTCGCGCCCCTGGCGGTACTGCTGCTGGCTTGCGCGCCCTTTCGCCCTGCCCTGCCTTGCCTTGCCTTGCCTTGCCTTGCCGTATATAAGCTGTCCAGGGGGGATGTGCTGTCCGACAGCTTTTTTTTCGTCTATAATGAAATTGGGTAGTTACTTCTCGGCTACTTTGCTAGCCCTAGCGGCGGTTGAAGGCAGTCCAGCCGCGCCCGCGCCCGCGCCCGCGCCCGCGCCCGCTGCCATGCCGGCAGCAGCCACCCAGGGCAATGCCCAGGAAATAATCTGCCAGATCAACCGCGACCGTGAACGCCGCTACCTCTCGCCCGTCTTCCTGCACCGCACTCTGTCCGACGCCGCCCTCCATCTGGGCCAGCGCTACGAAGACAACCGCCTGGACTCCTCCTACTTCGACCAGGTATTCAGCGAGCTCATTGCTCCCCTGGGCAGCAGCGTTTCTTCAAGCTACAAGATCCTGGGCAGGTTCAGCAGCGATAGCTCGTACGTGAGCGAGCTGGAGCAGTCCATCTATGACTCGCTGTTTGCCCGTACGCTGGATGCCATTGGCGTGTATGAGAGTGGCGGCGTGTATACGGTTGTGCTGGCGTCCGGGCTACAGGCCCGCCCGTCCAGCATCGAGACCTGCCCCTCGGGGCCGTCCCAGTTCGACCCCCACCAGGATGGCGGCAGCAGCATAAAGGGCGGCGTTGATCTGCCATCCTTCCTCTGCGACATCAACCAGGAGCGTGCTCGTGCCAATGCCGACGCCTTTGTTGTGCATACGGCGCTGGAGGACGAGGCGTGGCAGCAGGCCCTTCAGATGGACAGGCTGGGCCACTATACGGTCGACGGCCCACGCAAAGTGGACGAGTCCATTTATGACCAGAGAGTGTATGTCAAGCAGCTGTACTGGGTTGCCGGCGACAGCTACCATAGCCCCAAGAGCCTGGTCAACGTGCTGATGTCCTCGTATAGGGACAAGCTGCTGGACCCTAACTTCCAGGTCATCGGGGTGGCCCAGAAAAACGGCTTCTGGTCGGTCATTCTCGGCTCTCTGTATCGCAGCGTGCGGGTGCGCAACTCATGTCCTTTGTCTCTTGATGATGTTGACTATACCTCCTAATCTAATAAACCAACTGTTTACTGCTTGTTCTTTTTTTTTTTTTTTAAATGTTGAGTATCCTTGGTGTCCAGTAGACCGGTACTTGCAATGAATCTGGTTTCTCACGCATTTAAGAGGGAATCCCCCCCCCGGAATTTTCCATCTGAGTCGGCTTTTTAAAGCGAGCTGAGCTTGCAGGGAAAAAAATTTTTAGTATGCTTCTTCTCTTTTATTTCGTGTTAAGCCATGCTCTACCTTTTGCCGGCTGACATCCTCAAGCGGGTACTAGGCATTCTCATAAACAACCAGCCCAACCATATACGGAGCAGCAAGCAAAACCTCGCACTACTTCAAGTATGTCGCATATGGAGATACACGGGGATTCCACTACTGTACAAAACAGCATATATCCGAATAACCACCAATCGCATAAAAACCAACCTAGATTTCATCCAGTCTCAAAGCAAATGGCAGCATGTGACTAAGCTCCACCTGTCCGTATTGGCAGACAGCTTGGTAATGCCGCTCGTGGATGTGCTCATTGCCAAGCTAGGCAAGACCCAGCTTCTCTGGGGGCTAGACGGCATTAGAAAGCTGGACGTTAGCTTGGATGCCAAGTGGCCGCAAGAGGCCAAAGCTGCTGCTGCTGCTGCTGCTGCTGCTGCAGAAACCGCAGCCTTGTTGATAGCCGGCATGATGCCTCAAGTGACTCACTTGGAATTCGCATATTCGAATGATGCAAATGCATGCGTGCTTGGCCAGAATCTAATCGGCCAGCTGGCAGCCAACCTGACTGCGCTGAGAACCGGCATTCCCCTATGTCTCCATAGCATGTCTGCTGAGCTCGCTCATTTGCATTTGTCCGTGAAGCCAGATACCGTGCCGGTTCTCCACGCCATCAATCTCCGTGCCCTAAAGACCCTGAGGCTGCTTAACTTGCCGACGAACTTTACCTGGGGCCTTTTCGCTCCTCACCAATCCACGGTTGCTTTTGATAGCTTGTGTGAGCTGGCGCTTTTGTTTACTGACAAATATGCGCCCCCCTGGAATATGCAGCTGGATCCGGCAACCTGCAAGCTAAGGTTTCCTCGGCTACGTCGTCTGCATGTGGATAATTTGCCTAGTGGATTCAATCTGTTTGGTGCCGAGTTTCCTGACTATCTTGCTAGCGTGCATGTGGAATGCAGGATGCAGTCGGTTGGGCTGCTGGAGCAGCTTAGAGTCAAGCAGATCGGCTGCATTCGTGTAGAGCAAGCAGACGAGGATGCTCAGGATATGTCACTAGCGTGCTATAAGGCTATTGGCCACTTGTTTGGCTCCCGGATATCTCTGCACCACTCGGCCTTGTCAGTATCCCATGTGTCCTCGGCCATCACCCCCCAGGTGCCATGGTCGCAGCTTATAAAACTACAGATCATCGGCCAATACGAGATCAGCACGGTTGCTCATTTACTCAACCAAACGCCACGACTAAAGCAGCTACATATGGACAATATAGTCGACAACCATTCTTTAGCCAAACCCCCGCCGATAAACTGCCAATTGGAGCACCTGTCTGTTGATACCAGCCAGTCTCGAAACAGGCTTAAGCTTATGGACGCGGTTCTTGATTTGATAACTCAGCTGCCGATGCTCAAACGCGTTTATTTCAAGTATGGTTTCCGTGGCTGTAAGCATCCAAACAATCATGCTTTTCCCCACATGTCTAAAGTAGATATTCGCATTAAACAATGGCAGATAGATTAACTAATTGATGGGAAAGCAGCAAAGCTCCGAGGGAGTATGAAGTCTTGCCTTCTAAAAAAGGATGCAATCTTTGTAAAACTTTTGAAGACGTCACAGGGTTTCCCTACCAATTGCCGAAAAAAAAAGATGAAGACTTTAAAAAAGGAAAAAAAATGGAAGAAATATTTTTGAACCTTATTCTTTCTCTCTTTTTTTTTTTTCTAGGAATATGAAATGATGCACATTGATAGTTTGCCAGTAGAGATACTTGACAGCATATTTAAAAGCATGGTGGTGAAGAGGAGGATAAATTACTACCAATGGAAGGAAGCTTTGCCGCTGCTTGGAGTTTCTCGTTTATGGAGAACCGTAGCCATCCCCATAGTGCATAGCTGGGCTATCGTGGAATGTGTAGAGGACTATGTTATGGAGGGGGATTCTGGCTCCGAAGACGACGCTACTGATGAGCTGTGGCTAACCAACCTTGGCTTCTTCGACCTCTACCAAACCCCTGTGGGTGTCCGCAAAATACATTTTTACCATGAAGCTCCTATCCCAGCCTACGACTTCTTGGCTCGCGCAGCCAAGCTTGTTTGCTCGCACTCCAAGCATCTCTGCCACGTGGATGGATTGGAGTTTAGCTTTTTGCCGGCTTCCAGCCTGGAAGCAAGCGAGCTGGGACCGGTAAAAGAAACAGTTATTTATAATCTGTCCATGCAGCTAATCAATGCCATGCCGCAACTGACCCGGATAGAAACTTTGACCAGGTATTTCCACAAGGATGACAAAACAATGCTGGAGTTTTTCACAAACATTATCCAAAAGCTCGCTCGCCAGCTGAAAATCTGCCGAGTGTATTTCCCCCTAGAGCTCCAAAACACCAGGTTTTCTGATAAACTGGAATACATGGGGCTTACTTTGCGTCCCAACAACATTGAGGGAATTCCGTCGATGGATATTTCTACATTGAAGAGTTTGTTTTTTGACAATATGTCGGAGGACTTTCCTTGGCACTTGTTCCAGAACCCGCTTACTCCCGGATTCATCATATTCAACAATATTCGTTATTTGTATTTGAGATGTGATCGGCAGCCCGGCGATCCCGACAAGTCGTGGTCCAAAATGACCTACAGCGACTTGGCCAGATACCCCAGGTTCCGCTTCCCCAATCTGAAATCCCTGAACTTGGAACTATGCTATGACAGCTATCTCTATATTTTACGGGACTGGAAAGCTACGCATCTGGACAACTTGCATTTAACTGGCTCCATTAGCCACATAAATAGGTTCCCGTTTAAGCAACTTCAGCAGGTAAACCGTATGTCATTGTTTATCTCTCAGGTTGATTCAAAGCACCAGGATACTTTCTACAACGTCACTAACCATATGCTTTCAACGGTTGATAGTTTTTTCTGCCACTTTGATATGCTCAGCATTGAGTTCAGCCTGGATCCATCCAGGATAAGCTGGCACAACCTGACCGGCTTGGGCTTACCCGACGACATTGAATTATCAACTGTGATAGCCATAGTCGAGAAGCTTTCAAAGTTGAAATTGCTCGAGGTCGGCCGGCTTGCTTTTAGCGGGTATCCCAAGGACATTGAGGATTGCGAGTCGCAAAGCTGGAGACAGCTGATAGCTACACCTATCAGAACAAAATTGAGGAAATTGGACATTTACCAAAGCTTCACTGAGGACAAAGTTGCATTCTCGGCTGCTATTGCGCTTTATTTTATTACCTGCATGGAATCCTTGCAGAAAGTGTTTGTTAACGAATTTGTACAGGAACAGATGGCAAGCAAGTTGTCTTTGCTTAAATGTGAGTATCCACATATAAGCAACATTAAAATTTACTCTGGCATCATTTAAAAAAAGGACAGTATATTCTGTTGTTTTGTAATTTATAAACATTTGGGTTGTAACTATATCGGATCTATTTTTTTCTCTCCAGAACTACGATTCTCCATGTGTTGTAGATATCAGAGACACAATTGGACAGTGGTGCTTAAAGCTTATTTGCCCAGGAGAGTGGATACACTTGCTCAAAATACCCAAAAGCTTCTGATTTGTCCACAAACATTAATCAGATTGTTAATTCTCAGAGTATTTATGAAAGGCACGCTAAACACCTTTTCTTTTCTCAAATTTATTCCTTGTTTTATATTTCTTTTTGAATATGTGGACTGCCAACAAAGTTCGTGAGACGTTTATCGAGTTTTTCCAGGCCAACGGACACACGTTTGTTCCGTCGTCATCCACTATTCCGCATGACGATCCCACGCTGCTGTTTGCTAACGCTGGTATGAACCAGTACAAGCCCATCTTTCAGGGCACAGTGGACCCGGCATCGGACTTTGCCAAGCTTACGCGTGCTTGCAACAGCCAAAAGTGCATCAGAGCTGGTAAGTAAACAAAAGGGTTGTATAGCAGCAAGCTGACTCATCAATTTATATATAGGCGGCAAGCATAATGACTTGGATGACGTGGGCAAGGATGTCTATCACCATACGTTTTTTGAAATGCTGGGCAACTGGTCGTTTGGCGACTACTTTAAAAAAGAAGCTATCGGGTTTAGCTGGAAGCTGCTCACGGAAGTGTTTGGTTTGGACCCGGATCGCCTGTATGTGACCTATTTTGAAGGCAACGCTCGTGACGGCCTTCCAGTAGACGCCGATGCCAAACAGTACTGGCTAGATATCGGTATTCCTGAACAGCGCGTATTGCCCTTTGGCTCCAAGGAAAACTTTTGGGAAATGGGCGATGTGGGACCATGTGGACCATGTAGCGAGATCCATTATGATCGGATTGGTAACCGTGATGCGGCTGCATTGGTAAATATGGACGATCCCGATGTGCTGGAAATCTGGAACTTGGTGTTTATGGAGTTTAATCGGGAAGCAGATGGCAAGCTTCGCCCGTTGCCGCACCAGCACATTGATACCGGATTGGGCTTGGAAAGACTGGTATCCGTATTGCAGGATAAACGGTCCAACTATGACACGGATGTGTTTATGCCGTTGTTTGCCCGGATCCAGGAGCTTACTGGTATACGGCCCTATACCGGCAACGTAGGCGCTGACGATACTGATGGTATAGATATGGCGTATCGCGTGATTGCTGACCATATTCGTACGTTGACGTTTGCAATTGCTGATGGTGGGGTACCGTCTAATGAAGGCCGGGGCTATGTATTACGGCGTATTCTTCGCCGAGGTGCTCGCTATGCTCGGCATAAGTTTTCGGTAGAGCTAGGCAGCTTCTTTGCCCAGCTGGTGGATACAGTAGTGGAGCAGATGGGCCATATGTTCCCTGAAATAGCCAAAAACAGCGATTTGGTCAAGGAGATCTTATGCGAAGAAGAAGTCAGCTTTGCTCGTACGCTGGACCATGGTGAAAAGCTTCTTAAGCAGACTGTAGCCAAAATGCCGGCAGGTAGCCAAGTGATTCCCGGTGCTAGCGTATGGCGTCTATATGACACGTATGGGTTCCCGGTTGATCTTACGCGGATTATCGCTGAAGAATCGGGCTTGCAGGTGGATGAGGAGGAGTTTAATCGGGAACAGCAACGGGCCAAGGAGCTGTCGCGGCAAAAGAAGGGTGGTGCAGCGGGCACCAACATGGTAGCGCTAGATGTCCATGCTATTGCCCAGCTAAACGAGATGGGTATGGCCAAGACCAACGATGAGCCCAAATATTCTCTGCGGTCAGTTAAAGCACAAGTGCTGGCTATATTTACCGGCAAAGAGTTTATTGCTGAATCAAACGACGAACCGGTATTGGGAGTATTGCTGGACCAAACCAACTTTTATGCCGAGCAGGGCGGTCAAGAATACGATACTGGCTCATTGGTTTCATCAGACTCGGAATTTACGGTAGAGAATGTGCAGGTATATGGCGGCTATATACTGCATAGCGGCTTCCTTAAGTATGGTGCTATTAAGGTAGGCGATACCGTAGAGGCCCAGTACGATGTGTTGCGTAGACTGCCTATTCGTAACAACCATACGGCTACCCACATTTTGAACTTTGCTCTACGCCAGGTATTGCAGAACAACGAAATCGATCAGCGAGGATCGCTGGTAGCTCCCGATCGCTTGCGGTTCGATTTCTCGTGCAAGGACAGTATTAAGCCCGAGCAGGTACGCGAGATTGAAGCCGTATGCAACCGTATTATTGCCGATAACTTGTCGGTATATGCTCGTGAAGTACCGCTAGATGAAGCACGGCAAATTAATGGCTTACGGGCAGTGTTTGGCGAAGTATATCCGGACCCGGTACGCGTGGTATCGATTGGTGCGGATATCGACAAGATTCTTAAGGCGCCGCAGGATAAGCAGTGGACCAACTATTCAATTGAGTTTTGCGGTGGTACTCATGTAGCCGGCACCGCAGATATCAAGGAGTTTGTGATTGTCGAGGAAACCAGCATTGCTAAGGGCATTCGACGGATTATTGCTGTAACCGGCGAAGAGGCCATGAAGGCGCAGCTGCTGCATCGTTCACTGGAGGCAGAAGTCAAATCTCTAAACAGCCTGCAGAACCCTGAGCCCGAGCTAAAGCGCTTGACCAAAGAGCTGGATATGGCAGCAATTGGTGTTTATGAAAAGCATCTATTGCGCCAGGAATTCGACCAGATTCGTAAAGCGTTTGCTGATGCTGACAAGGCAGCCAAGGCCCAGGCAATTAAGCTGGCTACTGATCAGGTCAAGCAGACGATTGAAGAGAACCCACAGCAACAGTGGTTTGTATTCCGGCTGGATGTGCCCAACAAAGTGGTTTCGCAAGTGACCAAGATTGTCAAGACTATGGACAAGGCAGCCTACTTTATTTCGCTCGATAACTCGCGAGTAAACCACCAGTGTGTGGTTGGCAAGTCGCTGGTAAATCGGTTGCCGGCCAATGAATGGGCTAAAGCAGTGGGTCAGATAGTGGGCGGTAAATATGGCGGTAAGAATGATTCGGCACAAGGAAGTGGAACCGAAGTGTCCCGGATTGACGAGGCTATTAGCGTGGCTCAGGAATTTGCCAAGAGTCGTTTGGACTAGTTATTTATTTAGCTTTAAAGCAATCCTAAGTTTGTTCGCTAATTCTGGCGTTATACCTGTTGATCAGCTCTTCTAGCCTATTTAAGTCTTCTTTACAATCCCAGAATCCACTATTAGGTCTTTCTATAATATGCTTTTCTAGCTGATCTATTCTGCGCTCATATGTATAACGCTTCATACTATGTTCAGCATTGAGTGCTTGGTTTAAATATTTATTTAATTTATCAATTTCATTATGGAAATGTTCAGTACTTTGTCATTTACGTCTTTTCGAATTCTATCAATGCCTTCCTTTACCTCATTCTTGTTAAATTTAATTTGCAGCATTGGGTCTGTATTGGGCTCAGTCATTTCATGCATTGATGTTATGCGATAATATGATACGTCACTCTAGTATCATTACATGTTTTCGAGTATTCAAGTATAATATTATACATGCCAGCACTTTTGGTGCTCAGTTTAATTTCAATATCGTTTTCACCCATTATCAGATAAAAAAATATATAATGGTTTGAAAATATCAGAATGGCCGTTTCTTTTATATGCAACCATTTTACCTCACTAGTGTGCATTTCTTCAAAAAAAATTGCCATGGGTGAAGGTGCGACTTGTTTAAACCAAAGCTTGCAAAATATAACAAGTAATTCAATGAAACAAATGAAGTGGAGAAGATTCAAAAGAAACAAATATAGTTTTCAAAAAAAAAACAGAATTCCAAAGAAGCGATTGCAAGGAAAAGGGATCATAAAATTGGAGTTAATGTGAAAGAAACAAAAGACCAAGGCTAAGAAAAATAGGACGTTTGTGTTATTCTCTTCTATTGTTGCTAGGCAAAAATGTATATTTTTCTTATGATTCCAATGAATAAAAACACTCTACCTTTTGCAATGTTGGGTGGTTTTGGTATCATTAAGCTTGCATTGCTATTCGCATACACATTCCTGCACCCAAAAGTTAATTATTGTAGCACGCAAAATTTCCCATGAATTTTCCTTTTGCTCCAACTTTAATGGTAGAGGTTTCAACATATATTCGTTTGGTTCGCAATCTATGCGCCTACTCTTTTCAGGTAGTCGTGATAGCAATTACTACATTTTTCATGTCTAGTATAGGCTACAGCTATTTCACTTGTGTCCTTGTCAATAGCTATTTGAAATGTATTTAGTGTGTTGTTTTTAATATCAACAAGCTTGTCTTTATAGTCAGCTAGCATCACCTCCAACTTTAGTATTTCTCTACTATTTGACTCGGCCCTTTTTTCACCAAGCTCTTCAGCTTCTGTTTGAAGCATTTCTCTGAAACTTTCCTCTGTGTAGCCCTCAGGGATTAGCCCATTGTTCAGATCTTTGCATTTTAATTGAAACTCTGCAATCAGATTGGGCTTTTCTTGCTCAAATGTAAGCAACTCATTTAATTTTTTTTCAGCTTTGGCAATGCCTATTTCTGTTTGCTCTATTATCTCGTCAGCACAGCCCAGTGCCATTTCAGTGACCCTATCTACTGTTACGTCAGATTTGTTTAATTTGCCTAGCTCTTTTTCATATTCGGTTTTATCTATATCGATATCATAGAGCATAACCACGTATTCCTCAGACATTGTAAAAGAAATAATTTGGAAGTAAAATAATATTGAGCAGCAGGAAATTTTGCTGTATTTATATAGCATAAAAGCGGAAAAATAGCTGCGCAGAAAAAGACTTCAATAAATTCTTTTTTTTTTTGCTGCGTAAAAAACCGCTTGTAGTAGTAGCAGCGCTTAGCAAGTCTTTAAGATTTCTGTTGCAGTTTTTTCTTAGTATATGGCTTGCAAATTGAAACGTTTGGCTTACAACGCTTTATTAGATGCTTATTAGCGTATACAGTACAATATAATGTAAGAAAGCACGAATTCCTGGTGAAGTATACACCAAAAACTCCCCTAACCTAATGGTAAGCCCTCAGGCAAAGAAAAAGGATTGACTTTTGCAATTCCATTTAAAGGGCAAAAAGTTTGCAAGACTTCATACCCGTGCCGTAAAAATAAAGAAATTTGTAATTATTCGTCTATATTTTTTTATAAGCGGAAGAGTATACATCCTTTAAAACTCAATCATTGGATTGTTTTGTGCTTAGAATTAAGACGCTGAACGCTCGCTGGTCTTGTATAAAGAGCCCCTTTTTAACTAAAGTGTGATGCATTAATTGGATGACACAATTTATCATAGTTTAAACATGCTAGCGCTATAAATTAAACAGCTAGTACTCATCTTTTCTTTTAAACGCTCTAAACCATGATAGTTTATACTGACGGATCGTGTATCAACAACGGCTTACCTAACGCATCTGCTGGCATTGGCGTTTATTTTGGACCAGGCGACAATCGCAATGTCTCCTACATGGTAAACGGACCTCAAACTTCTTCCCGTGCCGAGCTGGAGGCTATTCGTCAAGCCATAGTCAAGCTAAGCAACTTTACGCCAATGCAAGGGGGGCTATCCGCTGTAATAATTCGTACTGACTCTCAAAACTCCATTGACTATGTGAATAGCGTGTGCCAGCAACGTGTTTGTGGCACCGCAGGCGTTATAGGTGTGCCTCCAGAGGTCAGAGACATTGTTATGGACATTGTCAAGAGAATTGGCAGCTGCGGGTACAGAATTTCACTGCAGAAAGTGGGTTCTGATGATCCAGGAATCAGCTGTGCTCATAAGCTGGCGGAAGCAGCTGCTCGGCGTTAGGGGGTTTTTTTTTTGAATAATTGAATAATTTAAGCACTCATAACCCAGTTAATGGTTAGCGGCATGCAGAACATGAGCGTGTCTAATAATTTGGCTAATGTGCTTTTTCTCCTTTTTTACTAAAAGCGTTGCGGGCTTTCTCACTGTGAAATTTCAGAACTTGCCAAACGACATTTTAAACGTTATTTTAGACAACATATTTGTGTTCAAAAGGATGCGATTTCGTATATGGAGGGAAACACTTCCTTTGCTATCGGTTTGCTAAATCTTACCCCAAGCAGATATTGTACGCATTTACCGATATGCTATTTTGGAACTTCAGTTTATAGGTGGCTCAGCGGAGATAGTAACCAACATTGAGTTTATTACGCATTCTTCCAGCTCGCTTTACACCCGCAGCATGTCTATTTCAACATTTTCCAATAATTTTGGACATTGTTTATGGCAAATAATGACAGATGCTCTGAGTAATACCCCAGAGCCGTGGTCCCAGATATCCGATTTAAATGTAGAAGTATCAATTTTCCGCGATATGCAAAGACCTTCTGAATTTCAAAAAAAAAACGGCAATGGTAGCTAACGAGACAAAGCTACTTGCTCAGTATATTCCAGCAATTATCAGGCTAGAGATGTATAGCGATGGTGTGGATAAGAGCAATTCAATAATCCAAAGAACACTGCCGCAAGTTTTCTCAGCAAAGTTGCGCTCGTATACTTTAAGATATGCTGCCCATATAAGCCTGATTGGTTTGATTGGATTACCAAGCTAAGCATTAAGTTATATGACAGCAGTATGGATAAACTACCGTATATTTGCAAAGATATCATCAAGGAGATGGCAAGCTACAACCCACATTCTGAATGCACTTGGCAGCTATTTAGCAAAGATATCAGCAAAGATGTTGAAGTTACCTATTTGCAACAACTGAAGCTGGTGTATAATGGAAGTGTATATAACAGGTCACCCTCAAACAAGCACAAAATGTACTTTCCCCAGTTACAAAGCCTAGAGTTGGGAGAAAAAGCTGTTGAATTTCCGCTACTAAATATAGCTGTGCTTCCTCAGATTATGGACAGGATTATAGTAAAGGGCAATACTTTGGTATTTCTGGATCTTGGTACTTAGTTACCAGCAGTCCAGAGACTAATATGCAAAGTGTATGGAGAAGTTATAACTGGCAGTCGTCAATTCATTCCTTTATTTAACAGGTTTGTTCAAAACACGCACAGCAGCGGGAGTCTGTATCTTCACCTGACGGATCATATTGAGTCTGTCAGTAGTCTATGCTGCCCAGGTCTTACAACTTTACAGCTATGGTCATCGATGCTGACACTATGATTGCTATACTGCGCAACCACCACAAACTGCATACAATTGCTTTCAATGCGCATTTGGATGACAATAACAGTTATCAGCAGCTGGAGGCTGTTCTAAAGAACAATGAACTGGCCAGACCTTTGAGCAAAAGTTTACAGTGCTTGTTTGTCGATGACTATATGTGCAGGAAACCCAGTTTAGAATTCACTAATGCGGTAAAATTTTTACTATTGCGACTGCCTGCTCTGCAACTGACTGGCTCTCGATTTCTTTCAATAGACGATGGGTTTGTTCAGGAGTTTTCACTCCAGTATCCGTTTTTGGATAATGTTGAGTTTAAGACAAATATTTCCTATTTCAACTAATTTGCGCTAATAATCAAATAAATTACCCGTAGTAATTATCAGGGCAACAGCATTCATGTAATAAACTCCCTTGTTTAGCTGTATTGGCCAAATACAACCCCGTGATTGATGCATTGTCAAAGATGATTAAAGTTTGTGCTTTGAAAAAAAAAACGCTAAGCAAAAAAATGTATTTAAGTGCGCACTACATCCTCCTTTTTCTTTAAAAAATAGCACCATGATTATAATTTATACAGACGGATTGTGCGTTGACAGTGGTTCTGTTGTATCTTCTGGAATAGGCGTTTATTTTGGGCCCAAGGATAGCCACAATACATGTGCCAAAATACCCAAACCGCACAGCGCACTTTATGCCAAGCTAGAAGCTATCTACCAAGCAATCATACGTCTAGGAAAGCATACACCTGCACTGAAAGGTCCTACGGACGCAGTCATTTGTACAGATTCGCAAGAATGTCTGGACATCATAAGCGATGCACGCCAGCCACGTATTCCTAAAAACACCAGCGGTAGAGAGCTTTCTAGCGATATTGCAGATTTGGTTCCAAAGCTTATTACTATTCTGACTAGTAGCAGATATAAGATACACTTTCAAAAAGTGGATTCAGATGATCCGGGAATTAAAAATGCTCTCAAGTTGGCCAAAACTGCAGCTTGTTCATAATTGGTTCTAATAAAGCAAACATGACCTTTTGCGTATGCGGATCATCCAGATCAAGTAGTTCTTTCAAACTTGATTTCCTTGTTTACACTTTTTCTTCTCTGCGGCTATCTTTTTTCATTATTATGCAGTTTCACGCTTTGCCTGACGATATGCTAGTTTTAATTCTGGATCTTTTGATCCCACCCAACATGGTCCATGTGGAATGGAAGGACCAGCTGTTTATGCTTTCAGTTTGTCAGCGTCTACGTCGATTAGCTCTGCCGCTACTTTATCGCTATGGGTTTGCCTGCATTGGCTTTGAGCCTCAGTCCGAAACTGTTTTAACCAATATTGACTTGATTTCGGCAGCCAAGGAAACAATATCTATGATGGATATTACGATACGAAATGAACCTACTGGAAGCATGGCTGCTATAATTAATGTTTTAGAAAAATTCCCGAGCTTATGTGCCAATGTTATCAGCTTAAAGATAAACGCGATTGCGTTTGACTTTTCAAACCAACCCATGAAGCAAAACAAGCACAAAACTGAGCGGCTAACTAAGCTGTTTCCGGCAGTAAATGACTTGACTGTTGGCGGTAACACTGGTATTTATTACAAGACACTGATTCAGCATTATGCTTCAGGACTGCGCAGACTGAATTATTTGCAGAATGATCCTATTCTAGAACAAATGCAATTTGAGCAACTTGGAGATTTGGATGTAGCAATGTATCCAAGCAAACGACACTTGGTTCCTCGCATAAATATTCACACTATTCGGCGAATAACTATCTATATATTGCAACCGGATTGTACGTGGGGGCTTTTTGGAGCCACTGGTCCGGGCATTGTGGAAGTTCCTAATCTCTGTGAGCTGAAACTCGGGTACGTTGGCAAGCAGGACGATTACAATTTTGTTGTTTCTATGAAGGACAGCTGCAAACTGATATTCCCTCAGTTAAAGAGCCTGCAGCTTAGTGGCAATGCTGGTTATTTCCCGGTGGTAAACTCAGCTGTTTTACCAAAGAAGATGGATAGGATTGAGATATCTGCAGAGCCTGCTACGTATTTGACCTTTAAAAATGTTGTACTACCTCAGGCAAATTGGCAGCAATATAAAGTCACCGGTACCGATAATATGGAAGCATCGGTGTTTTTCCCAGTTTTTAACAGCGCCATCCAGCACTCACTTTGCAGAAATGGTACAACTATTTATTTGGGCAATAGCATTAAATCATTTACTGCCAAGAGCCTCACTTGCCCTAGTTTGACCAGATTGCAGATATCTATTCCAGTTGACGTAGATGTAGTAGTAAAGGTTATACAGCAATTTCCACGGCTAGTTTGGCTGGCACTAGTCATCGATTCAGATAGAAATCGATTTCTGGATACTAGTTCTAACAGCGAACAACCGGTTGTGTCTTTAAACGCCAGCTTGGAAGATCTATCTCTTGACTGTTTGTCAGAGTACTCTACACAGCTACAGGCATTAAAGTACCTGATGCCGCGACTACCTGCTTTAAAGAAGGTTGGCTCTTGGGGCTTAAACATTGAACATTTGAAGGAGTTTGTGGTGGGGCATTTGTCAATGTACCCACATTTGGCAAACATTAGGTTCATTTAGTGATCAATAAAGCTAACCTTGCTCTTTTATCATTTAAGGCTAACCCACAATTAGCTTCTGATTCTTCATATTGGTAATAACTCAATCTATAAGCCATATTGTTTTGTTTATTTCTTACCATGTTTGTTGATTTGCCTGAAGATATAGTGCTTTTGATACTTGATCTGCTCGTTCCCAAGGATTATGATGAATGGAAGCAGCAGCTGTCTTTGTTGTCGGTTTGCCAGAATCTACGCCGGCTGGCGCTTCCGCAAATGTATAAGCACATGTTTATAGCCGACACGTCACAAAAGTTTTCAACTAATATTGATTTGGTTGCCACCAGTGGTTTTGTCGGCTACTTGAGTGTCAGCTTGGAACTTATACCAAAAGGTCATGTTATACTGGATGATGTAACCAGCGTTCTTAACAAGCATCTGGAAGTGTGCAGCCATATTACCAAACTAAGTATGAATCTAATTTCCGACCGCCACGTTTTGTTGCCAGAGAACTTCCTAGCTAATATTGAGAGTAGAATATGGCATAGTACTGAGCGGCTGATACAAATATTGCCGGCAATCAGCGAGCTAACGCTTTGCGGGGGAAGACACGATGAATGCTGTATTTACTTGCGAATGGCTCTATGCTACCATTATGGTACTCAGCTGTCTAAATTACAGACCATCCAATGCGCTTTGCCTACACGGAATTTACAGTTAGACCAAATCACCCATTTAAATCTTATGCTTGCTCCAAGGGATTCAGATCCGCTTCCACTGATTTGCTCACAATCTATTCAGTGCATGAACATTATCGCACTGCAACCAAGGCACACCTGGAATTTATTCAGTAGAGAAGCCGGTAGTAGTTTACAAGTCCCTTATCTCCGCGAGTTAAAGCTGAATTTCGTCAGCAACTTAAACAATCGTGATTACGGTGTTGCTTCCATGATCCAGAAGTGTAAGCTGCATTTTCCTCGGCTTCGCATTTTGGAACTAAATGGATCGGCTCCATACTTCCCTTTGCTCAATATGGCGGTGCTTCCAGATAAAATGGACAAAATATCTATAAAAGCTGATGCCAAAACGTTTATGACATTTACGAATGTGGTATTGCCAGCAGCCAGGTCAACTATATGCAAAGTCTTTGGCGATGAACCTGTAGACGGCTCACAGTTTGTTTCGGTCTTTAACCAGCTAATGCGGAATTCACTGGACTGTGAGAGCGTTATAGTCAATATTACCGACTGTGTTTCTTCTTGCGTTGGCACATTAAGGTGCCCTGGCTTGACCAATCTAGAGCTGAATGTAATGGTTGACTTCAACACCATGAATGCTATCATCGCCAATCATCCACGACTGATTAAGCTATGGCTAACGGCATCTTCCAAAGGATGGAGCGAGAAGGAGGATGAAAGCAGACAATCGATTGCCCCATTGAACACAAGCATACGAGAGGTGCGGATCGACGACTATACGGCTAGAAATCCTTCGTCCTTGCAGACTACGGTTCTAAAGTATCTGATGTTGCGTCTGCCGGCGTTACACCGTGTTTATGGGTTGGCTGTTGACAGCTCCAGGTTACAGCAATTTGTAAGCAAGCATTTACCAGAGTACCCGCAGCTAGCAAACATCAGGTTTGAGTCTGAATCCGGATGACTAGTGTGACATTTATTAGCGGCTGTAAAGGCTGTGGTCCTTGAATAGTCCGGTTCCATCAGACTACACAATAGATACCGTCACAAAAATATGCAACATCAACTACATTGGGGAATGATGTAAAAGCTAAATGCCTGCCAGAAACCCCCTCTGGAAATACAACTCATAAACAGCTATAATGCCATATAACGGCTGGATTATCGGCCGGCTGTGGAAAGCATGTTATTTATAAGAGACAAATGATTGCCAATCCGCATTTTTCATGAAATTTTACAAAAAGTTCTGCACTAATCAGCTTGATGGATTACAAGCTTAGTAGCAAATTGAGTCGATCTTCTCAAAGGAAAGAACTTTACCTTTCCTTTCTGCTATTTACTTTTAAGGGTTTGACGTAGTTGTTAGAGAGAGAAATGCAGTTTGAACTTTTGCCTGAGGATATCCTCAATCTTGTGCTGGATAATCTGTTTCCAAACTTTATGCAGCTTTCAGGCTGGAAACCACTGTTGCATATACTTGCGATTTGCCAGCGACTTCGACACCTGTACTATCCACGAATCTACGACCACGTGTTTATAGACGCTGATTTTAGCTCAGAATCCGCCAATGTGCTGTCCAACATCGACTTGATTGCATCCTCGGTTTATCCTCGCAATTTGAAAATTGTCCTTCAAGTGATGCCTGGTGGCTATGAGCTGCTGCAGAATGCAGTTAGCATTATTGAGCAGAATTCTACTGCATTGAGCAAAGTTGATGATCTAGGGGTTCTTTTAATGGGGAGGCTGTTTGAACCGACAAACGCCCAGGAGATAGACGGCATTGAGGCCAAGGTAACTGAGGAGGTAGAAAAGATGGCTCAGATATTAGCTGCGGTAAAGAAGCTGGACATCAGCGGAAATGGCAATGACGAGATTTTCCCAGGATTGCTCACCAAACATTTCGCTGCCCAACTACAAAAGTTTTCTTGTGTAAGCTACGACGTATTATCCGTGCCAACTCATTTTAAGCAGGTTACGCAGTTGCATATCAGGCTGTTTGACTATAATGACGGGTTGCTGCGTATTTGCCCTGAGACCATTCAAGAATTGACTATCTACAATCTGCCACCAGAATGCACTTGGAACTTGTTTACTACCAGCGAAGCAGGTAATGTTGTTGTTCCTCATCTTCGCAAGCTCAGACTGGGATATGCGGACGCATCGGAAGAAGCAGAATTCAATGAAGCTATGTTTAGCCAGTGTAAGCTGCATTTTCCTCAACTGGAAAGATTACGACTTTGGGGTAGCCCAGAATACTTTCCGCTATTAAACATGGCGGTGCTTCCTGAAAATATGGATAAGATTGTGTTGTCAGCATACCCAGACGCTTATACGACATTTAAAGATATTGTTCTGCCGCCCGCCAGAACATTGCAATGTGACATCCGTGAAGGTCCCTACACATACAAGTTTTCATTGCGCTTTAACGGACTTATTCAGAACTCGCAAAGCAACGAGGTTTTGTCTATCCGAATGAGTGCCTGGTTTGAAGACTTGCATTGTCCAAACATGACTAATTTACACATTGATGAGCCTGTGGATACCCAGAACATGGTCTCCATTATTAAACGGCACTCTCGTTTGCAGTCCCTGTCGCTAAACTTGCTCGCTGACAGTGTTGATTGCAGTAAAGACTTGGAAGCTGCACTGAATGGCAAAGCTCCTATAAAGCCGTTAAACACTTCTCTGAAAGAACTGTATTATAATGGCTATGACCCTATTTCTCCTGAAAGCCAAGAAGCTATTCAGCATTTGGTACTGCAGTTGCCTGCACTAACCTGTCTGGGAGGATTTGACATAGATGCTAAGCAATTTATGAATGGCTACCTACCGCAATATCCTCATTTGGCCAATATAGAATTTCAATAGTTGTGTTTAAACTAATAAAATTTAGAAAAATTTAGTTGCTAAAGCGAAGTGGCCACTTCTTGCCAAAGGCTTATCTTTAAGCTCCTATATTTTAAAAGGCAAAAGAGCCCAATCGGCCTTTCAAATAACTTTAAGCGCTTGATGTCGTCAAGGAAGATAAAGAATAATCCCATACAAAACAGTATGAACCCAGGCTAGAAGTAAAAAAGCACACAATAAAGAAGGCCAATACTTTTGAGCAAATCTTAATGTAGTTTAAAAGGGTTTATCTTTAAGCTCCTATATTTTAAAAGGAAAAAAGAACCCAATCAGCCTTTTATATGGTTTAAATGCTTGATGTGTTATTTCAAAGGAAAAGTAAAAGATGATCCTGGACAAAAAGTAAAAAAAGAATGGATCCGGGGCAAGGAATAAAAGAAAGTTCAACCCTTTTGCCAAAAAGTCCTGACATGGCTTGCTTGACTGGAATAAGCAGCAGAAAAATTTATCTGGCAAGACAGTCAACTATTTAAAGGCCAGCTTTTCCCTTGCCAAGTGGAGTTTTAACATTCTTAGTTTTTAAATACAGTTTTAACGTTAACTACTACTATGTACACCTACAAGTTTTATGATTCCGCAGACTATGAGCAAGGAGGATATGTCGAACTTGAAGGAAATGAAACAGTAGATAGTATCAAGAATAAAATTTACGGCATTGCTGAACCCTACCTTGCAGCAAAATATGGTGAAGACTGCAGTTTTTTGCTTATCATTAAATGCGGTGGTGATGTTATCTTTAACGAAATAGAACAAGGAAATGAGATTGGTACATTCACTATTACAGAACATAAGGACAAGGATCTGGAATTTGAATGCATACTGGAAGACGAAATGGATGATGATCTTGTAGACTTAAACTAGAATTACAGCTTGAACCATTAAACTAGCATAGTTTTTAATAGCCATTTTAAAGGCTTCATGAAATAAACATATTTCCATATAGTTAAGAGAAAAGATTTTCAAGCTTTTATTTTAAAATAAATTTGGGCCTTTTCTGACAGATTGACACTGAAAAAGCGAGTGGATGCCAGTGTTTGCTAACTGTATAAAATTCCAAAGACAACCATCTTTCTTTGCAATCTCCTGCTTTTAGTTTCCAGGCTTTACCAGAAATGTCCCCTTCTTGTTAAAATTTTATCCCGTGTGGAAACTTACAAAAGACCAAGGTTTTCTTTTGTCTTTGTTGTTTTAATTTATTCAATGCTGGGCTTGGGAAAAAAGTTATTGGAAACGCCATTTTGATTCAACATATAAATATATTCTCCTACAACCATTTTGCAAGTTTAAAGGGTTTTATACACCATGCCAGCACCTTTAGGAAATTATACATACAGTGAGAAAGGTGAAAGAGAAGAACACCACATTATGCTTAGAAACTGCAGCACAATAGATAGGGTTAAGCAGAGGTTGGCTGATGTTGGTGGACTACATGATATATTATTCCAAATTTACATTTGCCGTGATAGAGGGCAAATCTATGAAGAAAACAATTCAAACTGGGAAAACACTCCATTTCCTCTGCTGGGATATGAAGGTAAAGACATGCATATTGAATATGTGAATGAAGGTGAAAGCGACGATGGAGATAGTATAGTGGAGCTATCTCGTGAAGAATAAGGTATATACCGGCTTCTAGCAGCTAAATTTACCTATGTAGAAGCCGGATTAAGTTGAATGAAGTTCAGGCTCCAACATTTAGATTGCAGAGACCTTTGCATACAGTTTTCTGCAGCTTCTAAGAAAAATTAGGAAGTTTTTTTTTAGGTGAGGCCTTTATACGTTTTTTAATTATTAGTAAAGAAAATAGAAAAGAAAGCCAGAGTTTTACTCTCCAACTTTAATGGTACTGAGGTGTTCTTTTAAAAAAAAAAATAGCGGAAAAGACAGGCTATAAAAGGACAGCCATGTCTTTTCTATGTTTTTTTTATTCCTTAGACCTATATTTTCCTATTATATATTTATATGGCTCGTTTAAATTTTCCTACAAAAGATGAAATTATTCAAGAAGCTGTAGAATTCCTGAACTGCAATGTTTTTAGTATGGGAAAGCCATACTGACTATGGAACTGGTCACGGTTGTGAGGTTATATTCTTGCCTAATTGTACGGAAGACCTGCAAATGGGTATTAACATTAGGGGTGAGCTAAATAAAAGTCCTGAAAGCAAGGTTGAAATGGCTGAAGAAGAATTGAGCGCTTCTTTGAGCGATTTAAGGGTCATTGTAGGCGATAACCAAGAATTGAGGATGAAAGAAATAGCTGCGGTTCTGCTTGGAGATACTTTTCACAAAGCAAAACAGAGACTTGATGCTTCCGACATTAAATTGAACACTTACAAGTGCTATTTCAAGAATAAAGATTAATAGTCTCTATTGTGTAAATAAGGCATCTATTTTGACATAACAATAAGCAAATTTATGAGCAATTAGTCGAAAAACGTACAAATCTTACTTTTGTGGCTCTGTGCGCCAATTCTTACGGTGAATATAACAACACCATCATTGTAATCACCAGCAGTGAAATTTTCATCTAGTTGTTCCGAGTCCTGAATGTCAATCCACTCATTTCCTTGTTGGACAAGCGCCATTTCCGCAACAATGCTGCTGTCAAACTCACTGGCTGCTTCTTTCAATTCAGCAGCAGTTAGTGCCCTAGTCCCTAAAAATGTAGTTTCTTTTATTGTATAGCTGTCTGTATCTGAACAGTAGACGCATTGTATTTTGTACTGATATTTTGGCAATACCATTGGCATCCCAGTAAGCTATCCTTAAGAATAATTAACAGTTTAAGCGAAAGAAAAAAAAAGTCAATAGAGCGACACGAATTATTATCCAAGCTTTTATACCTTTTGCTTCGGTAAAAATAAAAAGCTTTGAATTTTTTTTAGAGTTCGGCTATAAACTACCTCCGACTACTCCGAAGTCAAGCCATTAATTCTGCCAGTCAAGCAATTTAAAAGGGTTCTTTGTGTCGGTGCTGCTACAAAGTCGCCTAGCTTGATGCGGCGGATAAGCTCAATAAGCTCTATAATATATTCCCACAGATCACCACAAACTTTTCTTGCCTAGACAGCCACATTCTAGCATTGGCAACACTCCATAAACAAATCCCGAAAAAAAAAAAGCCAAGCCCATTTAATGAAAAGGATGACTTGGCAGCTGACAACATCAGCTAGCCAAGAAAAGAATGGCTCGGAGAACCAGAAACCGAGTCGAGCCGGCTCCGCTATATGGTAAATAAGTTCCCAAAGGCGTTTAAACACTTTCTTTTTGACATTTGGCTGCAATCTGTATAGGATTTATATTAGCGTTGAAATAATGTCGGGGCAAGACTTTCTCAAGGTGAGGGCAGGAAAGAAAGCCAAATGACGCAAAGCAGAGAAAGCTGGCAACTAAACACTTGCATTGCGTAGAATGCGATAGACATAATCAACAAGGGCGCAACCGAGGGTAAGGCAGGCAATTACGAGGATGCCTACACTCACTATAAGAACGGAATAGAGTGGTTCCTCATGGCAATAAAGTACGAAAAGAAGGAGAAGCAGCGGGAAACATTGCGACGGAAGCTCATCGTCTATATCGACAGAGCAGAGCAGCTAAAGGAGCACATAAAGAAGACGCGGGATAAGCAACGAGCGTGTGCAGAGGAAAGCAACGGGACAGCGGTAGATGGGAAGAAGGACAAGGAGGACACAGGCATGGATAGCGAGACCAAGAAGCTGCGGCAGGGGCTGGAGGGCGCGATATTGATGGAGAAGCCCGATGTGCATTGGGAGGATGTTGCCGGGCTGGACGGGGCCAAGGAGTCGCTCAAGGAGGCGGTGATTCTGCCTATAAAGTTCCCGCAACTGTTTACGGGCAAGCGGACGCCGTGGCGGGGCATTCTGCTTTACGGGCCGCCAGGCACAGGCAAGTCGTACTTGGCCAAGGCAGTGGCAACCGAGGCAAACTCCACCTTCTACTCGATATCCTCATCGGATATTGTGTCCAAGTGGATGGGAGAGAGCGAAAAGATGATAAAGAACCTGTTTGCGATGGCGCGGGAGAACAAGCCGTCGATTATTTTCATCGACGAGGTGGACTCGCTATGCGGGTCGCGTAGCGACAACGAGGCGGATGCGACACGGCGGATAAAGACAGAGTTTCTGGTGCAGATGAACGGCGTGGGCAACGACGACACGGGCGTGCTGGTGCTGGGCGCAACGAATATCCCGTGGACCCTGGACGGAGCCATTCGCCGGCGCTTTGAGAAGCGGATATACATTCCGCTGCCGGATCTGGCGGCGCGAGCCCGCATGTTCCAGCTGCACATTGGCAACACGCCATGCACGCTTACGCAGCGCGACTACCGCATGCTGGCAGAGCGCACCGAGGGGTATTCGGGCTCCGACATTGCGGTGATTGTGCGTGACGCGCTGATGCAGCCCATCCGCAAGGTGCAGGTGGCCACGCATTTCAAGCGGGTACGGGGACCGGCAGACCGCAGCAGCCCTGGCGCGTCCCAGCAGCAGCAGCAGCAGCAGCAGCAGCAGCGCGAGTACTGGACGCCCTGCTCGCCTGGAGATCCGCACGCGGTGGAAAAGACATGGAAGGATGTGGGAAGCGACGATCTGTGGGAGCCGGAGCTGACATCCACCGACTTTGTCAAGGCGGTGATGAACAGCCGCCCAACCGTCAACTCCAAGGACCTAGAGAAGCACATCGAGTTTACCAACGACTTTGGCCAGGAGGGATAAAGCCTTTATTTATAATGCACGTGATACCAACCCATTTCTATACCTCGCTGCATTTTGTTTTAGTCAAACAAGGCAAGCATTAAAGCGCCATCAAATAGCATTAAGCTGAAACCGCTGTTTTGCATTTAGTCTAAAAGCGATGGCCAAGGCCAAGAAGTCTGCAGATGACGACGACTACATTGACATTGACGATGCAGAGGCGGAGGGGCTAAAGGGAGCAGACGGAGGCTACGCGTGGGAAGAGGAGTACAAGCGGTCCTGGGATGTGATCCAGGAGGACGCGTCCGGCAGCATCCAAAGCAGCGTCCTGGGGATCAACGACCAGCGTAAGCGCAAGCGGCGGATCCGCGACACCTCCATAGTGCAACGCGGAATAATCCGGCACGTCATGCTGGTAATAGACGAGTCCGAAAGCATGAGCTTCAAAGACATGATGCCTACCCGCATCCACGCCACCCTGAAGCTGGCCGAAAAGTTCATTACAGAGTTTTTTGACCAGAACCCTATCTCGCAGCTGTCGATAATAGCCACCAAGGATGGGCTGGCAGAGCGGCTGACAGAGCTGAGTAGCAATCCGATGGACCACATCGGCGCGCTGCGCAGCAAGGGGAACAAGGATCTGGCGGGGGAGCCCTCGCTGCAGAACGCGCTGGAGCTGGGCATGCATGGGCTGAAGCGCGCGCCGTCGCATGGGCTGCGAGAGATCATCTGTGTGTTTGGATCGCTTACCACGTGCGACCCGGGAGACATCGAGCAGACTCTGCAGGCCCTTAAGCAGGGGGAGGTGCGGGTGTCGATGGTGCACTTGGCAGCCGAGGTGTTTGCGTTTAAGCGGATATGCAAGGAAACTGGGGGCGTGTTTGCGGTGGCTATAGATGAGGATAACATGAAGGATGTGCTTTTCGAGTGCGTTCCTCCGCCCTCGATGGCGAGCTCGAGGGCCACGGCCGACATGGTCCGGATGGGGTTCCCCATCAAGGCCAGCTCCTCCGACGTGCCCACCCCCTGCGTCTGCCACCACGACCTATCCTTTGTTGGCTACATCTGCCCCCGCTGCAAGTCCAAAGTGTGCTCGCTGCCGACAGACTGCGACGTATGCGGACTGCCGCTGGTCTCGGCCCCTCACTTGGCCCGCTCCTACCACCACTTGTTTCCGGAAGAGAATTTCTCCGAGATATCCAGCTGCGTTGAGCAGAGTGCGTGCTTTGGCTGTGGCGTGGAATGGGGGCTCTTGCGGCCCGGTGATTCTGGTGCTGATCAGACTGCGCTGAGGGCTCTTAAATCTTCTAATTTGCTTACAGGATCGGCTGGTAAATTCCAGTGCCCCAGCTGCCAAAGCTGCTTTTGTCTGGAGTGCGACATTTTTATACACGAAACTCTCCACAACTGTCCCGGATGCGTATAATAAAAAGCTAATTCACACAATATCTCCATTTTATATATTTGGTGTGGAGGTGCTAATATTCTCACGGACAAGTTGCATTAGCAAAACCACTTATAAAGCCCTTTTAAAATCCCTCCCAGCCTCCCTGCAACAAGGAATATATAGTAGTATTTTAATTTGTTATAGATAATGGCTCGTATTATTGCCAACTTGAGCGTGTTTATTGCAGCAACCATAGTGGTTGTAGCCAATGCTGAGCCCGAGGCCAAGGCCGCCAACATCCAGAGGGGGATGATGTTTTTCGAGCCCTGCGGATACACCAACGACTACGAAGCACACAACTGTTGTCCGGAACACGAGCACCACGACTGCTGCTGCTGCCACCACAGGCCGCCCCAGGTAACCGTGCACGTCATCCAGCCCCCTCCCACCTACATCTACGACATCACCCAGACCGCCTGCTACACGGAGCACCGCGACTGCTGCGGCTGCCCCTACGTGTGCGGCCCCACGTGCATCCCGCAGGGAGAAGTCCTGGCACCCAACAACATTGGCAAGCATGTGGCCATTTCCGAACACGACAAATGCTGCCACAAGCACCATTAGATTCTTTCTTATAATACAAGTTAGATAGCTAGGCCCATGCACGTTAGGAACTGCGGCAAAAAAGCCAGCCGCTCTTTGACCCGGTCGGGGATGGAGTGGTCGATGGGCAGGTCGTCAAACTCGGCCTGCTCGTCCTTGAAGCACACCGACTGCTCGCCAGCATTGACCAGCACCCGGCACCCGTCAACAAACAGCATGGTAATTACATAGTCGCTCTCGCCCTCGATGGCCATGCACCAGCCGATCTGCGGCATAAAACACGAGTCTCCGAACGTCTGCCGCAAAACCTGCTGGGCTACCCGCGATGCCTGCTTATCCCTGTGCGGCACGTGCTGGTTCGGGGCGGAGCCGGGCGTGTGGAGGAAGTCTGCGAGCGGGGTGGCGGGGTTGGGCTGATTAAATTCCTCGACCAGGCGGGTGATGGGGCCGAGATTAAGCCTGCGGGTAGGCGTATCGTCTACGGTGCGGCGGTCCAGGACATGCGCACCCCACTGCTGCTTCTGCGCATTGCTGATTACTGTGGTGGTTTGGGCCATGGAGCTCTGCCGGGCAGCGACGGGCTTGCCCACGCCTTCCAGAATCCGGTTGCCCCGGGCCTTCGCCAGCCCGCCGCCGGCCTTGGGGGCCAGGCCGGGCGGCACGTAGTCGAGCTCCTCCTGGTCCAGAACGCTCGAGTTCCAGTCCAAGTTCACTGGGTACCGGATCTGGCCCTCGTAGCGCTCATGCAGGTAGCCGCCTGGCTCGAAGCCGCACAGGATGGCGTCGAATGCCCACGCCCGCCTCATCGACTCCCGAACGTGCGCCATGATGCCCCTGACTTTCTCGGGCACCCTGCACTCCCGCAGCTGCCCGGAGCCCTCGAAGTCCTGGGGGACCAGCTGCACCTTTTGGATCTCGTTGGGCAGGTCCTCTTTGGAAGGGATCTCCACCACCGCGTCCATGCGCAAGCGAGACGCAACCACCCTGATGCCGTTGAAGAACAGCAGCTTGAAGGTCTGCTGGTCGTCGAACAGGTAGGCCTTGCCCTGGGGCGTGAGCAGGCGGATGCGCTTCTGCTGGCTCAGCAGATAGTGGGTGCAGCGGATAGCCATGCGCACGCCTTTGGCCACCCGGTCCGGAAGCTCCTGCAGGCTCCACGCGAACCGCCTGCTGGCCTGGCCCCTGTCCAGGCGGTCCAGCTGGTAGGGCACCGGGGGCCGCTCGAACTCGTAGATGCACCTGGACTGCTCGTCCAGCCCCACCAGCACGCCGCTGCTCGACTGGTCCAGGAGCAGCAGGCGGTCTTTGCGCAGGTACAGCTTGCCGTTCTTGAGGGCCCGCTTCAGAGGCGCCTGCAGGCGGCGGGTCGAGAAGCCGCACAGGGTGGGGCTGGGCTGGGCCGCCGCCATGGCGGAGGCTGGCGGGTGCTGGGCAGTGGGCGCTTCGGAAGGCGGGCCGGGGCGGGCCGGGTCCGCCGAGTGCGGGCGGCGCCTCGTCGACGGCCCAGGCGCTTCGTGCCGGGCCGTCGCCTGCTGCCCGCCCCGGCCCAGAATCCACCCGCCCCCAGGCTCCTCGATGCCCGCAAGCGGCGTCTCCACCAGCATGGAGTTGAAAAACGGGTGCGCCAGGATCTCGCTGCTGCTGAGCCTCTGCCGAGGATCCACGCGCAGCAGGGCGCGGACCAGGTGCCGCGCCTCCGAGGACAGCGTGGGGGGGAGGGGGACGGCGTGGACCGTATGGCTGGTGATCTTGCTGACTCCGCGGAACGGCTGGGCGCCGGTGAGCAGGGTTACCAGCAGGCAGCCCAAAGCCCACACGTCGGACGCCAGCCCGTACGGCTGCCGGGCCATGATTTCGGGCGATATGTAGCTGGGCGTCCCGCACATCGTCACGGGCTCGCCCGCCGCCGCGCCCACCCAGGTGGCCAGCCCAAAGTCGCCCAGCCGCACCTGCATGCCGCGGCCCAGCATTATGTTGGCCAGCTTCAGGTCCCTGTGAAGCACCCCGCAGGAGTGCATGTATGCCAGGGCCTCGACGATCTGCCGCGTAACCCACCTGGCCTCGGTCTCGCTCAGGCGGGCCAGCCCATCCCACTGGCCCTGGCCCTGGCCCCGGCCCCGGCCCTGGCCCTGGCCGCGCTGCCGCAGGTGCTTCCACAGGTCCCCGTGCTCGCAGTACTCCATCACCATATAGACGTAGCGGTCGTCTTCGAACGAGTCCAGCATGGGCAGGACGTGCGGGTGGCTCAGGGAGCCGTGGATGGCCACCTCGGCGGCCAGGCGGTGCTCCGCCGCGCTGTCCTTGAGGGCGCGCTTGTCGACCACCTTGATGGCCACCTGCGGGTGCTGCGGGTACAGGCGCGCGCGCGGCTGCGCCCGGTACACCTTGCCGAACCCGCCGCGCCCAATGCGCTCCCAGCCGGTGAAGTCTGCTGCGGTGCGCTCGGCCTGCAGGCGCCCAGGCTGCTGGCTGCCGGCATGGCCCACATGCGCCGATAGCCGTCGGTACGTCGGATGCTGGCGCACATACATTCTCTGAATGAAGCAACGAAAATGAGACACTTTGTTAATAACGGTAAACAAAAGATCAAGCCGGGCTGGATCACCCCCGCCCGGCTGGATCACCCAGATTTACTTTTTGGCCTTGCCCTCGCCAGAGCGGAAGTAGACGACGTCGCCGTCCTCGATGACGGAGTCCTTGCCGCGGATCAGCAGCTTGCCGGCGGCCTTCAGGTCCGCCTCGCTTCCGCAGGCCTTCAGGTCGTCGAACTTCATGACGTCCACCTGGATCAGCGAGTTGGCAATGTCGTTGTGGATGCTGCGCGCAGCCTCGGTCATCTTGGCGCCGCGGCGGCACGTCCACGCGCGCACCTCCTTGTCGCCGCCAGCAGTGAAAAAGTGCATGAGGTTGAGCGAGTCGTAGCCGGTGGTGATGATCTTGGGGAAGGCCGACTGCGCCTTGGCCTCTTCCATGTACTTGGCGCGGTCTGCCGCTGTCTCCATGGCCGCCAGCGTGCTCTCAAACATGCCCGAGAACGGAATCAGCTTGTCCCCGGGGTTGTTCTCGTCTATCCACTTTTTGATCACCGGCAAGAACTTGTTCTTCTTGCGCACGTAGTCGCGCTCGCTGACGTTGGCCAGATACGTGACCGGCTTGGCCGTCAGCAGGTGCTGCGCGTTGATGACCTCGATCTCCTTGTTGGTCCAGTCGCCCTTTCTGACGTCGTTGCCCTTCTCCACCCAGTCCCGGACCTTCACCACAATGGCGAACTCGTCCTTCTTCCGGCGGTCCTCCACCGACCCGCCCGCGCCCATGCGCTCGATGGCGCGCTCGTTCGCCTCGATGTACTTGTTGAGCATCGCCACGTCCTTCAGCCGCAGCTCGTTGTGGATTATGGTCAGGTCGCGTGCCGGATCCATCTCCCCCTCCACGTGCACCACGTCCGCGTCCGTGAAGGCCCGCACCACGTGGAAGATCCCGTCCACCGCGCTGATATGCGACAGGAACGCGTTGCCCAGCCCGGCTCCCCCCGACGCGCCCTTCACCAGCCCGGCGATGTCTATGATGGTGAGCATGGCCGGGATCTTCTTGGGCGGCTTGTACTTTTCAAACAGCCAGTCGAGCCGCTCGTCCGGAACCGCCACCTGCGACTCCTCGGGGTCGATCGTGCAGAACGGGTAGTTCTCGGCCGCTACCGCCGAGTTGGTTATGGCATTGAAGAACGTCGATTTGCCCACGTTTGGCAGGCCCACCACGCCAATCTTGAGATGGTTTCCGGGCCGTCCCAATTGCAGCTTTGTCTCTGCCGCGGCTTTCTTTGGTGCCATTTTCTTGCTCTTTTTGCCTAAATGCGCTGTTGTCGTGAAGAACCGCGTGCCTATTCCCTCGCTTCCTCTGGAAAATACAGGCGAAAACAATATCTGTCGAAGAAACATGGAAAAATTTTTTTGCCCGGCTTTTATATTTGGGATCAAGAGCTATCTAGGTCACTCTGGATTCCCCCTTTTTGCGAAATGGCTTTTTTTGCAAGCCGTTGGTCTTTGCCGCTTGGCGACTTGGCAAGCCTGGTCTTGCTCCGTGCGCTGGCCATGGAACGCTTACCCCATGCTATCTCCACCCCCCCAAATGCGGGCTTCCGGTTAGTTAGATCAGATCAAGGAACTGGCGAGATCACGCCATATCAAAGCACCCAATAACTTGCATCCAATAACTTCATGAACCTAGAAATCCTACTGCGCCCATACGAACAATCCTATTGCAAGCACAAAAGCTCTCCTTTGTGCCAATAGAGAGGGGGGGGAAGAATAGTAACCTTTTTAAAAAAGGATGGGATTTATAGTGAAAACAAAAGTCCTTTTAGAAAAGAGCAGCGGCGGCGGCAACACCAGCAGCCAAGATCTTGCCCACCAAAGCGCTAGCACCGCTAGTGGTGTCCTCGCCGTCCTCGCTGTCCAAAGAGTCCTCGCTGTCCGAGGAGTCCTCGCTGTCCGAAGCGTCCTCGCTCTCCTCTGAAGAATCCTGGCTCTCCTCCGAAGAGTCGCCCGATGAGGCGCTCTCCGAGCTGTCCGGTGACTCGGCAGGGCTCGACGGGCTCTGCTCCTCCGACGAGGACTCGTCGGCAGAGGTGACAGGGGACTCGGAGTCGCTGTCCTCGTCAGAACCCTCGTCCGTGGGGATGGGCTGGCCATCGAGAGTGACGCCCGTGACGCTGGCGCGGCTCAGCACAGCGTTCATGATGGCCGGGTCGATGCCGGTAGCGACCTGCTGGACCAAGTCGATGTTGAAGTCCTGGGTGATCTCGGTACCGCCAATGACCGAGGTGGCCTGCGCGTAGATGGCGGGATTGGCGGCCTTGAGCGTCGGCAGATCAGCATTAATGATGGAAACAATGTTGTCCCAGTTCTCTGAGATCTCCTCCAGAGTGTTCACATCTTGAGCAACGGCAGCAACAGCCAGAGCAGCGAAAGCAGCAGCAAACTTCATCTTACAAAAAAAAGTATTCACAAAAAGGAAATTATTAGGAAAGAAAGACTTGTAAAGTTGAAGAGGAAAAGAGAGGATGGAGATGGGGGGGACGCGTTTTTATATAGGCGGGAATTTTTTAGAGCAACTTCGGCTGTGTGGTTCCCCGAAACTAAATGCTTATTGAAAAAAGGGGAGGGGGAGTTTGGTCGCTGGCAAATCCCGCGCTTCCTACAGAAATCTTTTGTCCAATGGTAAACTGGCAATTGCTTTAAAATAGATCTCTTTAATGAGGATTGGTCCCGTGCCCGGAAGATGGATTGAATAAAGGTAACACCAATAAGCCTTTCACTGGACAAAAGCCATGCTTATTCGTTGCAATCCAGCCTTAGTTGCACAACAAGGTACCATTGAATATGTCCTTTTTTTTGGGCCGCAGCAAGAAAATACTCTTGTACCACTTTAAAGTGGTGCCCGCTGTGGCCAAGCAAAAGCGCTCCTGGCATGTGCTTATGGAAAAAAAAAACGATCTACTTTTATGAACCCACACGAAGGAGAAAAATTGTATGCGGAATTGAAGCAGCGGTAATCTTTTTTTGCTGGAAAAAAATTCTCTCGTGTTCTTATGAAAAGTTGGTGCTATATACACAGCACATGCTAACCGTCTCCCACTATACACCATTTCAGCTCCTTGGATGCATTTACTCTTGCATGCATAGGTCTGCGATGCGCATGCCCAATGTAGAAACGGGTGCTATGGAATGGGGGGAGTGCTGCAACTTCACATGCTTAGGAACATCCCGCTTTTGTTTTCGTTCAGCTCTTGTTTTGCCATTTAAAGAAAGCTAAACTCATGTGAGAAAGGTTCTTGTTCTCGTGTCTCCTTTGAGTTACTTCTTGATCGGAAGGCAATTAATGAGATCATGATTATCCTTGCCAAGGAGCTTATGCAGTACCATATGAACCTTAAGAACCGTAGTAGTTTTTTCATGTGATTATTTCCCTCTAGTGTAATCGCGTGTGCATGCAGCTTAAAGTGGAATAATCTATTGCAGATGAGACGGAACAAGATCAAGTGACTGTCTTCCGCCAGAAACTATGGATTTTTTTTTTGTTCAGGCTGGTCATGGCGCCTATAGACATTTTCGTGGGATCTGCAAGTTATAGCAATCATTTCTGTGCAATTTCCCTATTGAAAATGTTTCTGTGCACGGAACGCAAAAAAAAAAAAATTAATACGGAAAAAGGGGGAGACACCAAAAAAAAAAATTGACCGCTTATAAAAGACTTTATGGAAACCTTACCTATTCCCCCATTTCCTTCAATCTCTACTTTTTATTTTTAATTGTTTTTAGTACTCGGTATTGTTAATATTTTTCAAAGAGATAATCGGTAACTCCAAGAAAACTCGAGAACAATGGATAATCGTATGGCCGATATAGAGCCGGGTACCGAAAAGCCCGAGCTCGACGTAAAGGCAAACTCGATTACCGAAGACACGGCACCACGCATCTCCAAGCCTCTAATGGCTCTATTCTATGCCGGGTAAGTTTACAGTGCCTATCTCTGCTAAACGGAAAACATTTAGACTATGCAATGGATGGCATACGTGGATACGGGACCTAGGAAGGCCCCCTTGTTTTGATTTGCCATCGAGAGCTTGAGTGTTTTTGTTTTGAGTTTATGCCAGCAAGGATGCATGCTTATTGCGACCATTCCTGTTTTTTTCCTGGGTATTTGCTCTGCAGCTGTTTTTCTAGCTTCCGAGTAAGATCCTACTGCTGCAGAAAATGATTCCGACTCTGGGGGACAATGGGGACATCCCTCCCAAAGCTTCACGCCTTTTCCCAAGCCCATTTTATTTGTTACAGCCAGATCACATGCAGTAGCACAATTACTAACCTATTAGCCGAAAGGCCTTGTTGCCCAATAGTGCGGTGGCGTGTATATTCGTGGCCAGCCTCGAAGCCATGATTCCAGCGTCGTTTTTCGTGCAGGCGGTGGAGCCCTGGGGCGTAGAGACCAGCTCGCTCTGGATGCTTGCCGCGTACCTGATCGGCTACGTGGCGATGATTCTGCCGACCCGGCGGTTAGCGGACATTTTCGGACAAGTGGCGATGTTCTGGACCGGGCTGGTTCTGTTCGTGGTGTTTACGGGAGTGTCGGGGAATGCATCGGTGGCGTCGACGTTTGCGGTGCTGCGTGCGTTCCAGGGTGCGGGAGCAGGAATGATGACGTCGGTCTGCATGTACGTGGTGGGCGAGCAGGCATCGGACCGCAGCCGCGCGTTGCTGGTGAGCGGCTTGGCGCTGGCGCAGCTGGGCGGCATCGGCGCGGCACATGCGCTGGGCGGCAAGCTGGCCGTGGACGGCAAGTTCCGGTGGGCCATCTACCTGGCAGCCCCGCTGGCCGCAGCCCCGGCTTTGCTCTGCACCCCTGCGCTCATCCGCTCGCGCAAACGCAGCCAGGAGTCTCTGGGATCCCGCCTGCTCAAATTCGACATCGTGGGCACTCTGCTGCTATTCGGCGCCGTGGTAATGCTGACTTCGGGCCTGACATTCGGCGGCAACGAGCACAAATGGGACTCGGCCACCGTGCTGTGCCTGATAATCTTTGGCGCCGTAAGCGCCGTGCTGTTCTTGGTCTGGGACATGCTTGGCGCCAAGTCCCAGCCCATCTTCAATACCCGCTGGCTCCGCGAGCGCAACTTGCAGATCAGCATGCTGGCGGTGCTTTTGATCTCCATGGTGTTTTTCAGCGCAGCGATTTACGTGCCCATCATGTACATAACTGTGCGCCATGAGGCCACGGATGTGGCGGGCCGCATGACTGCGCCCTTCTGGGCCCTGTCGATGGGCGCGGCACTGCTGGGCGGCCTGCTTATCCGCCTGAAGCCCCGGCTGGCTCGCCCCGTAGCCTGGGCAGGTCTGGTAATCGGCGCTGTCTTCTCCGGCCTATACTACACCATCGATATGGAGCCCACGAGCCTTTCCAAGGAACGTGCCTTCTATGCCATTGCCGGCCTGGGCATTGGCTTGGCCTACCCGGCAGTGCTCTATATGGCGCAAATCAGCGTGCCCAGCGATGAGCGCGGCTGCGCGGCCACCGTTGCGCACTTTTTGTCTGTGGTGGGCGGGATGCTGGGTCTGATCTTGTACCAGGCGTGCTTGAAGAGCCGGCTGATCATTAACCTGGATTCGATCTTCAGCCAGAGCCCCTTTTTGGCTTCGTTTGATATTCGGGCGATGGACATTGCTGGCTTGGAAGTATCCGGCGGCACCATCACCAGCTACGAACCCAAGCTGGCTCCCAAGATCGGTGCTGGAATGATCGATGCCCTGCATACAACCTTTGTTCTATCTGTGCCGTTCCTGGGCGCTGCCTTGATTGCTACTTTACTCTACAAACATAGTCACTGAAAAAGTTTAATACCAATTTTTTTAATAGGGATGACACAAAGTTTTTATAAAATCTCTATTTCCCTGTAAAAAAAAATATGTATTTTTTACAGCTACAACAAAAAAATGCTTTAATTTTTGGTACCATATGAAACCTATCTGTTCTATGCTTGATATCAGCAACAGGCTTTCCCTCATCCTAATTTGAGTTATAAAAGGTGCTCTTTCTCCTTTTTCGTCGCTTTTCTTCAATTCTTTTATTTTTTCCTTTGGGAAGTATCCATTATAACTGTGCTGTTTGAATGCTGATATGCTTGTTCTGTAGACAGCCATGCTAACTCCTATGGCTCACCTCCGCCTGCGGCCCTAAAAGCAAACCCTTATAATGGGCGAGGCGACGATGGGCAGTTTTAGTACAGTTGTAATAACTTCCGGCCCGGTTGTAGCTTGGGTTAGGCTGGATGATTGTTTATGACATGAAGCAAGATGTAGCGCGGGTGTCCAGAAAAGGCTTTCTGGACACCCCTGTAAATATCCCTATTACATTTTGTGCAACGATGACATATTTTCATTTCATTTCATGCAAAGCTTCTATAGTTTTCAAAACTCTTATTTATATTATAAAAGATGAATCCAAACTACTCGTTTCCGCCTCCACTAAACCACAACCGGCAAAACAGCAGCAACAGTACATCGGCCTTCGGAGAATCACCTACGGGCAATCAGACCACTTGCGTCAGCTACGAGTATCCCAAACCCGTCGATATCCCCAAAGGAAGAAAACGGCAGAGTCAAGAAGTAGCGCTTCAGGGAGAATCCCGCGGAGCCGGTATCGGGGGCTTCTCCTCCTTCTACCACAGATCCGGCATCGGCAACAACACCACGGACGATCGGAACTCTGGGATCGGCAAACTATGCTACGAGGAGGGAGGCTCCCGGCTCTCCGGCTCCTTCTCATCCTTCCGCAGACTATCTCTACGCAAGTCCTCCATAGACTCCCAAAGCAGCGAAGAAGCGAAAAGACGTGGGTCGCAGGCATCAGTGGCCTCGCACGATTCTGGATCCAAGCTGCTCCATAAGGTGCTTTCTAAATCCAATCTTAGGGCTGCTCATGAGCAGTCATCGGATGTCCATGTGGACGTGGATGCTTCTTCGCTGAGCTCCGATCATTCCTTGAACCGCGATGCTAGAAAATCTAAACATAATCTACATAAGTTCTGGCATTTTTAAGCTTATATCGTATTGCTTTGGGAATTCCGCAATGTTACACAAGCTTCAAACCTTGAGACCATAGAATTTCATCTCCATGTTCCGTGTCCGCAATAAAAAATCGTTTCCTGTTTTTGGGGAGGGGGTGGATTTTAAAAGAATATTTGCGCGCCATAGAACATTTGCCTTTTGCGGAATTGCCTCCTTCTTATTTTGTTCCAATTCCTTACTAGGACGGTAAGCGGGGTTATGACGACATCGGATTCCAAACAATCTATATAAAGGAATAACTAAAGGCTTCATGTTTTTTTTTCTTTATTGCATTTTATTCTTTTCAAAAATATAATCTAAAAAAATGACCAACTCACCGCCTATTTCCCAATCAAACATACAAGTTACTTATAGCTATGCTAGCTCGCAGAGCAGCTCAAAGTCCCGTAAACAAAGCCCTCAAGTGATTGTTCCTCGGCATCGAGAGGCAGAGATTGGCGGATTGTCTAATGTCTATTATATGTCAGGAATCGGTGGACATATTAAGGAGCGTCGTATGACTGGGATTGGAAAACCATGCTTGTCTAAGCCAAAACGCTCCAGTAGTTCGGTCACTCTTTCTAGCTTAAGTAGCAACTTTGATGCCTGTAGCGTATATTCCTCTCCAGCTTAAGCTACTTTAGAAAGAGAATGTGTATTTTTTTTACTTGTTTCCAATAATAGACTTATAGTTTGTAAGCTGTTGCTGTTGATTGTTTTGGCTAACAAAATTGGATAAGGCATTTTCTTGGGTGTCGTTTTAAAGGAGATAGCTAGCAGCATCTATGAGCAGCGCTTTTCCTACAGCTCAACGTAGAAGCCAACTTGTAGGGAGTTTTGGTGGAATTTCTTTGAGCTTAGCAACCGATACTTTGTTCTTTGCTGTGTTTCTCCTTGTAGTTATTTCAAAGAACACAAGGTCAAAGACTCGCATCTGCTTTAAAGGAAAAAACAGGCAACCTCTTCTTCTTTTCAATTCTGTGCGATATAAAAAAGAACTATTCTAATTTTTTTTTAGTTTTTCTTCTATATTTTTCACTTTATTGTAAGCTTGTTAGGGTTTATGTCTTCGAATACTCTCAAACCGTATCCTTCATTTCTAGCAGAATATAATGAAATATACTATAATTTTTCTATTTACGATGGCCCTAAAAGCATAGACCAGTTTTATAGGGAATGCCGGAATGCAATTCCCGAGCTTCAATTTAAAGATTTTGATATGGAGTTAAATGGAAACAATGTTTCTTTAGCTAAGACTACTAGTAAGGAGCTGGATAAATTTATTAACAGTAATGGCTCTAATGACATCACGATTACCGACACTTGGCCGATAAACTCACGAGAGTCGAGCAATGGGCCTTCGCTGGACACGGAGCTGCCTTAATACAATGAATTAAATGGCTAGATTTTTAGTGCTCCTTTATTGAGACATGCATCTTTTATCCCTGAATAAAACTTGAAACCTCACACAAAAACACCTGGTAACCTGGGTGACACTGCTTCAATACAGCTGAACAATGGCCAGCTGTTAGTAGTTAAGCTCAAACTCACTTACAAAATAACATTAATCTGCTTAAAAAACAGTGAAACATTTGAAAGATTAAAGTGGCAGGGTGATGTAAGCTAGAGCCATTCTAAGCTTTTCTTCATGCCAAGTGTTGTTTCCTAGAGAATAACTCTTTGTACCAAAATATATCTTTTCCTTGAAAGCATTTGTTGGGAAAAGATAATTTGTTCTCTTATAAGAAATTTAATAGAAATTCTAGAAATTCTACCAAGGCTTTTTTATCAAAGAAACTAGCTGCTTATTTTTCTAGAAAAAAGAATTTTCTATTAGAAGCAAAAATATCACAAGACGAGTGTTTCATAAAATTATCTTTTAAACGGTCTATTTCCTCTAGAGAAGAAAAGTCGCTAGCTCATCATTTTCTCTTTCTCTCTCTCTGTATTCTCAGTTTTTCTTCTTGAATAATGGCTGGTTTCCATTTAAGAAGTATCCTGCTATGTTTTATGTTGGCATTTGCAGCTCATGCGCATACTCATATCCGTAATATCATAATTGATGGGAAAGCGCTGGACCGCGAGGAGTGCATACGTCCATATGAGAGCAACTTTAACTTTCCAGTCAAGGGAGTAAACAACAGACAGCTGGTTTGCCGTACTACGAGCATGTCTCCAAGTAAAACCAACACTTGTGATGTCAAGGCCGGGTCAACTATGGTGATAGAGTTCCATGAGGAGATGGAACGTAGCAGCAGGGCCATCGAGGGCAAGCATTACGGGCCATGCCTGGCATACTTGTCAAAGATGAACTCTGACGGCAGTCCAGAAGGATGGTTCAAGATCTTTGAGCAAGGCTATGATTCAAGCAAGAAGAGGTGGTGCATTGACGACTTGAATGACAACGATGGGCAGCTGGAAATTACCATTCCTGGGGATTTGCAGGATGGAAACTATCTTTTGCGAGGCGAGATTATCGCTCTGCATCTTGCCGAAAAGAAGGGAGGAGCGGAGTTTTACAACAACTGCGTGCAGCTCAGAATAACTGGAGGCACAGGGTCGGCGTCTCCAGAACTGTTCCAAATCCCTGGTATTTATAAAGAAGACGATCCTGGAATTCACTTCAATCTGTATGATGGGTACAGCAGCTACAACATTCCTGGACCCAAGTTGTATATGCCTGGGTCGACTCCTGCAAACGTAAGTAACAAGACAACCAACCCGAATGAACCAGTAGAGAGTAGTCCGGTAAAGAACGACCCGGAAGATAAGGACCCGGAAGATAAGGACCCGGAAGATAAGGACCCAGAAGATAAGGGCCCAGAAGATAATGACCCAGTAACATCTCCTGATACTGAAGGCAAATCCAACAAGCCTGTTAAGAGCAATTGCACACGAAACAGGAAGCGCCGTCTTATGAGAAAAAGGAGAAACTTTAATGTCCGCAGAACCAAAAAAGAACTATAAGTTGTTTTCAGATAGTTTATTATAGTTGAAATGCAAATAAAGACTTGACTAGTTGGCAAACATTTTAGTTCTCAGCTTTACACCGCCAAATATGCCAATAATAAAGTACACTACGCCTACAAATGCAACAAACGAGCTTGCCAAAATCACCAGCGGAAAGAGCACTTGCGCAAATGCCGATTCCTGGCGATTAGCATCCATGCTGACTAGAGCAGGGTCGCTAAGAGCAAAGAAAGATACGGCAAACTGGCTCAGCCCCAATGCCTTATGAGAATGCTGGAAGTTGTATATGGGGAAGTACCGGTGGATCCTCTTGGGAACTGCCCAGTCACACAGCACCAAAACCAGCAACGTGGATATCAGAATTATTCGACTGACAGTGAGCGGTATGGCAACCAGCTCAAATTTACTCGACAGCATGTAAGCCTCCATAGCGCCAAAGCAGCCAGCCAACATGATGCTGGAAAGAGTGTGGAAAATCCGCATAAACAAGACAAACATTCTGGTCTTTTTGCCTACTTGCGGCTTACCGTAGTTGCGGATATGGCTGTATAGCTCTGCATCCGCATACTGCATTGACAGTTCCTCGTCCATTAGGGCGCGGGGCTTGGATGCATCATCTATCCTGATGTCTGGAAGAATAGATGGTATGGGCGGACGCGATTTACGGCCACTGCTTGCTACTGAGCCATTGCCGACCAGCGTTTTTGGATCACCAGTAGTCATAAAGTTGCTGTTATAATATGGTACTTCACTCCTGTACGAGTCATGGTCTGCATCTGACATAACAGATGGCTCTGGCTGATGCATGCCGGTCCGTTCAGCAGCAGCCTTACATACCTGACTCAAAAGAACATCTGGCATTTTTTGCTTGTATATACAGTTATTAATGCTTATGGAAAAAATGCAGAGAATAAAGTGCTAAAACGTAAGAAATAAACTGCAATAAATAATTAAAGCGGAATATAGACACAAATTTATACTTGAGCTTAATGCCTGGCTGGCTATAGAAAGAGTCAGGAGAGCAATACATTTAAAGCAAAAAGGCTTTAATGCTTTCAGCAAAAATAATTTTTCTCTTTTGCTGACTTTTATTGTCCATTGGTATGATTTCATTAAGATGCATTTGCTCTATAAGATAAAGAAAATGTTTGCTTTAGCATTGTACCCCTTCTTTACCAGCAAAATATCCAGTAATTGCTTCTTTCCCAAGTTGTCTTCGATTTTAACAAGCCAAAAAAGCCTTCATTTATTTTCACAAGCTAAACCATTCGTAGACCAAAAAGAAGACAATGTTATAGACAGAAGGTCTTTTCGTGAGAGATAGAGTCAAAACTACCTTGTTCTACACAAATTACTCGCCTCGCTTCCAGTCAGATATATTTTGTCTTTGCTTGCTAGGTAGCTTTCAAATATATAGTTGCTCCCTTCTGTCCCAATGTACCTTATCTTGATACCCCCATAGTTCCAGTAGCCACCTGAATTAGTGCTTACGTTAAAGTACTCACACCGTGGTGGTGCTATATCCCTGACAAAATTTGATTTCAGCGGCGTAGCTGGCTGGACTCTGCTTGGTTCAAAAAATCTCATTCTGTTCTGTGCTGAAATAAAAGCAGATTTAAAGAGAACACAAGCTGGACGCATCCTTTTTTTTCTTTTTAAGTAATGGGCATTATCTCTTTTGCAAGATATGTTGGTGGATTTGTAAGATAAATACCCCAATGCCCAACATTTCATCAAGTCTTCACACATACACACACACACACACACACACACACATGAAGAAAGCCTCCATTAGATGTTAATTGGATGTGTCCATTAAATAGAACAAGAAAATGGCCGAATTGCAAAAGCCTTTTTAAACAAAGAGAGTGGCAGTCCTTTACTAATTAGGATATGGAAAGTGAATAGTAAAGAAATTCTGGCCAATGTCTCCCTTCCACAACAAATGCTCAAAGCTGCAATAAGAGTAATGTCATTTACACACACAAACACTTTTAAAGTCACTTTCGCAAGCGACGCTTTCCCTTGCCTCTTCCTCTTCGCGCTGAAGATGCTGCAGGCTCAGAAACACCAACAATAGAAGCGCCGTGAATTTCGCTTTCTCCATGCTGCTCCTGTGCCAACGATTTCTGTGTAGATATAAAGAAGGTCAAGTCCCGCACCTCTTCCCGCACATCCGCCAACGTTGCTTTGAGCTGCGCTATCTGGCCCTTCAAATCATCTTGGTTCTCAGATAGCTGCCGTGTCAATGCCCGTTCTTCCATAAGCAGCTTGGCATCCTCGGTTGATTTCTTGACCCATTTGTTGACGCTTTCTTCAAGCCGCTTGCGTTCCACCGTCCACTCTTTGCGCTCAATCTCTACCCGCGCCAGCTGCTTCTCCAAGCTCGCTTGCTGCTGGCAATCATATTTGGCCTGCTGCTTCTCTAGCTCACGACATTTTTCTCGCTCCTGGCTATATTGCCGTTCAAGCTCGGTATACTTTCGCATTTGTTGTGCTTGCTGGTGACGTACCCGTGCCAACTGGACCTCATACTGCTCGCGTTGAGACTCCAGTTGTGACGCCAGCAGCATCTCGTACTCAGTTGTTACCGCATCGAGTTTCTCATGTGCGTCAAATAAACTACCCTGCCGTGGCAATACTGTTCCGCGGGTTCTCTTTGTTTCGCCACCTGGCAGACCCTCTGTAGGTCTTTGTTCTGAAGCAGCCGCGGTGGATGTAGCAGTACCATTGGTGGCTTCTTGTCCAATGTCTACAGCAATAACCTTGTGGTCGGCGGCGCTCTGCAACAAACGATGCACGTAGCCGTCACCCGCATAGTCCCACACGTTCTGGGAATTCAGCTCCATCGAGTAGGGGTGCTGTGTCTGCTCAAAGTGGTCCTTTGCGTGGCCATTCGCGTATCGTCCACAGCCAATAACTCCACAAATAAGACAAATCCACAGGTCGCTAGTGCGACCGCAAATATGGCAATTGCTACGCTCAGCCGCATATTCGTTGCTGTTTGCAGTATTAGGCCTTGCCAAGCCTTCAGTTGTCAAAGCTTGGTTGGATTCTGCAAGGGCGTTTGTCGCAGCCTCGCTTATATTGGCTGGCTGCAAGGCTCGCTGCTGCTCTACCTCGCTGATTGTCCGCTGGAACCGCTCTTGGTCTACAAATGTTGATATCTGGCTGTACCGGCACACCGGACAGTTCCCGCTACCCCACTGTGCCAAGCACCGGCAGTGAAACAAGTGCTGGCATAAAGTCGTCAGCAGTCCCGAAACCACACTGTCGAGCCGCTCCAAGCAGACCGGACACGTCGGCAACTCCTCTCCATCAAGTGCATTGCTCAACGTGTACGCATCGACGCCAGGCATCATGAACTCAGCTGCAGGCACGGCCCTAACAGTCTGTGACTTTTTATCGATATCAGTGGCGCTATTGATCTCATGTGCTTCGCATCTAACCTCATAAACATATACAACATGGCAGGTCTCTGGCTCTAATGGACTAAATGTCTTGCCATTATAGTACGCATAAAACTCATCAGCGACAGCCACACTGCGGAACTGCAGCAGCATCATATAATGGTTGGGAGAGCCATCTCGTATCACTCGCACATGCTCAATGCTGTCTCTAAAAGATGCAGTGAATGTGAGAAAGTCAGCTGGTGTCATGTACCCTGGCACCGCAAGTACCGCCAGTGTTCGCGGCCGTTCCTCTGTTGCTCCTATGCAAGACTTTGCAGCATTGGATGTTGTGGCTGCCGAAGACCCAGCTATTTGCTCAGGATAGTTGCTTTCCAGACATTGCGGCTCGGGATATACGTGCCGGCTACGATATAGTCGCAGAATGCCAATCTCATAGGACGCTGATAGTTCCAGGTTGGCTTCGTATTCACCCAGCGGACCCAGCTCCTGCAAAGGCATTGACTCTAATTCTGCAATTTCCCACCACTCCAATTGCAAGCTGCCAAAGCGGTAGTCAAAGCGCTGCAACCACTCGCAAGTTTCCTTTTGCCTCTCCTTAAATAACTGCTGCTTCTTAAAGTGCTTACGCTTGGCTCCTTTTAAATGGTCAATGTGTAGTGCCAAATGAGAGTTGCTTTCTGCTTCCTGTCGAGTACTGAAAATATCAAAGCTCTTTGTGCTCGTTTGCTTTTGGCGCGACTTTCCTGAATTCTTTCCCTGTAGCTTGTCCGAAGAATGTGTGCTCAAGTGGACAGTGCCAATGTACAAACTGTAATAATACATAATAGAGACACCCCTTTTTTTTTTCAGTTGAGAAGAGCTGTGTAATCGAATCGCTTCTTAATCAAATCATCTCCCCCTGATCCGCTTCATGCCAAGAACTGCTAGTTTCGTCACCCCTTTAAAAAGGGTCTTTTGAATTCATCTTCAATATTTCCAGCTTCTTTTTATGATTCCGCAGAAATTGCAAAACCTTGGACTATCCCTGATCAAGCTTTCTCTGTTTATTGTTCTATTTATCGATTTTACTCAGTACTTTTCTCAACACCAACTCAAGGATATGGCAGCGCCGTTTGAAATACATGAGCCCAGCCAGGAGCAAATGGAAGCTCGGTTAGCTGAATGGAAAAGCAAGCTAGAAGGAAAGTATGTAGCTTTGGAGACGCCTCTAGACGAGCAGCTGCGTGAGAGGTTCCCGAGTCTTAATCTACAGACGTTGCCAGAGGATGCCAAGCCAGTATCTTATGACGATAAATGGCATTATAAAATCAATGAAGTAGACCTAGTAAAGCCCTCTGAGATCAAATACGAGGTTCGCCATTTGTGGCCTGGCAGGCCAGCAACCCGTGATCTTCGCTTTGATCGTATGAATCTCCATACCGATAACGAAGGAAAGATTGACCGAGTAACGTTTGGTTAACTGTTTGGTATGTTTTGGAATAAATAAAGCATATTGCAGTAGTCAACGAAAGCGCAATGCTTACAAAGTACATGGCTATTCCTTGGCTCATATCCAAATAATGGATTGCCCGCCGCAGATGCTTTGCACCACATGATTCATTGTGAATGGAATGAGAGAGGCATTGCTCACTTACAGGTATAAATAGCTGCCTGAGCAGAAGCTCTGCTCATTTATATTCTCTGCTTTGCATTTTTCCACAGTTATTGTTAGCTTTCTTTATGTCGTCATCTGGAGACCCGTCGCACTTCAAGTCTATCTTGAACAGCCTGACAAATGGCAAGTCCAAGGATGAAGCCAAAAAGGCTATGGGTAGCAATGTAAAGGAGGAGAATGGGCAGCTCCGTCTGTATTGCCCAAGCAACGAGCATTATGTCTATGCAAATATCTCAGATGGCAAGGTTGTTTCCAGCGGTACTGCTTAACCTCCAAAGTGCTTTCTCTACTTTTATTACAGGAAAACCATAACTTTCAGCATTCACAACCAATAAATTTTGAGCTCTTTTTTCCCAAGGAAAAAATAGTTAGTTCATCTCTTGAATTGAGCTTGTCTATTCTACTGTGTTGAAAATTTGGTCAGCTTTAATGAGGCCTACAACAGTGCTGGCGCATTGGCGGTTGCCACTGCTGCTATGGGCATTATATCAGCCGTGTAGAGCAGATGGCGGTGCTGGACTTGTATTCAATCCAGTCGACATCATGGAGGACATGTACGAGTCGCCACGTTTCCAAATTCAAATACTCGATGAGCTGATACCAGAATCCAAGCTGCGCAGCACATTCCTGGACCTAAAACGCCAAGCAGAAGATAGCGCAAAGGACACGACACTGCCGGCAGATGCAGACAGTGCGTCGTTGTCTCAAAGCACCACCTTGGTTTACGACCCAGTTATTGCCAAAGCTGGCCGCAAATGGAAGTTCCTATGTCAGGTACCACGAGTGGACAAAAACATCACAACAGCAAAGTCAAAAGACAATGCCAGCGACTCGAAATCCGGCGAGCTGGATGCACACAAGAAGAATGAGCAGGCGATTATGCGTGGGCTGGAGCTGCTGCAGCCGCTGAAGCGCAACTGTATATCGTATACTGCCGGGTGGTGGACATTTGAGTATTGCCATGATCAGCGAGTGCGGCAATACCACCGCACGGCACCGGACAAGAACGGCGATGTTGCCGAAATAGAATACCGGCTAGGTGACTATAGCCACCGTAAGCAATACCCGGCCATCGAGTCTTCAGAAAGAGATGCATCCGGTACTCGGCCAGAAGTGCGTACAACACAGATTCGGCAGTTTGGGCGTAAGCGGTTTCTGACGCAAGTGTGGGCTGGTGGCACAGTATGTGATATTACTCGGCAGCCACGGGAAGTGGAGATTCAATTCCATTGCGACCCGAATAGCCCTGAGCGCATCGTGTATGTCGAGGAGGTTGCTATTTGCCAGTATATAATGGTGATTAATACGCCGCGGCTATGTGCCGATTCCAGCTTCTACGATGTTGCTGCATCGACAGTCAATGACATAAAGTGCCAGCAGGTGGTCGCAGATAAAGAGTACGAGATATTGATGGCGGAGCGTGATAGCCTGTTGCATTTGGAGCCCAAGGACCAGAACGCAGAGGAAGGCATGCAAAGTAACGATGCAAAGCAAGATGACATTCCACTTGCAATACTTGCTCGCGATAACTTGAATCAGCGCCACCTGGCAGATGCGCAACGGCGGATCTCCTCTGACACGGAAGAGTCGCCTCAGCTGGTGATTAACCTGAAAGATCCAAAGCTGGCAAAGACATCCCGCGAAAACGAAGAAATGGTACGGCAGTTGTTGGCATTGGCATATGGTGATATGAACCTCAAGGTCACGTTCTCTGAGGATATGGATACAACTCCTTCCACGAAAAAGGACGAGTTGGCAAAAGAAACCTCGGACAAAGAAACAAAGGAGACTTTGAAAAGACAAACATTCAATGCCCACCACGAATTTTAATATATTTTTAAAGTCTGCTAGGTTTAATTCATATAATCTCTACTAAATAACAATTCCTTCTGTTATATATTTTCACTTAATTATTAAACAATTTATTGAACTTCATTTATTTTAAATTAAAAGAAAGCTTCAGAAAAAATTCGTTTATATAAGCTTTGTCTTTTCCATGCCTCCTTTTCCTTCATATTACACCCCCACCCTTTTTCCAGTATGACTATTACAGTTTTGGCACGCTGTGGACAGCTAGTAAGAGAGTACCAATTGCCGACGTATGCAACAGTTGGGGATTTGCATAACCGCCTGAACAATGACAAGGAAGTATTATCACACTGCAGTAACTATCCATTTCAGTTTATGAATAGCAAGAAGACGGCTGTGCTAGATGAAACCGACATGCTTATAGAGTGCACTGGACAACAGGATGGCAAGTATATTGTGTTTTTTGGGCTATCCATGTATGTGTATTTTGTGCTTGGAGATGAACTGCTGGATCAAATAGCCACTACATCTGCGTGCTCTTTGCAGGAGGTTCAAAAGATGGCTGATATCGAGCCATGCTTGAAAATCAAAGACATGTCGGTATCTAAATTAGAACATGAATTAAGTAATGAAATGAACCCGCAATTTGCCCTAACCATCCATTGCTCAATGTAAAAATAAGCCATTCCGTATGTATTCAGTTTTTTATATTTATAGCCGCTTGTTAAATAAATATTCCCACAATTTTTACTCCGTGAGTGTTGTGGAAAAAGCTGCGGAAATGTCAGCTGACGCAAATGGCAATTAATATGTGGTAAAGCTTTGCATGTCTTGGTAAACAGAGCGATGCTGCGCAGTCAGTTGATGTGCAATGCTTGCATGGGGTATTTTTTTTTAGGAAATAGCTACAAGGAATCAAGGACATTTATAGCTTTGAGCCAAAGCTATCTTGTTTTCCAATGCACCCGAATATACCAAGAATGTGGTAAGCAGATGAAAAGAACTGGAAAAGTCTTACAAAACAATGCAATGAAAAGATAGAAAGACACACCGTTTGCAAAGCACACGCAAATAAATTTCTTCAATGTTTCTTTAAGAAAACAAAGGAATTGCCTTTCTATCTAGCTGCGCGTCAAGTCCTCCAAAGATGCGCTGTCTTTTTTGGGGGAGAGGAAGAATGATGCGCGACGGAAGGAATTGGTTTAAAAAGACACGGACGATTTTCCTGGAACTTTATTTTTATTTCTTTCCATTTTTTCAAACAGGGATTTGAACAGATAATTCCATGAAGCCCATTTGGCTATTACTAGTGATACTGTCGGTGATAGCAGCCGCACGGGCCACAGATGTGGATGGGGAAGAACGGAAAGGAGGTAGTGGAGGAGGCGGAGGTCATGGAGGAGGCGGAGGTGGCAGACCTGGAGGCAGTTCAGGTGGCAAGCCTGGAGGCAGTAGCAGCAAGCCTGGAACCAATGTAGGGTCCAGTGGCGGTGGAGGCAGCTCTGGCAAGGGCAGCGGGTCATACGGGGACCGCCCACCCAGCTACGCGTCGCTCTTCCCCAACCGCAATGGATTCAATGCTGGCGGCAAGCCAAGTGGCTCTGGCGACAGCTCCCACTCATATACACCACCGCCGGCATATTCAGCCGGCGCCTCCTATGCATCTGCTAACCGTGGACAAACCGTCCCTCCATATTCGTTCAAGTCAAACTCGCCAGCCATCTACTATGCATCGACATCTCGCAGCGTGTATCCGGGTGCTTGGGGCTACGGGTATTATCCGATTTACCCGTATCCGTGGTGGGCCTATGGGGCAGGATACTGGGTGGGTTCCACATACCACACCAATTCCACCAATAAGGGGGTTAAGAAGTACTCTAGCGAGTATCGCAACATCACAGTGGTCGATGCCACCAGCACACCGCTGATAGGCGACTATGATCTGTTCAACACCACGAACAACATCACGTTTACGGACTTCAATAACGGGTCAATCCGCATTGCTCCATGCGGAAACAAGAGCAGCTCCCAGCTCAATGTGCCAGCCAGCGATTGCGACTTCATTGTGCTGGATATTCGTAAGGGATTGGTGCAAAGCGGACATGCCAAGAGTAGCGTCAAGAATGATATAACTTTCTTCCAGCTTACTCTAGGGAGCCGAACCAGCACGCTGCGTACGTTAACAATTTCAAGTACTAAGAAAAAGGACCGTGGTGGCGTGATTGCCGGTATTGTTCTGGGCGTAGTGGGGTTCGTCGTGCTTGTTGGTTTGGGCACTTGGTTGCTTAAACGGTGGAGACGGAAACACTAAGCCTAAGCTCTAGTAAATTTATTACCATGAAATTATCAGATTGTCTTGCTGTTTAATACTGACGTTAGCAAAATCGTCGATTACGTAGCTTGCTCCAGCACCATAGAGGTTCTCTTTGCTGGTAGATGTCAATACACCCACCACCGTAGCACCGGCTGCATGGGCTGCCTTGACCCCATTGACAGAGTCCTCAAACACCACCGCATCCGTGGGACTGATATTCAGCATTTGTGCGCCTAGCTGGAAACATTCCGGATGAGGCTTCCCGCGGCTAACACTCTTGTCGGTTACCAAGTGCAAGGGAGGAGGGAGATTCACCTGGGCCAGCCGAGTAAGTGCCAGAGTCTCGGTAGCTGCAGTCACAATGGCCCATTGGTGGGCGTGCAGCTGCTCTAGGACATGGTGGGCTCCAGGCACGGCGTGGACACCGCTGGCATCGTTCATTACGTCAAGCTCAAACTGCTGGGCTGTTTCTCGTGTGTGGAGGGAGGCAGGAAACCATCTGCAGAGCACATCGTATGTGGGGTGCCCGTGGATGCTGTGTAAAAGCTGGTCGGCATCAATGTTGTGCCGAGCGGCTAGCTGCCGCCACCACTTTTCTACGCACTCGACAGTATTCACCAAAGTACCGTCCATATCAAATAGAATGCCCTTGGCTTCAATCTCCACCATATTGAATAAAAAAGCTAATGTAAAAGAAAAGATTGCGGTACTGCTTTTTGCCAAAAAAAAAAAGCAAACTAGATAGGGAATGACAGTGCGATGTGGTCTTTGTTTTCAACCACATCGATGCAGGTAAAATCATTGACAATGTAATGCGCACCAGCATTTGCCAGTTCCTCGCGGGTAGTCGATGTCAGCACAGCAACCACGGTGGCGCCAGCAGCCACGCCCGCCTTGACTCCATTAACCGCATCCTCAAACACCACAACGTCTCGTACATCCAGGCCGAGCAGCTCCGCGCCCTTTAAATACCCCTCTGGATGAGGTTTCCCACGTTGGATATCATCAGAAGTAACCATGGTTATCGGCAAAGGCAAGCCAACTTGCTGAAGCCGCTTTTGGGCCCACATCCGGGATGCCGCAGTAACCACTGCCCACCTATCCCTGCTAATAGCCGGCAGGATGCTGTGGGCGCCGGGGACAGCAGACACGCCATCGGTTATGTCTACGGCGCTGAGCTCAAACATGTGGGCGAACTCGGCGGTATGGCAGGAGGCAGGGAAGAACGCTTTGATGGTGTCGAGGCAGGGACGGCCGTGGCATTGCTTGATGAGCTTGTTGGTGTCGACGCCGTGTTGCTGGCCTATTAGCCGCCAGGCCTGCTCTACACAGGCCGTGGTGTCGACCAAGGTGCCATCCATATCAAACAACACGCCTTTGGCCTGAATCTCCGCCATGCCCTTCCTGTAAAAAGAATTTAAAAAAGAACGGAACTACAAAGGCGGACATCCGTGTGAAGTAATTGCATGCACAGGCAATTAGGTGTTTTTCGATAGACTGAGTGTTGATATGAGGAGAGAAAAAAGACAAGCAATGTACAGGGAAAAAGAGATATCCTCGCAAAACGCCAAAATAGAAGGCATTTATGGAGCTGGTCGAAATTAGATGTGTTTGGCAGCATTCTTGGGCTGCAGGTCACTACCAGTATGAACAAGCAGCACACTCGGATCATTGATCTTGAGCCACCTATAGACATACTCCGAAGCGTGCAAAAAGCGGCGGTCCGCGTACTTTTCGAAAATAGCGCGGTGCTTGCGGGGCTGGCACACGACCTCCAGCATAACCTCGGCCAACGGCAGCAGCTCCGACTCAAAGTAGCCCGAGTAGTAGGCGTGCGCACGGGTCCACGGGCCCTTATTCAAAAAGCGCAGCGCAAGGTAGTGGGCGCAGGCAGCGACCTTGGAGCAAGGCACGCCAATGAAGCGCTCGTCAACCAGCGTGGCCTCAATAAGGTACTTTGCCACGGTGCGGGTGGCCACCTCGTACTCGTCGGCCTTGGAGACGCGGCGCAGGAAGGAGAGAGGACCGGGCCAGCCCAGGTCAAAGTTGAGCATCCGCAGGATGTAGCGCTCGGCCCTAAGAATCTCGTCCTCGGAAAAGTTGTTCTCCACCATATACTCGATATCCTTGATGCTGGGCACATGCATTTCCTCGTACTTTGAGGCGAGCAGCAGGGCGACGGCGCCGACCAGCTGGATCTTGTTGATGGCGATCTGCTTGGTGGACAGGAAGCGGTCGACAAAGTTGATGCACAAGAAGAGGGTCTCGGGAAGCAGGTTGAAGCGCTGGTGCACTTGCACAAGCCATTCGACCAGGATGCCGCGGGTAGGCCAGGTCAGCTCGGGCTGGTGGGCCATGTAGTTGGCGTCGGGCATAAGCCGCACTTCCAGCTCCCGCATGTAGCCGAATATGTCGTCGCTGAACTCGGGCACAAGCGTCATGTCCTCCGAATTTACGTCCGCGTCAAACTCGGCGATCTCGCTCATCTGTATGGGCTGCTCCTGCATCAGTCCAGTGTGCTTCATCGCATAGTCCACCGTGTCTTCCTCGACAAACTTTATCTCCTTATCGCCTGCAGGCGACTTGCTCTCCAGGCGCAGGCTGGCCACTGAGCTGCTCACCGCCGTCGACTCCGACTCCGGCTCCGGCTCGCTCGCTCTGCTCGTATCCGGCTCCTCGGCCACCTGGGTGGTGCGGCCGCTGCGCGTATGCTTGCCCAGAACCGACGTGGGCTTTGCTGGCTGGGCCGCTGCGGCTTTGGCACGCTTCGTGGTGGCTACCGGTGCCGATGCTACCGGCCGCACGCGACGTGGCGCCTGCGTGGGCTTGCTGATGGGCCGGCTGCCCAAGACCGCCGCCGCAGGCCTTATCGCACTGACGGACCGGGCGGCAATGGGCGGCCGGGGCCTCACGCTGGCGGGCTTCGCGATGCCTGTTGCCCGTGCTGGCTTGGCCAGTGGCTTGGCCTGCAAGCGGGCTTCCGGCTTGGTCAGCTTGCTCACGATGCCCTGCGCCCTGACATTGCTGATTTCTCCCAACGCGCTACGAGCCCTCGACGCTGCCGTGGGTGCTCCAAACGTCTTGGCTATGTTGGCTGCGCCTACCCGGACAGGTGCATTCTTGGGCTGTGCAGTAGCTAGCCCCTTGCCCACTGCCTTGATGGGCTCTGTGCCCTCCTTGCCTGCTGCCAGCTTGTTCTCGTCCATTACTGCTCTACGCACTGGAATGCGTGAGCGATGTGCCATTGTTGAACTCTATTTGTTTACTTTAAAAATATTAGCATGTTTATCTTAAGCTGCAAACCCCTTTGTGCCTACCTTGTTTTGAAACATTGTTGTGTAAGTGCAATATTGCCAAGGTGCTAGAAAGCGATAGAATGCAAGAAAAAGGGCTGGGTAGTGTAGAGTCAGTTAGGAGTCTTGTATATGTAAGAGAGCGCCCGAGAGTCCAAAATAGCTGTCTCGATTAATGTGTATCTAAAAAGAAATACCACTGTATCTTTTAGCGACAAGCAAATAAAAAAAAAAAGGAAGACAAGAATATATCGCTATTTGAAAATAAAAAATGCAGCAGGTATCTTTCCTTTTAAACCTCCCAGCTCCAAATCAAAACACAGTTTTTTGTCGTCAACAAAAAAATATAACCCTCCTCCTCCCCTTTCCATATTCCTCAGTTCCACTATCAAGAATCCAAGAAAATCCATGTTTACTATAAGCCCCTTTGAACCAATCGCTACTCGAATAATAAAATAAACGTAAACTTTGATAGCCAATCAACTTTACCGTTGCTCATTCTCACCACAGAATTCTTTGTTTATCTCAAAATTTTTTTGTGAAATCCCTCCCCTTTATTACTTGATCCCTATTTTTCGGAAGCTGTAGAAAAAAACGGGACCAAAATGTGAAAGGATATTCAGGTTCATGGATCATTAGTCCAGTTTCAGCAAATCTCCCTACTCTGCAGATGGTTTTTTGACAGCAGTAACTTGCAAAGCTATCTTCTCGCTGCTGCAAAAATGCTTGATTGTGGCTCAATACATGCACTTGTAAGATCCCAGCAGCCCCCTCTTTTTTTGGGAACATGTAGAATGGAGCCGTTTACTGGCTGGAATAAAGCATGTTTGTGGCTACTGTTTATTCAGAACAAATAAAAAGCTCGAGTATACGCGTAGAGTATGTCCCAATTATAGATCCAGCAGCTCACCGCGTAACTGCTTTTGTGTATTCGGGACCGTGGTCTATATGCAAGGCACGGTTGGCTGGGGCCAGTTAGCTCCCAACCAAAGCCTTAGCACCTAATGCTCTGTTTGTGAGCTGAACACAGTTTTGGCACCCATGAACCTACAACCTTTTGAAAATGTTAGCTTCACTTGGATTGGCGCTTTTTATGCGACGCTTACGTGGCCGTATGCAGGATGGCTAGCCGTTGGGACTGCTCGGTTTGGTCCTTCAGCTTAGCCATATTGCTATTCAGCTGCTCGAAGTTTTGGTTAAGTCGAGTAAGCTGCTTGCTCAGATTACTATAGAGGTACTCTCGCCGCTGCTCATTCTGCCTGTCCATTTACAAAAAATATATATAAAAGATCACCTGATACAAATCTTGGCAAGAAAAGAAAGAAAAGGAGGATTTCGTCATTCTCGCTCTTTTGTATTTACAGGTTTTTTTTTTTAAAAATGGATTCGTTCGCAAAGTTTACGCAGAATGTCAGTACTAATTGGACACCGTTTGCCGACAAAGTGAGCAAGGGGTTTACGCAGTACAAGCAGCTGGCGAGCGAAACACTAGGAAGCCAAGAGAAAACCGAGCTCCCTCAGGACTACTTGGCCTTGGAGAAGCGCTACGAGTCTGTAAGACAGCACACGCAGGTGCTGCTGCGCCTTACCAAGAGCTTTACAGCAACTCCCACCCAGCTGGTAGATATGCAGGCCTTACAGTCGCAGTTTTCCTCACTGACATCGCGAATCAGCGGGAAGCAGCGGGATGCCTCCCAGCCTATCGAGCCTCGGGCAAAGCCCAGCGAAACCCAGCTTATGACAACACAGCATGAGATATCCAGGGCCTCGTTGGATGCCGCAGAGAAGATTGGGCTGGAAGAGCCGCTGGGAGCAGCCTTGTTTAAGTTTGGGTCGATTGAGGAGAAAGTGGGAGGAGAGAAGATCAAGCAGGATCAAAGTATCCAGAAGGGGTATGTGGAGCCCACCAGCCAGATGCTCGAAACGGGGATAGCCCTGGCCCAGAACGCCCGCAAGCAGGTGCAGGCCGCACGGCTGACGCTGGACGCGAACAAGTCGGCGTTCAAGAATGCCCGTCCTGACAGGGCCCAGCAGGCCCGTGCGGAGGTGGAGCGGGCCGAAGACCACTTCGTTACGGTTATCGAGGAAGCCATGCGTTTGATGCGCTCCGTGGTGGAGTCCCCCCAGCACCTCAAGTGCTTGTCGGAACTGGTCAATGCCCAGCTCAATTTCCACAAGGAGGCTGCTGCCCTGCTGGCTGACTTGGCCCCCGAAATTGAAGAGATCCAGGTCACTCAGGAAGCTCTCTACCACCACGACACCCGTACCATCAGTACCGATGATTCCACCAATGCCTAAGGGGTTTTATTATACGTTTTAAGCTCATCAATATCCATAGCTCGTTCATGTGTATCTGAGAATAGCGCCTTGACTAGGGAGACCAACTCATCGGTGGAAAACTGATAAAGCAGGCCTGCCCGACGCCTTGCCAGAATGTCTGCACGCGAAATCACCAGGATATCGGCCAGCTGCTTCAGCTTGTCGGCCATCTTGCAGTACTCTCTAGTTAGTCGGGCACATTCCTGATCACCCTCCCCATCGCTGTCAGAGTCCCAAAGCACACCATTCTCGTGTTGGTCGGATGCCAGCTTGCTGTACACATTTAGTATGTCTGTGTCAAGCTTAAAGTGCACAGATAGGCCAAGTGTTGAGTGGCAGTGGTCGCTAAGCACTTGCGAGTCGTCAGCACTTATATCGCTGACGCCGACAATGCCCTCAATGGTAGCTGCAAATACGGCATCTAGGTAGCTGCCACATGCGCGGTAAAACACCTGGGGCGTCAATGCTGGCGGCTTCATCCCTGCGCATAGCTGCATCACTGCCAGCTGCACCTGCTTATGCATTTGCCCTAGCTGCTGCTTCTGCACTATCTCTGATGCACTATAAAACACGCCGCTGTCAATCAGTGACTTCAGCTCACGAGACTCGGCATCAACGATGGCTGTGGCCTGGACGGTTCCCCTCTTCAGTGCTGTCTGAGCGGTTCGTGTCCACTGGCCCAAGCGATTTTGGTCAAGCCTAGCCAGAATGGCTGCATGATGAGCAGCATACAGACAGTCGTTGTGGAACTGCCAGGACAACGCAGGCACTCTACGTAGCTGCTGCCGATGCACCACCGGGAACAACGCCAAATACGCGTCTATCGAGCACTGTGCTGCCTCCTTTAGCCGGTCCGCCAGGTCCTCCCTGGTGCATTGCGCTGATTCGTTGATCAGCCAGTACACTCTGCAAATGGCTCTTGCCATTGATTCTGATACTACGCATCGAGGAAACACCATTTGGCCTTGTCCCTCTGCCCGTTGTTCCAGAGAGGAATCTAGCTGCGTCCCGGCTGCTTCGATGATACCGCGTAGAAACTCCACGCCCCATGTCTCGTGCTCTTCAAAGCTGTGTACGGCAAAGGAGGTGGATTGGGCCAGCTTGCGTGCTTGCGCTAGTGCCTGGGAACATTGCTGCTCAATGAAGAGCTCATCAAGTCGCTTCACGGCATTTTGGATTGGCATCTCCGCAGGTGGCTTCACGCATTGCGCCAATAGAGACGACTCAAAGTCACTGAGAACACCAACCACCTTGTCGAATGCTTCTAGGTCGGCTCTGGTTTCCGGAATGCGCTTTAAAAAACACCTCTGCAAGACCAACTGTGTTATTTCCATCAGCGCACTATCCGTCCATGCCCTGTCGCCCAGCTTACGCTTTGTGAATGCCACCAGCTCCAATACAACCATGCTTACGTCACTTGCTTCAGTCTCGCTGCCCTCTCTGTTTATACGCACGCTGAAATCTGTGTCGAGGCTCTTGTCATTTAGCTCAAGTGACGGTGCTGATAGCACAGGCTTGACAAATGTGTCTATAATGTAGGCGTTGAATGCCTGGCATGTTTCGCCATGGTCTTCTACAGAATCAAGCGCAGCAAACAACACATTGGTGTTTGTTTCATGCTGAGCATGAAGTAATGCCGCATGATGGCTGACTTCAACAGCTATGGTCTTATGGAATGCTTGCAAAGCACGCTCCTTAATGTTCATCCGAGCCATCTCCAGCCGGTTTCTCAAAATCTCTCCAACCCGAGTATTCTCCAGCTCCTCGATTCCGCCCAGTACTTCCTCGATATCCAGTATTTTAAGCGCAGCCTCATCAAGCTTTCCTCCTTGAATCATCAAATCCATCTCTCTCAACCCCTCGTTAATTCCCGCCAGCTGCCGTAAACACCGCAAAATAGCGCTATTGCTTGTAAGCTGCTCTTTTTTGTACTCTTTGGTTTGTATGGCCATATCGAGTCGTGCTTGTATTCCGGTTTCTGTATCCCCTAGCTTTGCTTGCAGCTCATCCACTCCCTCTAGCAGCTTTGTTATGGAGTTTTGCGCCTTTTCGGTCTCCTTTTGCGCTTTTGCATAGGTTTCGGTATTGTCCTCGATGGCCTTTTGGATTACTTGCTGGCTTGTTTTCAGCTGCTGATCGAGTTTTTGGGATAGCTGCAGGGCGGTTTCGAGGGTAAGCGCTGTGCTCAGCTCAGTGCTGCTTTCAGCACAGCCTTGGTCGCAACTATCACCGATAATAGTTTCTATAAACCGGTCCATTTCTTTTTAAGAGTAGAGGTAATCGAAAAAGGAGGAAAATATAATTACCCGTAATTAACATTGACGAAATATCTAAACAATTACTGCTTTTGGTTTATAATGGGATAGGTCATCATAGATTATAATATCTGGAACCATGAATGTGTAGTGCAAAGTGCTACTTGGCTTATATGCTAGTAATAGAAAACGGATTGCCCACAGTATTATACGCTTGTGCCTTAATTTAATATCAATTATAATCAAAAACACATGCAAAAAAACGCTTTAGGCAGTGACCATGGAGGTAAAAAGGAGGTCAGCTGCTTATTAATAGTGTCCAGCAAAGTAAAATATTTCCTTTCAATACAAAAAAGGCAATTCTTTTAAACAGTCAGTCCTTTCACATGGGCAAAAAAGAACGTTTCAAAGCAGACTTCCGCTTGTGCACAAAACCACTTTTTAAAGCTGCCAAAAATATATAATTTTTACTACCAAAAATTGCTGTGGTATAATTGGAATTCAAGGAGGAGGTTATCCAAGTTATAGTTTCGTCGACAAATTTTATAATATATAAAGTACATGTTCAAATGAGTATTTATTAATAAAAGTTTTTACAAAACATGATACAGCTGCAGCTAATACTTACACAAGACCTAAAGTCTTTACCCGCCCAACAAGAAATCACCTTATGCCGAATATTCTTTACTTAAAAGAATAAAATTTTCCCCAACATTATTTCTTATGGAAGCAATGTTTCACTTCAACTGCACTATAAAAGAAAAGGACGGAAGGCGTTTGGCAAACACATTTATTCCAACAATTATTTTGATACTTTTGAAAATATGAACATACCATCTACAGGATTACCTAGGCATTGCTACCTTTGCGGTGGTTGGCATGGGCAAGGGGAATCGTGTAAATCAAAATGAAAGAGGTAATTTGCCTTTAAATATATTCCCGACCAGTAGTTCAAAAAGATGCAGAATATTTGTTTTTTATGAAACTCAAACTAGTCCTATATATCTCGGATGCTGTTTGTATTGGTTGTTAATACCCCTGCTTTTATGACATAACTATTCTTTAAATTTTTTATGGAATCCCAATAAATATATACTAGTATCAACAGCTCTTGTACATTTGAAAGCAATTCGTACACCGGTAGTTTATATCTTGCCAATATGGGGGTTAAGCGAGATCTAAAATTTTCTGCTCACGCTATATAAACTTATATTGAATATATTGGCAATATTTACATAATGGCAATTATTGTGCATTATTAGATTTGGTACGGGACACATGCCGTAAGGGCTTATTAAATCAACTAAATGTTGGAAGAAAATAATACAAGGAGGTTGAGCAGGTCTGTTTGGAAGTACTATCTTGTATAAGCCTACTTGTCTTGATTGTGATCAAGCTGAATTACTTGGGTAAACCATGCGCTGTTTGGCATAATGCTATGCAATGTGGTATCTACACACCACTGGCTGTATGCTAAGGAAAGTTTATTTACAGTTTTCTTTGAAATCTAAAGCCAAATAAAACTATTACATATACATACTACTTAGTTTAACTTTATAGTTGTTTATTTCCATTATGAATAGAGCTTCTATTAAAGCCAAACAATGGCCAAATGCTAAAATAATCGCGTAAGCAGAGACTTTATCCTCTTCCCCATTTTTATATAAGCTTGCAGTCTTACACTTGCCTTGCCCATTGCTTCTCTTTCTTTTGTGAGTAAAAAAAATTGCAATAAATACTACCCTTTGAATACAAAAAGCGTGTCAGTAAGTCGCAGCATTATATTGCCAATGCTTTGAATACAAATAGAAAGCTGTTGGCAGCCAGGAAAAACTGTACTTTTCTTTTTAGTCTTCCACAAATGCCGAAGTTTATAGTAAAACATTATGACGATTCGGGTAGCGAGTTCATAATAGAAGATGACACGATTAAATCCATTGAGGAGCTGAAGGCTGAAATAAACAAGGAGTTTCCTGATACAGTCATTTACCGGTACGAAGATGAATCTGGATTGAGTACAATCCAGCCTGACGGAACCTATACGATTACAATTTGCAATTCAGAGTACAAAGATGGATATATTGTGATACCAGGTGATAGTACCATTGACCATCTTGTGAGAGCAAATCAAAACGGTGCTTAAAAAGCCTTCTAAATCTCAACCTCCTAAATATGGTGCAGGCTGTTTCAACTTACCATTTTTAGAGCTTATAAATAAATAATTCTCTCTACTTGATATGTCAAAGCTAGGTTCTGGATACTTTTTCCCATCAAGGTATATAGTGAAATATTGTGTTTCTTGACTGCAAGCTATCATGTGAGCATCGACTGGAAACAAGCCAGAGACTTTACAGTCATGTTTTCTCTATATGTCCGCATATATTTTAGCAAGCAAAGCATTTAAAAAAAAGATCAGCGGCAAACGACATTTATAGATGCAAATGCACTAAAACATTTTACACAGATAGCAACTTTAACCATGGCCTTGTTCAATAGCCTTTTTGAGAGATTTAATAGCATCTATCAACCCCCATACACAAGCCACTGCGCCTATAGCAGCTAGCAAAAAGCATATGAAAAGCTCGTATTTGGGGATTTTTCTCCATCCAAACAGCTTCACATAGCAAAACACCGGAACCATAAAGAACACCACGGTGGTTGAGATAGCAGACACCAGATCAATGACCTGGCCAAAGTATGGGATAGCGATGGAGATGGCAAGCAAGATGCCCATGGTCACAGTGCGCATGATTATCCGCCAAAACAGCTCCTTGCGTTTACCGATGATTCCAGGCATCACGCCAAATGCCAGCTCTAGCTCCAAGTTGGCAGACACGAGCATGATAGGCGCGGCAAAAACCACGTGAATAATGATTAGAATGGTGGCGGCATTGACGATGGGCAGGTTAGGAAGATTGTTTAGAATAGGTGAAACGGTTTGGTCCCCGAATGCCATATATCCGGTGACAGACGATGTCAGGTAGGCGCCGCAGACCAAGAAATTGGCCAAAAACAGCATCCAGCCAAACTGCTGAGGCCTTTTCATATTTCCTTCGAGATGCGGGAATGCCACTGCGCCAGCATACATGAACGAAATCGATGCCAATGCCGATGGAATACCGGCGCCAATAATAAACGTGTGAGTGGGTGGATGATCAAAATCGGGGCTATAGTATGTGTCCGTGTATTTGTGCTGAATCGACGTGACGCCCAAAACAATCACCGTAAACATGGCAGTTAGCACACCAAAAACCGACGAAATGGTTATCTCATTGAGCGTCTTGAGCACAGTAAACGGAATCCACATTACTACAGCAATAATAGTCATGCTGATTTTCTCGTCCAAATGCGCATGGGCGAATCCCAACAGCCGGGTTATCTGCGTGCCGCTCACAATGATCCAGGAAATTACGGTTCCGCAGCAGTACAGGTAGGTGATTATGGTGGCAAACCAGTAGCCGACTACGCCGAATGCCTCGCGAGTGACAAATGCAAAGCTTGAGAGGCGACGGCCAGGCCGTGCGTACATGGCTCGTTTGAACAGCACGCCCACGTACCAGCCAATCACCGCCATCAGGACAAACAATATGATGCCGAACCAGCCGCAACGCTTGACTACTGCGGGCAGATTCATGCTACCGGTTCCGATGCTAATGCACATGATGTTGAAAACTGCACCGACCCAGGAGCCGGTGCGTTTAACTGCATGCTCCAGAAACCGCTCATTGGTTCCCGCCTCCTGAGTTTCGGTCGAATCCGTTAAACTCACAGATCCTGTTGTGACCTTGGCATCGTTGCCCACTGAATCGCTAGATGCCTTTGCAAAAGACATAGTCTAGAAACAATCTGCAATTGTGGCTATGAAGGAGGAAAATATGCTAGTTCAAGAAATTAATCGGAAGAAAAGTAACTTTTTGGGGAATATTAAGTCTTTTTTGGTTGGTCTGAGATTGCTCAACACTATTTAAGCATTTGGCATTTAATGTTTCCTTCCGTTGGGTGTATGGCGTGCTCTATCAGAATTATTTGTTTCAACAGACATTTTAGAAAAAAAAAAAAGTCAGGATCGACACTAGTAAAAACACATCAGATGACGGGCCGATGACGACAGTTTAGCGATCTCCTAATTGTATCACGCCAATGGCGTAGTTCCAACCTCAGTTGACCTGACCTAGCGATAACCAGATCGAGCAATCATATGGAGGTTAACCGCTTCTTGTACTCCAAGATTTCTAATTGAAATCAGATCACGGGGTAATTAGCAAATTTTGCTAAGGATTTCTCAATGCCTTTTTTTATCTTTTTTCGAGCTTGTAGAATTAAATGAAATTTAGACTATGCACCGGGCTGTTGCAATGAGCCGGAAAGCGGCGTTTTCTCGGCTACTTGCAGCCAACACGAGGGCATCGCGGGAGGCTGCATTTGCCACCAAGGCAACAAATAGCAGCACGAAGCCCAAACCGAAGGCACCGCCAGAATCACCAGCACTAGCACAAATGGCGGCCAAAATAGCTTCGGGAGTCGACGCAGGCGATGTGATGAGCGAAATAGAAGCACAGCGCTTTGACACATCGAGTCTGGTGAGCGAAATGCCCAAACATTTCATCACAAGCCTGGAAACCGCCGATCCGCTAAGAAACTGGGACATGGCGCATCTGTCAATTACAAAGTCGATAGAGATGCTGGTGAATATGCGCAAGCACCGGATCAGGAAGATCGGAAGCATGTTTACGCTAGCACAACTAAAAAGATACTTGCGAGAGCATGGCGAAAACATCTCCGGGACCAAACGGACATTGATGGAACGGATTGTGACGCAAGTGTGGGGGGTCAGTTACGAGTCCCTGCATAAGCGGTGCACGCAGGCACTGAAAAAGGCGGATGAGGATGGAATGGATATGCCACTTAGCAGCGAGACTGCGGAGCAGGTGGAGAAGCTGGAGGCAAAGTACTTGTTTGAGCTGGAATGCAAATTTGACGTCAAAATTTTTCTGGACGATCGGTTGAAGAAGCTGCGGGTTACCGGGCCTATCCACAATGTGCGGTCGGTTCTAGGGTTGCTGCGCGACAAATTGGCGAAGGACCGGGTGGTCCAAATGGATCTGAAAAAGTATGGGACTCCGCGCTCGCTCTCTCCCCAGTACCTGGGCAAGATAGTCACTGCTATTGCCAGTGCATATGGGCAGGACGGCACAGCAACATGTTTTAACGAAAGCCTGTATGTGCGTGGCCATTCGCGAGCCGACTCGCTGGATCTGCAGCAGGCGCTTGTCAATGCTCTGGTGGAGCCAGAGGATCGCACGCTGTTTGTGGTGATTCCATGCGGCATCTCTGAAGAAGAGACGGTGACAATTGTGCCGTCAGTAGATATGCAGTCCAAGCCGCGCACATTCATTCCTAAGAAGTCGTTTTTTGTTTCAGCAAGCGCAGACAATGTGACTCCAAGCCGGCTTTTGGAGTCGCATCTTCTGTTCTGCCGTTCTCCAAAGAGCCAGATCAAGCGGTGCGAACCAGGATCTCATATAGCTGAGAAGCTAAAGACGTGGGCACAGGTACCAGGCTCAGAAGGAAAACTGGCCAACTGGATGACGTTTAACCTGGGAAACGTGCTGTTTGACGTGGACGGCATTGGCGAGCGTCTATATGACCAGCTGTATCGGCCGAAAGACCTACTCGACCACATCAATCAGAAGGCGCCGCTGTTTGCGTTCTCCCGCCATGTCTCGCCGTTGAAATGGCTTCACAGCCAGGCCTCGCCTCACAACAAAACGCTACGGCAGCTGGTCCTGACGCTCCAGCAGATCAAACCACCCATCGATACCAACACGGAGGACGAAAAGAGCCAATATAAGCTGCCTCTAGCTACCGGTACCAAACTGGTAGCGCGGATCAATGTGGATGCAGATGGGATCAGATTTGACGATATTCAGCTGGAGCGCATTTGCGATGAGCGCATGGCAGATGTAGCCATTTTACAGAGCGAATATGACGTGCAGATGAGCACATGCCGTCGAGAGCCGGTTGAGGTCACAGGGGATCTTATAGATAAGCTGCAAGAACTCGCGCAAAATCTGGGCGTATCTGGACAACAGGGCCAGGTGGCACCCAGCAGACACAGGCAGATCGAGACGTCGCTGGGCTGCTTCAGCCTATCAGGAATAGAGCTGGACGGAGTAACCCTCCGCACTTTGGGCAACGGGTATGCCGCGCGCGTGCACCAGACATGGAACATTGTGGATAACCAGCGGCACAGTTCTGTTGAGCTAGTTAACTCGGACATATCCGAAGAATCCAGTCTGCTAGACTCTGCGCAATGGCACAGCTTTATCCAGTACCTGTTTGCCCAGGCACATGAAGGTGCCATGACCGACTTTTAGAGAGAAATACACAAACGAGCAGAAAAAGTTATTGTCGCTTTGTTACATGGAATGGAACTTTAGTAATTGAATCGATACTTGTCTCTGGAGAATGCAGAGTCTTGGATAAATGGGACCAGGAACCTGCTGCCTGTTTGCAGCAGCGGGTGGCCAGCTACAATCTGCAGAAAACGCTCCAGCCCCTCACGGCGGTCCTCGATGACTTTGTCGTCAAAGCGATTGGTAAACACTTTTCCAGGCAGCGGTGGAATCGTCACTCGCGATGTCTCGCGCTCCAGCTGGTCGCGCAGCCACTCAAAATCGCTGTACCGCCGTCGCACCGACGACTGCCTCAGCTTAAACATGGGAATGTTCGACTACAACCTTACTTAGTAGTGCATGGGCTTTTTGTGCAATTATGGCTTCAGAAAACTTACTCTGCATATAACCTCATAGTCTGTGTACATTTTTCGTCCCACTCCTACAATAAATGACCTTCAGCTATATTTTGCTGTATTCTGCCAAATCCTTTTGTTTCTAACTGTACCATGCGTCTGTGGATTTCTCACCTCGATTTCCAGGTAGCTTTCTGGAACAAGGTACTGGTCCTCCACCGGCTGCTCCCGCGACAGCGCCGGACGAGTACTGGAACTAAACGCTCGGCCGTGATTAGACATAACAAATGCGAGAAAATACAAAGTAAAGAAGCTTTTTGCCAAGCAAAAATAAAATGCTATTGGCTCAGCTTGGCTCACATAAGCATCATGCACCACGTGATTATCCATCTGAAGCTTCTAAGGACCATTTGGCGGCGGACGGAACACCCATTTCTTTTACAAAAAAATTTTCATTGTGTAAATTTAAGGTTACCGGGAGTTATATATCCGACGTATAAAAGAGAAATAGACATGCTGCGGAATGCGCTATTACGAACAGGACATGCGCTGGCCAGACACCCTACATGGCAGCACCCAAAGCTCGCAGCATCATCTATATGCTTACAGCATAGCCGCCAGCTGGCGACAGCACAGCCGGAAGCCCGTGCCACAAACGAGGCAAAGATCAGCAGCGACTTTGCACGCTCCGATCCGTTCCAGCGCGCGTCCATAGCCCAGTCGAACTCTTCGCACAGACAGAACGACAACAGCGAGATCCACGGCGGGGTTTTGGAACAGAGCATACGCGATTTCCTGCAAAAGACACGTCAGCGGCCACGGGCTGGGCTAAAAAGCGACGAGTTGGTGGTGAAATGTCCTCAGTGTTCGCCGGGCAAGTCGCGGCGACTGGCTTACAGCGCGCATCTAAACACGACCAGCGGATCGTTTGTCTGTACCAATTGCTTTGAGCAGGGCACATGGGAAAAGTACCAGGAGCTGGCGCAACGACGCAACTTTCAAAACACGATACCCAAAAGCCGGACCACGGATCCGCCGCCATTCGAGTTTGCCGAGGATACGCTCGAGCAGCTGCGTAGCAACCTGGTTGAGCACGAGGAGATATTTGCAGCGCTTACGGGCCACGAAAAGGGCCAGCTGCGGCTGCATCCCAAGCTTCTGACGCAATATGGAGTGGGCTTAGGGTTTTTGGACGCGTCGGTTTCTGAGATTCCCAATGTACAGGCGCTGACAAACGGCAGCGACCATGCGGTTCCTTGCCTGGTATTCCCTCGTACAGCATTCCGCACTAACAGTTTCATTGATACGTTTGATACGGCTGCCAGCCACACACAGCCACAGCAAAAAGGCAGCCTGAGAACCACAAAGCAAAACCAGACAAAGTCTATTTCCAGCATTATCACCGATACGCACCATGAATCTAGCAGCCACAATTCTGAACCAGCCATGTTTGAAGCGTCTTTCCAATACCGGACTGTGCAGCTCAAGGTCGTTGCATGGAACACTGCTGAGCTGGAAATGTATGTTCCGGTTGATGAGGCACAGCCTGGGTTGTTTGGCTTCCATATTGCTGGCCCCGATTCATCCGATATCATTCTGACTAGTCACGAACTGGATGCCATCGCGGCATTCCAAGAGACTGGAATTCCAGCTGTGTCTCTGCCCAAGGGCCCATACCAGCTGCCTCTCGATGCAATGCGTGCTTTGGAGCGGTTTGAGCGCATATACGTGTGGCTAGACGACGATCATCAGGGCGCAGAAGCAGCCAAGCTGATATCGCGCAAACTGGGTGTGGACCGCTGTCTCATTGTGCGCACCAAGAGCGGTGACCCACAGGGACCTCGGTCAGCCAGCATTGCGCTGGCACGGGGTTACAACCTGGTAGATATTCTGGAGCAGTCGCAGCCAGTACAGCACGACAAGGTACTGGACTTTGGTGCATTGCGCGAGGCAGTCAAATTTGAAGTCACCAATCCTGATCTGATTCGCGGGGTGGAGAGCAAGGACCTGCCCGGCTGGAACGCAATATACAAGGGCCTGCGTCCAGGCGAGCTGACCATCCTGAGTGGTCCCACGGGTTGCGGCAAGACCACGGTTATTTCGCAGATGTCGCTGGACTTCTGCAAATCCGGAGTGAGCACGCTCTGGGGCAGCTTTGAAATCCCCAATGTGCGGCTAGCCACCCGTATGATGAGCCAGTTTGCCAAGCGCGATATCTCCAGCAATCCGTCCGAGATCGACTACTGGTCGCGCAAGTTTGAGCAGCTGCCCATGTACTTTCTAAAGTTCCACGGTAGCACGCAGCCAGAGACCGTTTTGGAGACCATGCGGCATGCCGTATATGCTTACGATGTCAAGCATATTATCATCGACAATCTGCAGTTTATGATGTCAATGCAGGCCAAGGGAATGGACAAGTACGATGCACAAGATGCAGCCATCGCGACATTCCGGAGGTTTGCTACCGAGGAGAACGTGCATATCACCGTGGTTGCACATTTGCGCAAGGACCAGCCGGCAGCCGATGTAGATATCAACTCGATATTTGGCTCGGCAAAGGTAACTCAAGAGGCCGACAACGTTGTTATCCTGCAACGGTATGGTGGCTCGGAGTCCAAAGTGAGGTGCATCAATGTGCTGAAGAACCGCTTTGATGGCACGCTGGGCAAAGTGTATATTTCCTACGACAACGATACGATGGCATTCAAAGAGATTCCTCAGCCAAGAAAGCGGAAATCTGTCAAAATTATAAAGACCTCAGGACGTCTTAGTATGGCAGACAGGCTTTTGGCAGAAACAGAAGCAGCGAATGCTGAAGAATCTATAGATAGCTGATAGCTAGCAATAAAATGTGTGTGTGGGAAAATTTCACTCTGTCGACTGTAAAAGTCTCGCTTTTATTTAAAAGAAAAAATAAAGCTTTATAATGAATTGCTTAGTCTTTAAAGAGTATATAAAACCATAAAAAAAATTCTGTGTCTTATTTCTTTCCTAACCTACACCATTCCACTATGTACATCGATTATAAAATATACTTGCCCAAAAAAGATAGTCTCCAAAACTACGTTGGTTGCATCGAAGGTGAGCTACCAGATACTGCCCAAGAGCTGCTGGAAGATATACAACAAGGTCTTGAATCGACAGATGACTTACCCGATGATATGGTAGTATATATTCCACTAACAAGTACACCTAGCAATGAAAATGACGTTTGCTGCCTGGTTAACGACAATAGCAAAATTGGCACTATGGGCCTTCCAGCAAGCGGAGCCATGTTAATAATGCACAGAGATGCCCCTTTTGAAAAGGCCCTTATTATTTTGCAATTGTTTGTGGCGAGTAATCTCTAGTTGAACAGATTTATATTTTGACTTTTTTTTTTTTTTTAAAAAAAAAATTAAATACAAAAAATATTTCCTAGCAATCCAATGTGTGTATAGTGCCATTAGCATCTGGTATTTCGACTGGAGGCTTCAGGTCGTAGTTTTGCTTCTCAATAATATAGAGGTACGCATCTATAGAGTCTTTATCTGAAGACCCGTTTTTCTTGAGCCTAATGCCCAAAAACTTTTTGAGCCAAACAATTTCATCAACCTTATAGCCATTAACGCTCACGCTGCTTTCCGAGTCGCCAGGCTTGTCTTTAGAAAACTGCTTATTTGTGCTCTCGACAAGGCCGCCCAAACTACCGCTGCTGTCTCCTGGTCCATTAGTTATAGCCGTATCATATAATACTGCTCGGGTAATTCCAAACTGTGCATTAAGCTCCTTTGCATATTTTTGTGACGGGACATTGTATTCTGACCATGCCACGCTGACTTGCGACTGGTAAAAGTCACTGTTGAGGGAACTTTTCTCCCATGCCTCACAGTATCCATCCAGGCCCTCGGTAGAGCTGTTTCCTGTTTTGGCATAGTTTTCTAGCACATCCATGTATTTGTCGAATTCCCCAGAGTAGTTTTCAGTTTTGCTGAAATCCTGGACCACCTGAAATGCATCTCCGTAGGCGGTGCCAAAATTTATGAACCCTGACGCATATCCTCCTTCACCGCTGTCCTTGGCGCAGCGCGCTGTGTGACTTCCGAGAGAGCCGGACTGGAAGAGGTTGACGATTTCCCATGCTATAAAGTCGGAACAAGTAAATGTTGTGTTTGTGTCTGCTAGCACCGAGGATAGAAGGGCTAAAAGGCCCATAGCTACAGTAAGCTTCATTTTCTTAAGCATTAAAATTCATCAATATCGGATAAACAAACCATTTAGTAATTAAAAGAAGCAAAAAGCTTTTACAAGATGCGCGGGTCTATGGACTAAAAGATGCATGTTTAGAAAATTACAAAGATGACATTTTGCCTTTGAATGTAAAAAAGAAGCTGGTAAGGCCTCAGCTTGGCCACTTGCACCAAAAAGAATTGCACCTTTTTTTTACTTTTCAGCGCAAACCGGCTTTTAAATCGTTTAAAAAGGTGGAAAGAAATAATTAAATGGCATGGCTATTATATTCAGAATGGGCTTGTTTTTATTTTCTGATACACCGAGCTTAGAGCAAAGAAGCGAATTAAATGCAAAATCCAATAAACCAATAATCTCCGTTTATGAAACATACATAACAGCTAAATCAGAAAAGATTTTACATCAATCGCAGCCAATTGATGCCAATTCTTTTGCTGTCAGGGGCCAGAAAACTGCCGAACCAAGGATACCAGTCATACTCACCCCTGGTCAACGGTATCCAAAAACGCATTAACATTCTTGGCACTCCACTCGTCGGCTATTGCCAGTCTCATTAACAGCAATATCCTTAGCCAGATCAGCTCGTCGACCTTGTGTCCGTTGATGTTCAATGTGCTTCCTGAGTCACCCAGCATGTCTCTGCTGAACTGTGCGTTGGTAGCGCCAAGGGTTAGACCCAAGCAAGTGCCATTGGTGTACACGTCATTACTGACAGCCGCATCATATAGAACAGCACGGGGGATGCCATATTGGACGCCATATTTACTAGTATATGCCAGCGGCGGATTGGCATACCAGCCCCGTTGAACCTGGGATTGAGCTGGCAAAAAGTCCGGACCCTTGTGGGCTTTTCTCCAGGCGTCACAGTAGCCATCCAAACCATCAGCAGAGCCGCTGCCGGTTTTAGCATATTCTTCCAGCACATGCATATACTGGTCAAATTCGCCATCGTAGCTAGCAGACTTTTGGAAGGCCTTGATGACTTCAAGTGCGTTTCCTCGAGCGGTAGAGAAGTTGATGAAGCCGGCAGAAGTTTCCTTCTTTTTTTTTTCTAAAGCAGTCTTGGCTGCAGCGTAAAGCAAAGCTGCCTGTGGTGCCGGCCTGATAAAGGCTGGTCATTTGCAGGGAGATGTAGCAAGAGCAGGTTCCCGCAGAATTTTTGGCATCAGCAGAGCTCAGAGATGAGAGAATGGCTGGCACACCAAGGGAAAAGCAGCAAACTTCATTATGCACCAGAGAAACGACATGGAATAAGGAATCGATGTAGTATGTGTAGTTTAAAGGAAAGGTAGCGAAAATAATTCTGTATGAGGAGAATGGCATTTATACCGCAAACATTTTGCCACTGAGCAACGGCCTGAATAGCATAGGCATCTAGAGATTCTCCATAGCGGTATAGTCTGCTTGCAGACTGTGGTTTATGAAAACCAAATCCAAACGCCGCTAAATATTTACAAAGAAACCTTAAAACTTGGTAATCCGATCCTTTTTCCTGCATAGAACTGGGCTTCTCTTTTCTTTGCAAATGCCACCAAAACGGCGAGGGCTTCTGGCTGTCCCATACGAGAGCTCACAAGTCTGTTGTCGCTTTCTAATGGAAAAAGCTATGAAAGCATTAATTTCATCTAAAGCCCACTACTAATTGAAACCGCCCAACCACACAATAACAGCGATTTAGATTAGATCAAGATTGCAGGTTCTGATTTCCAATCAGAAAATCCGCACGCTTTTTTTTTCTCTCTCTTTGGAGTATTATATAATTGTAAAAAGACCAATTGAGAGAGGAAAAAAAAAAAGGAGGACGAACAAGCAAGATAGAACAAAATATATTAAACTGAACTAAAGAAAGACAAAAGATGCTGGCGCTTAGACGGCAGGCAGCTAGCAGGCTCCTTCAGAGCAGACTGGCGCGACCAGGAGCAGCAGGCATGGGGCTTGCAAGCCAGAGGCTCGCAAGACCAATGGCGCCATCAGGCTTGGTTGCAGCACGAGCGATATGGTTCCAGACGCAAGAGCTGTCGACAGGCCGCACACGGCTTGTAGCTCGTGGAGAGGAGAGGAAGCCCGCAGCCCCAAGGGAAGACGCGGCGGCCAAGGCAGAAGAGAAAAAGATGACGATAATGGAGAAGATCAAGCATGAGGCACAGCACTACTGGCATGGCACAAAGCTGTTCGCGAAGGAGATGAAGATCTCGTCGCGGCTGGTAGCCAAAGTCGTATGGGGCGGGAAGCTGTCGCGCCGCGAGCAGCGGCAGCTGCGACGGACATTCAGCGACACGGTGCGGCTAGTGCCGTTTCTGCTTTTCGTGGTGATTCCGTTTGCGGAGCTTCTGCTGCCGGTGGCCCTGAAGCTGTTCCCCAACATGCTGCCGAGCACGTACGAGAGCCAGGCCACTGCCGACAAGAAGCGCGAGAAGATGCAGGGCGTCCGCAACGAGATGTCGAGGTACCTGAAGGAAACGATCGCGGAGATGAACCAGCATAGAGTGGCGGAGGATGTAGAGGGCACGGGCGAGTTCCTAAGCAAGATCCGCTCTTCAGGAGAAGCGGTGTCTACCGAGGACCTGCTGCGGGTTGCGCACATTTTCGAGGACGACCTGACGCTGGACAACCTGACGCGCCCGCAGCTGGTGTCGATCTGCCGCTTCATGGGCGTCAACGCGTTTGGCACCGACCGGTACCTGCGCTACCAGATCACCAACCGCATGCGGTACATCCGGGCAGACGACAAGATGATCGGCGCCGAGGGCATCGATTCGCTGTCGGTGCCCGAGCTGCAGTCGGCATGCCAGTCGCGCGGAATCCGCATCATCGGGGTGTCGCCGGCACGCATGCGGGACGAGCTGGCGCAGTGGATTGAGCTGCACCTGGAGCACAACATCCCGTCGACGCTGCTGATTCTGTCGCGCATCATTGCTGCTGGCGAGCCCATCTCCCACCAGCAGCAGTTCAACGCCGATGCGCTGCAGGCCACCATCAACTCGCTGCCCGATAACCTGGTCAACGAGGCAACGCTGCGGCTGGCCGAGGTCAGCGGCAAGGCCACCACCAAGCAGAAGCTCGAGGTGCTGGAGGAGCAGGAGGAGCTGATCGAGGACGAGGATGCGCAGGAAAAGAAGAGCAAGCAGGCCAGCGCGGAGGAGCAGCAGGCCCCGGGCAGGGAGCAGCAGGGCCCAAGCAAGGCGCAGCAGGAGCCAGCCGAGGCGCAGCAGGGCTCTGCCAAGCCCAAAGACGCCTGAGCATTAAAGAATCTATTAACACACCCCCCTTTTCTAGAGTACATTTTACATATAAAGATGAACCAGCGACTTTTTGAAGATGCGCTTTTTGCATGCAGTGCAGTTGCGGGACGCGCCGGCAATGCCGGCTACACACGCGTTGCAGATGATGTGGCCGCAGGTGGGGGCCCAGATGGGCTCCTTGTCGAACAGCGACGCCGAGCATGTGGTGCAGACAATCTCCAGCGTGTCTGCTGCAGGCGGCGTGGTGGCATCGCGGAAGTTGGCTCTGGGCACCTTGCGGGAGAAGTCGGGCAGCGCCGCCAGCTCCTCCTGGCGCTTGGACAGCTTGAGCGGCTCCAGCGGCGGCATCGGCCGCGTGGGCGGGGCCGGCGTGGTGGCTTCCAGGAAGCTCAGCAGGTTGCTGATGTCCTCGCCGGGGAAAAAGTCAAACGGCGTGATGTGGGAGTTTGTCCGCATGTGTTGCGGCATCATATGCGGGAACTGGTACATGTACGGAGGGCGCCCGCGCATGCCCTGTGCGTCGTGAGCCGGCATGAACCCGCTCATCATGCGCTGGCCCTCGCGCCGCATCATCAGGTAGTCCATGATCGTCTGGCTGGCCGTCTCGTCCGGCCGCATCGCCTCGCTCTCCGAGCCGTAGTCGGACTCGTCGATGGCTTCGTCCAGCTCCGCATCGTCGATCACATCCGCCATGTCCTCGTCGTCAATGTAGCTGGCGTCGCTGACCTCGGTGCCCTCCTCTTCCTCCGCCACCTCCTCCGCCACCTCCTCTACGTCGATGGCGCCATCTGCAGTCTCGCGTCCCACGGCTGACGCCGGCGCTGCTGCAGAGTCGCTGGCGCGCTGCTGCTGCTGCTGCTGCTGCTGCTGGCGGTGCTGGCGCTGGCGCTGGCCAGGAAGCACTGCGCGTGCTCTGATAGGGTAGTAGACGCCGGGCTCCACGGGCTCGTCGCCGGTATGTGGCAGCACATGCGGCACCAGCGTGCCTGGAACGTTGCCAGGCTGAAAGTGCAGGCCTGCACGCTGACGGGCTAGCACTACCGGTGCGCTTGTGAAAAAGGGGGGTGCGCATTTAGCATATAGAACACCTTGCGTATATGGTAGACAAGTACTTACTGCTGCGGCTGCGCTGGCGCGAGTTGCGGGTGGTGAGGATGTCGCGCAGCGTTGTGATTCGCTCGGGCCGGCCGTACTCGTTTGGGTCGTGGCGGTTGATAGGCGGCAGCACGTAGCCTGGCGGCAGCGGAGTGACGCCGGAAATTGCGGGCGAGCGCTCCTCATCGCTGGAAATGACGACAGGCACATTTGAGTGAGCATTCGAGAACGCACTGGCTTGCTGCGTGCTCAGCGGCGGCGAGTCTGTGAGGTCAATTACAGCGTTGCTCATATAAAAAAGAACCAATTAAGAAACAAACAAAAGAGAGAAAAAGAGAAGCCTGCGGGTTTTTGGGGGGGGGCGTGGTTTTTGGAGGCAAACACGATATGCAAGATGTGCATGTTCAAAGCGATCTGCCCAGCATTCGCCATTCAGCGAGGGACCTGGGAGGAGACCTGCGACAGGCCCTGCTCGTCCCGCACGGACTTGCGGGTGGGAATTGCCGACTGGCGGATGCCGTAGACGTCGATGATCTCGCGCCATGTGGCCTGGTCCAGCGTAAAAATCAGCTGCTTCTTGGTCAGCCCCGACTGGTAGTCCTCCTGCTGCGGCGGCTCGCAGGCCTCGATCATTGGCTGCCCGCTGCTGTCGTCGATGTACGCCTTGCCATCGCGGATCAGAAACGACACATAAAAGATGTTCTCCACAGACTGCGCAAACGACCGCGGATTGATCACCAGCTCGAACAGGTTGATTGGCCCGCGCTCCGCCAAGATCCGGTGCACCTTCTGCACCAGCCGCGTCGTCTGGTTCTCCTGCTGCCGCACGTCCTCCGTCCCCATCGTCTCGATCCGCGCCGCCACCGCGCTGCTCCCGCTCGCGCCCTGCCGCCTGGTCGTCTCTGCCTTGCGCCGCTCCCGGGCCTCCACCGCCAGCGGCCCATACGCGTGAGTTAGCCGCGGCGCTATACGCGCAATGCCCGCTGCTATTTTGCCCACCGCGCTCCATGCCGGCCCGGCGCCCGTTTCCGCGTCCGTCCCGTACAGAACGGTCCGCACGCGGTCAATGTATGCCAGCGAGTCAAACGCCGCGCTGTCGATGCGCAGCATATGGGCCCGCTGTGCACCAACGTCGGCCGAGAGCAGCAAGAAGCGCGAGTCCAGAACGCCCTCTGCCGTGTTGTTTACGTCTCCAAACAGCCCGTTTGCGCGCTCCAGATCCGCCAGCAGCAGCGCCCCCGAGTCCTCTAGGTACTCCTTCTTGCGGGCGGCTGCGTCTGCCAGCAGACTGCGGTACCCGTGACGTAACTGCCGTTTCTCTGCCGGCGTCTGTTCCAATTCGTCCATGATTAAAATCCTTTTTCTCTATTATAGTGCATTAGACTTTTCCATAAATTTAAGAAAATGAGCAGTGAGTCGCGCGGCGTAACTGCCAGCCCAGCACCCAGCGCTGCCGGTTCGCGCACCGTGGTTGTGGGCCAGGAGCAGCCTGCTGGCATCCTGCACTTGCGTGCTTCCAGCAGCACACAGCCGGCTCCTCCAGCTGCTGCGAGGCCTAGAGTGCAGTGGACATCCGACACCGTGGACAACGAGCATATGGGCAAGAAAAAGTCCAAAGTGTGCTGTATCTATCACCGCCAGCGCCGCTTTGACGAGTCGGACTCCAGCTGCGGCAGCGACAGCGACAGTGACGGGCCCAACGACTACGAGCGCATGCGTCCGCACCGCCGCCAATAACACATAAAATGAAGTGGCCTGGACCTTTTTTTTTATTTCCTACTGCTTCTTTTCTCTCCCTTTTTCCTGGAGCGCATATGGCTAAATGCCCGCTTCTTCAGCTTTACTTCTTGCAAATATAAATCTCTTACACTATTAGCATGGAGGCACGGTAAGCTCTTTTTTTTTTCGAAACCACACAATGGAAAGTGCTCTAAACAATAATGCACAAAGTAGGCTGGCAGCCTTTGACCATGCGCTGTTTGGCAACGAGGCTTGTGCTGATGTGCGCCGTCTGGCTGAGCTGAGCTTCGGCGGCATTCCTGATGTGCCTGGCTTGCGTGCTCTGTGCTGGCGTCTGCTTCTGGGTGTGCTACCGCCAGCCCGTGCCCAGTGGCGGCCAGCACTAGCGGCTGCACGGACTGCCTACATTGATGCTGCGCATGCAATCTCTCACGAAAACGGCCCCGAAGCCCGTGCGCTGCTGGCCCAAATACGCGCCGACGTGCACCGCACGCTGCCCGACATTGCTCTGTTCCGCGCTCAGCCTACAGGCCCCCGGCGTCTGGCCTGCGAGCGACGCGGTTTGAGCGAGCGCGTTGCTGCTGCAGTTGACGCGCCATTCGCGGCTCTTAAAGGCTCGTGGCTGCTACAGCGCGAACAGACTCATGCGGATGTCATGGCCAGGGTGCTATTTGTGCATGCGCGCTTCAACCGCGGTGCCGGATACGCGCAGGGAATGAACGATGTGCTGGCTCCATTATATTATGTGCTGGCATGCGTGCACGGAGACTGCGAGGCGGATGCGTTCCAAATGCTAACATATATGCTGCGTGGCCCGCACCTGGACGTGTTTGCTGCCAGGTCGCTTAAGCGTATACTTGCGCAGTGGTGGCAGAAGCGGGTCCGCAGCGCAGATCCTCGGCTGTGGACCCATTTGCACGAGATGGGCTTGCGGCCAGAACACTTTGCTGTGCGCTGGATGCTGGTGGCAGGTGCCCGCGAATTCGCGCTGCCGGACGTGCTGGTGCTGTGGGACGCTCTGCTGGCAGATCGCGCCCGACTGGCAGCACCTCTGCCTCTGCTGTCGACGCAGCTTCGTTGCGCTCTACGACCGACACACGCGCACCGTGCCATTCGTCTGCAAGCTGGACGCCTAAGCTGCGAAGCGCACTTTTTAGCCGGAATCTCAGGCGACGACGCCGACTTGGCCCCACTGGGGTTCCTGTTTGACTTTTTCACAGCCGTGCTGTTGGCACTGCGGCCACAGCTGATGCTGGCGCCGCTTGATGCGTGCATTGCGCTGTTGCAGCATCTGCCACGGGAAGACAGCGTGCTGGAGATGCGCTATCTGATCGATGCAACACTGGCTTTGCGGTCTGACCGTGCAGCGGACCGTGCAGCCCGTTCATGTAGTGCTGTTCTGGCAGCGGCGCCGCGGCGGTCTGGCTGCACCATGTCGGCAATGTCTTTGCTGCTGGTGCCCAATGCAGAATATGTAAGCAGTGGATCAGATCTTGAAACTCCGCAACGCCCGGCGGAATTTGCCTCGCGCCTGCTAGGACAGCTTTCCAGCAAGCTAGGCTTCCGCACGCCGCCGCTTAGCCCGGCAGCAGGAACGAGGCCCAGTAGCCCAACGCCGTCAACGCCGCCGCCGACACCGCAGGCAGCAGCCTTAGACTGCCTCGTGCTGGTCATTCCCCGGCAGCGCTCTCCAATGGAACCGCATAGCGATTCCGTCGCTTCAGCAATTGACGTGTATGAGGTCCGTTCGTTTGACTCCCAGGCGCTGGAGGCAACGGTGCGCAGGCTGGGCGAGTGCGATGCTGCCAATCCGTCGCTGGCATCGGTGCAGATACCGACCGGCACCGCCGACATCTGTGTTCCGCTGGCAGAGCTGGGCGTGCCCAAGCGCCGGCAGCGGCGCACGTCGGATGGGTCCAGCTCCGTCAGCAGCAGCATTACTGCCGCCGACGACCGCATAGCACCGCCATCGCGATGGCCATCGGACCGCCTTAAATCGCCCACGTGGTACCCAGCAGCTCTAATCGAGTTGTGCGACTCCGACAGCGACTAAAAAATTTGTATTCTCCTTATTTTTTTATTTTTATTTTTGCATTTAGGGCTAAAGTTCAACCAGCAATGCGTGAGGAATGCAGCGAAGCGTGAGTGATACGGACAAAAGCGGCACGGCGCTGGACAGGCGGCTGCCATTCGATATTCTGTGCCGTATTTTTGTGCTGGCGCAGTGGCCGTCGCTGGCATTTGTGTCTCGGGCATTTTACAGCGTGTCGCAGTCGATGGCAGTGCGGGCGCACTTTTACTTGGCCGAGTTTGGGCGCGACCGGGTGCTGGACGGGCACCTGGGACTGGCTAGCCGCCGGCCACGCATGCTGCGCCAGGACGTAGTGCTGATGCTGCTGAATCTGGGCGCTGACCCGTGTGCCGACGGACAGTGGGTGCTGCGGCATGCCTGTGCCCGTGCATGGATCCCAATTGTCCGCAAGCTCCTTGCAATGCGCCAGCGCCCACACGCTAAAGCCCCGGATTCTCAGCAGCCGGCTCTGCTAGAAAACTGGCGCGGCAGTGCGACAACTAACGGAACCGCTAAGCCGCCTCCGCTGTTGCTGGATATCCATGAAGATGATGACGCGGCACTGCGCATTGCTGCCGGCCTAGGCCATGTAGCGGTGGTGCAGCTGCTTTTGGACGCAGGTGCGGATGCCGAGGCAGCCGAAGGAGAGCCGTTGGCGCTGGCGGCAGGCAATGGACATGTGCAGGTGGTGCGGTTGCTGTTGGAGCGTGGAGCAAGTGCTCGGAGCAGCCATTCGCGGGCATTACGAGCGGCCGTGATGACTGGCGATGCATCTATAGCCTGTATAGAGGAACTGCTGGCTTATGGCGCCGACATGCATGTCATGAATAACAGCTGTCTGCTGGCTGCATGCTATCGAGGCGATGGCGAGTTTCCGCTACCACCGCCCTTGTTACTGCCGGTCTCAGGCACCGCTGAAGACCGGGGCAGCAGCATGCGTGCCCAGCTGCTGCAGTACTCGTATGCAGGCGTGCCTAGCACTGGCGCGCTCTATACGACTCCGGCAGTGTTGGCAACTACACCCATGCTGCCGCAAGCGCGACACCATATAAGGCGATACCGCAACACTGCCGGCCTTTCTGCTGCACCGGCAACTCAGCCGCAATCGCCGGCGCAAACGGCATGCTCGACCGCTGCATCTCCTACGCCTGCGCTGTCGTCTGGAGCACACGAAACTGTGAATATGGATGCACTGGTTACAGCGCCTGGCCCCACTGCTTTTCCTGCTGATCTGCAGCACGCACCGCCGTTTCCAGTAACTCACATTGGCGTGGTGCGCCTGCTGCTGGCACGCGGTGTCAGCCCCGATGCCCAGAACGGCCGCCCACTGGTCTATGCCAGCTCCAAAGGCTGGGCACGCACAGCAGCTGTGTTGTTGGCATACGGTGCCAGTGTGCATGTGCGAGATAACGAGCCGCTGCGTGAAGCTGCAGAACACGGCCATTTGGCGCTAGTTCGCCTGCTTGTAGCCGCAGGCGCAGACATTCATGCTGACAATGACGCACCCTTACGAAATGCGGCTCGTGGAGGACACCTGGGTGTACTTAAGGAGCTGGTGGCTCAGGGCGCTTGCGTCCAGGGCGAGAGCGGCGTGCTGGCGCTACGAGCAGCAGCGCGTGGTGGATGGACGCAGGTGGTGCAGGAGCTAGTGCAAGCAGGCGCCGATTCCAGCGATGCTGAGTTCAGGGTCTGCGCCATGCGTTCACGCGAATTATGCAGGGTCTTGGGGATATCGAACGAATCGACCTTTAACCGCTTTCTGTATCAATAGACTTTTGGGCTTACTACTAAAAAAACGTTTTAAAGGATTTGGAAAATGCATTGAGGGACCAAGTCCCCTTTATGGTTTTCGTCGTTCTAGCTTTAAAGAGATGGCTATTTTTTTACTGTTCTGGAAAAGAGGGGAGCTTTTATAGGGAAGATAGTCGCCGAAAATGTTGCTAACCTTTCCAAATGTTCAGAAGAAATCTTTGGATCTTTCTTTTGTGTTCTAGCATTTTAAACCTTTTTTTTGACACTTTTGTGTGGGTCTACATTGTAACTTGAGGTAACTTTGTCATTATGCACAGATCAGCTTAGGCATATGCCTTGCTTTAAAGCTTGCTCCTTTAATGCCAATTTGCTGTTTTCATTTTTTTTTTTTTTTTGCCATATGTTTTGTAAAACAAAAAAGGGCATTATGTGTACAAGCTTGAGCATTAATGCGGCTGCATTCTATTTTCCATGCTCATTAAGCGCCGCCTTAATTGTTGCAAGCAAAATAGGCAAAACAGTGCTTTTCTGCTTCAATATTTTTGTATATACACACTATACTAGGCATCCCGCATGCTTGGACAGAATGCTCGGCTTTTCAGTCTCGCTTAATGCATTTGGACTTTATTATATCCCATTTTGCATTACCACAAGGCATTGTTTACTCCAGCTCCTATAGCCATAAACATGCTAGTCTCATTGCATATAAGCACTTACAGATTTCAGTCTCACTTTTTTTGTCCCAGTTTTATATAGCATTTGGTATTCTTTTTTAATTTTGGTATCTGTTTCTAATATTTTTCAGTGCTTGTGTAGTTTAATTCCCTCCTTTGCTATTGCCAGCGATAAGTCACCCGTCTTAATGCTATCAGGACCAACCAAAGCTGCCGGCGAGGCAGATGCTGATTTGAAAAGCTGGCTGCCCGAGTTTGACCATCCCAGGATCTCGCTAGATCTGTCGGCGTTATCGCCGCCCGATACTGCCGAAGTATCCGAGTCAGACGAAAAGCCCGAGCCAGCTTCCAATGCATCCGTAAACACCTCGAGCAACAGCGCAAGCCCACAGATTGATGCGCCACAAAACGAGGACTTTCTAGAGGCGGTTGTTTACGCAAACTTGAGCGAGTATGCCAGTATGGTGTCCAAGGAAGAGGACAATGCGGATGTATTGAGCCAGGCCCAAGCGCCGCACACGGATGCTGCAGAGGAAAATAACGAATCGCTGCAGCCTCCTCCGTCGCCAACCCCTTCCTCCCGTGTGGGTAGCACCGATTTGGAGGACCTGGCGAATAAGCTGCCAGAAGCACCTGTCGACACAAACAGGGATGAGGCTGACCGGCTGGGCGTAGATTTTGACTTTGATACGGACCCTGCCATCGACGCCATTTCTACCTCCCCGCTTTTTGCAGTCGCAGGCACATCTCTGGGATCTGCCAGTAGCCAGAGCAAGCAGGATGCATCGGAAACCTCACAGCTTGGGCAGCCTGTGTCATCGGGAGCACGCAAGGGACGGAGCCGTCGGGCCAGCATTGCTGGTATGCTGATGAGAAGAGCCAGCAAATACGTCGATGCTGCATCTCCAACTTTGCCACCTAATGTTGCTGCTGCTGCTGCCGCTGCTTCTGCTTCTGCTGCTGCTGCTTCTGCTGCTGCTACAAGCATGACCAGTTCGGTTAGTGCGGACCAGGTTCTGTCTGAATCCCGCAAGCAGGAATCAACAGAGCAGGCTGCTGCCTCAGCTCCTGAAGCTAGTAAAGAGGCCAATGCAGCCCCAGAAAGCAAGAGCACGGTAGCCAGCAAAGAGTTGGAAGCTCCGTCTGCGGATTCTGACAAACAACAAGCAATTGCTTTGGCATCTGGCAGCAACCCGGCTGACGACGAATACGACAGCAAGGACCAAAACGATGACGCAGCTCACGACATTGCTACTGTTGCAACCAAAACAAGCGCCGACCAGGTTAGTGCTGATGTGGTCAAGGGATCTGATAAGGATGCCACCAATGAGCATACCGAGATGGCGCAGACAGCCAAGTCCGAAAGTTCCGCCAGCATGGCCAAAGAAGCATCGCCATTGCCGCCGCCTTCACAGCCACGCAGCGTAGAGAAACGCTCATCGCGTATCCTCAGCGGCATCACGCGCAAAGTGAACCATGTTCGTCAAACTACTTCGATGGTTCTGAGACGATCTGTGGGATCGCGGCTATCAGTTGCGCCGGGCAAATCGCTCGACACTGTCAATGGACCTGCGCCCAAGCAAGGCGAGTGTTCCACTAGTCAGGAGCAGAAAGGCGTGGTCCATGATGAGCCGCCGCAGTACACGTCTGAAGAGCATGATCATGCTGCTGCCAATGCTGAGGCTAGCAATGTTGCTGTGTCGGCTGTGGCAGACACGCCTGCAGTGGACACTACTGCTACAGCTGCTTCCGCCGATGATGCTGCCGTTGACCCGGCATCTGAATCACAAGATAAGGTTGAATCGGAGACCAAGTCCAATTCAGAGGCTTCAGTTAGCGACGCTGACAATGCTGGCAGTACCCATGACAGCGCTTCAGAGTCTAATGACGACAGCAGCACTGCAAGCAGCAACAACAGGGGTGGCAGCAATGCCAGCAACAATGTGGACGACGTAGAAGATACCGGCAACAACGCAAACTCTGATGACGTCAAAGCGCATACGAATTCCGAAGCTACAGACGAGGATGGCTTGGATGCCAAAGTTACGTTTACTAAAAGATTTGGAATGGTCCGGCGCGGGACCAACGAGGCTGTCAGAAACAGCGTATCTCGCATGAAGCACATTTTTGCATCGAAAAGGCCGGTAGTTGCCTAGAACTCTTTTTATTTGCTTTCATTATATTTTTTGTGTTGAACTGATAAGTTCCAGCAGAGCTTCGGATAATCCTAGTTCATTCTGAATCGGCGGTGGATCCAGGCACCCTTGGGCTCCAGATCCACCACTCGGTAAAGCCACTGTGGAAATCAAGATGCTCTACTGTTTTATGTTTGCATATTCTGCTACCTTTCTGTGCTTAAAATATAGGGGGTGTTGCTTCTGGTGTCGAGGTTCCTCCTCGATCCACTACCTCGGAATATGTTCAAGATAACCGATAGTCAACAAATGCTCAATATCCGATCTACGCAAATAATGCTGTGTTCCCGCTTGCAAATTGACCACGCCGCTTTCAGTCACAATCTCGCCACAGTCCCTGACCACCCGCACTTCGATAAATATGTCGCGTGGCGGCAACTCGCCACTAGCCGTCCAGTCCAGCGAGTCTGTCGGGCACAGTTGCTCTTCTACGGCATCACGGTAAGTAGAGTTGAGCCGCGCGTATTCCCGGGCAAAGTTCTGCTCTTCTGGCGACAACCGTGCAGACACAGAGGGCGGAACCAGCGAGGGAGCCAAATGCAGTGTCCATAGCAGCGATCGGATAAACTCCATCCGCCGATGATGGTAAGCCAGCAAGCACCGTTTATTGCGGCCTACCGTCAACATATACAGCGACGTCTGTCCATTCACGTTTTCCCGCTCCATTTGTGTTGGCCCCATGCTGTCCATTCCGCCCATCTCGCTGTCAAGCATAGGCTGGTCTTTGGATTGTAAATTCCTGTAGCTAACGGATCCCTGACTGAGCATATTTAGGCTTGTGTCCTGGCTGTCGGTGGTGTTTAAGCTGGCAATCATTTCTTCGATGCGTGTCCAGAGGTACCGTGTTTCCTGCGTTACCAGACGTACCTGTTCTTCGTTGTAGACTGGAATATGGCTTTCTGAAATATCTTTGGCATCCTTGGCCAGTCTAAAGGCCTCGTCACCCAGCATTATAATACACAAATGGAAATTTAAAGAGTAAACACAAAAGCTGTGCCTTTTTGTTTTATTGGGATAAACTTAGATCAATGTTGATCTGATAGGTCTGAATCAACAGCTTGAATGTCCGATCAATGCAAGCAACAATTATGGTGTCTTATCTCTTATGCCAAGCTACAATCTTGTCACCGAGACACAAATATGCAGCGTACATAGGCTGCATGCAGTTTATTCTTTACCAATTCGGGGGCCAATCAAGTAAGCATGGAGCATTATTCGGTCATTTTTAGGGAGATAAGCTCGGTAAAAACCTAAATCACCCGATACATATTCAAAAGACACTTTTTTAGATGACACTTATCATGCTTCTCTCTCACTCTCTCTTGCCACACCGGTCATGTTTAAAAAACCCTTACGTTATTTTCTAATAAAAAACGACCCGTGCTAGAATCACCAGAGCTGCTAAAAACATACACTCCCCAAGAAATGGCGAATTGTCAACATAGAACGAGATGTAAGCCTCCAGCCTCCTAACCACTATCAAAGTTGGCTTGCCCTGCATACAATGCAATTTTCAAGCTCTTGAGCAAAATAGAAAAGCGCCTGAGCTTAAAGTGTATTTTTAGCCAAAAGATGAGACATTTGCAGGCATGAACAAAAAGCAAAGAGCATATGACATGGGTCGTTCGAGTAGCAAATGAATGTTCTATAATTATCCACATTATTCGAATATACCGAAAAAATAGCAAGATGAGCTAAAGCTAAAATTGTCTATACAGCCTAAATGCCTGGTATTGACGCCATCCGTTGTACCTTGAATATTTCCCATATCTCTGGTGACCAAGGATGTTCAGGATGCCACGGAATAACGTCTCAGAGAACAATTACATCACAATCCCTCTTTTTTCCACTTTGCCCAACATAAAATGCTGGTCCCTACTTTAAGAATAGACATGGTGCAATGTACATAATGTTTAGAAAGAATGATTTACAAGAGTTGACGTATTTTCTTATATAAACTTTTGCAATCCGCTCGACTTTGCAAATTCTCATCAACTAAACATTTTTTCTATCGACTATAACACAAAAAATGATCTTCACGTCTACCTTTGTTGCTGCTTTACTGGCATCGATGCTTCCAGCTCCCATTGCTGCCAATGAGTCCGGCTGTGTATCCTCATATGACAAATCCAAGGACTACTTCCCAGACAAAGTGCAAGTCAAGTATGGTGCAGGATTCGACATCACCTACGAGGGAAATGCCAAGTACATTCGCAACAGTATTTCTGGGGAAAACTATGTGCTGTACCAGTGCGGCACCCCGGCTCCTACAAATGTCAAGGCAACTCCACCCAATAGTCTGCAGGTGGGCAACTGGACCAAGCTAGCTGCAGTGCCGGGAACCAAGATTGTGCTGGACTCAGCACCTGCAAGCGCAATTATCGAAATACTAGGCGTACAGGACACGGTGGGTGCCTCGTACAAGTTCTTCAAGGTCACATCGCCATGTATGCAGAAAAGGCTGGACGCATTGCCCAAGATCCAGCAAAGCTTTGGCACTCCCAAGGCCAGAAAGCGCAGCAACCCTTTGGTGCGTCGAGTATCCTACGATATATCCGGCTCTGACCTGCAATGGACATTCACCACATATGGCATGAACGACCCACACTCCTTTGCTGTCAATGCTGAAGATGCCAGTGATATGCTGGGCAAGGCTGAGTGGATCAAGTTTGTTGCTGCGTTTTTCAACAAAGAGGCAGAGGCCAACAAAATCTTTGATGCCATCGAGGCTCGCTACAAGTCGATCCAGCGCAAGGCATCTTCAGAGGCATCCAAGACAGTTGGGTTTGCACGCTACAACAAGGTGGCCAATGGGACAATCATTAGCTGGACAATTGAGCAGCCGCAGTCTTGGGTGGTGCAGGGCCTGGCCGATGTCAATATGAAGGCCTACCGTGGCAACACTGCTGCATTCAGCAATGTCAACGATTTTTACAAGGCCGCTGGAGAGTGGGATGTCCTGATCGACCTCAGCATTGAGCCGCTTTCTCATGGCGGTGCCACCATTCCGCAGTGGCAGAACCTCCTTCAGGGCTACGGGTTTAGCGACCAAGCTAAGGACGGCTCGCCCAAGTTCCTGGCATCAAAGTCCATCTACAGATCGGATCTGATCAGCAGCTACCAAAACGCAACCGACTACAATGAGCACTTGCAAGTCCAAGCCGACCAGCTGCTGGAGGACTTTGGCAAAATTGCGTCAAGCTCAGGCGCTACCGACACCGTGTGGTACCGCAATATGCCTCTGCAGGTCCCTGTGAACTGGCGCTCGCCAAGCAACTGCCAAAACTGAAATCTAACATTTCATTATTCAATAAGAAAAAGTATTACAAAGCAAGCAGTTTAGCTGTACGGCGGAACCGGCCAGTGTTGGATGTCCGGACAATGCGGTATGAGGACGCAGCTCCATCCGACGGAGCCGGGTCAGGCACTGACCGGTGAGGATCATCGATGATGTCAATGCGGATGGACCCACTTGATCTGCCGGAATATGCCACCTCGCTCAGCGACGTGTTTGGTACACCGTCCGGAATGGATGCTGACGTAGCTGGCTCAGCAATTTTGCTTGACCACTGCTGTTCGCCTTGACGGCTGGTGGCCATATCGCTGTACATTTCTGGTGTCACTGCTGCGCGCTCAAGCATGTTGGCACGAAACGGCGAAAAAGCACGAGCCTGCGAGCCGTGCTTTAGACGCTTGAGCACCTCTGCTCCACGACTGACGTTGCTAAACCGTGCCTGATCTTTGGGAGATATAGCCGAGGGTGATTCTGGAGACAGAGGACTCTGAACTGCATGCGGCTGTACGTTACGCGGTGTCTTGTTCATGTCAAACCGCTCGCGCACACTGGAGCTCAGCTCCCGATGGATGCGCTCGTAGTCTAGCTCCATGCTTGATGTGTAGATGGACTCCATAGACTGGATGTCTTCTACCAGCCGTGAACGCTGAAGCACCGATGGCGGCTCCAGCCGCGACTCTTCAATAGCAGTCTTCTGGATCATCGTCTCCAGCACACGCAAGCGTGCCATCAGCATCCGCTTCTCCTGCTTCTTTGTCTGCATAGTCTCCTTGGGAAGCGGTTTGCGCTGCCCCGGCTCGGGCTGCTGGCGATGGGCGTTTCTTCCACGTACCCGTCCGGGGCTGAAACATGGCACTTCTGCCGGAGTGGATGGTGGTGCCTCTACAATAGACTCGACTGTGGTAATTGGAATATCTACAACGTCATCAGAAGCTGACTCGAGTGCCACTATAGGTGCAATTGGCCGCACAGGCTTTTCATCCGGTTGCTGGGCCGGTGGTGGGCTAGCTGGTATTGCACGGGCCAAGCGAGAATGTGGCACTGCAATCTTGCGTGTCTCCTTTATGCTGCTTGCACTGGATGACGAGTGGTTCTCAGACAATTTGGCCACACTTGTCTGTTCAGAAGGCCTTGAGCTAGGAGTTAACGCATCTGTATCATGTATAGGCTGCGCAGATATGTTGCTTGTAGAGACTGCGCTGGGATGAGAGACCACTTCTCCCTTGAGATTGGTGTCTGAGCCCACTACGCGCGAGGCATCTGCACTTGCATCCATCATTCCGGGCAAGTCGCGCGATTCTACCGCAGATGCGGCTTTGGCAGCGTCAGCAGCGCGCTGAGCCCGAATCTCTGGCGGCGGTCCCTCTAGGCCAAACGACCAGTCGCCATCCTCGGAAAAATCGCCGTCGTATATAGACGAAGGTGCAGTGATGTGCATAATATGCTCGAAAAAGCGCTCAACAGCCATAATATCGCCAGCCATATACGCCCGCAGCACGGAGTCGGGAACTCCAGTGTCACCACAGTCGCGTTGCGGATCAAACGGCAATGCCGGTGGCGACGACGCTATGCTTCCCGGTGCAAGCGCTGACTGTTGGCGTGCCGCGCCCACGTCTGGAGGTGTCAGCGCGGCACCATCGCCAAGCAATGTGCTAAATAGCGCACAGTCTTCCAGTTCCTCATCTGCGCCCTGGCTCATGGAGCGTGCCGAGCCGGGCCATGCTGGAGGCACTCCTGCCGACGACGGCTCAGACTGCTGAAGCAGCAGCGTCTGTACCAGCAGCGGTGAGTCGTAGAACGAGCGAGTGCGCTGGTGTGCTGTCCGCGAGCGCTGTCGCATCGGTCCGTCTACAGGCGCCAATAGCGTGGGCTGTGGGGACGGCAGCGATACAGAACGGGCTCGACGGTTCGGTCCAGGAGGCCGCTCAAGAAGGCTGACGCGGAAGTTCAGCTGCTCGTTGCCTGTCTTTGTTGAGCGCGAACCAGATTTTTGTTTCTGGCGCTCCACGTATTCTTGGAACGACTCCCGCTGCTCGTCAGACTCGCCCTGCGGTGCAGCTTGTTTTGCCAGCTGTCCAATCTTGCGTGCTGCTATTCCTGGCGACTCTGACATAGTCGCCTGTACGCTGGCGCGTGCAAGCAAATCCGAGTCTGCGCCAGAGTACCGAGACCGGCGGTACGGGCTGGGCTCATCCATATACTTGTGCGCGTAACCAGCGTCTGTTGGTGTCTGAATATCGGGGCCAATCCCTGTAGAAAAGCCTGTCGGAGATACTGGCACTTTTCCACGGTCTTCTGGTGCCGCTGCAGCTGTCTATAAAGAAAAAGAGTATTAATAAACCAGCAAGGATTAAACAGATGTTCACTTTTCCCACATTCAAAGCCCACTTTCAGCAAGCATTCGGAAAGAGGGGGCGGTGGGGAGAAGCAGACAATACTTACATTGTTGTTTTTCATCTCTGCAGGCAGTGCTGGTCGGTGGGTTGCTTTGGGGCTGCTGCCACCAGTGCCATGAGACTCGCGCGAACGCATGGATCCAAACTGCGAACCCACATCGTAAATCAAGTTTCGTGGATCTGGCGACTGCTGTACCAGCAGTGCCAGCTGCTGCTGCGGACTATTATCCTTTTTGTCGGCCGACTCCAGCTGCTGAGCATCTTTGTCTTCGCCTCGAGTATTTATAGCTCCTGCATGCTCCAGACTGTTTAGCACTGTCGAGGCTTCTACAGCTTCGGTATCCACCAGACCTAGCCCCGTTGGCTTGGCTGTATGATCCATCTCTGCTGACGTCACTGCGGTTGACGTGGGATTGGTGCCATTCCACTGAATGCCACGAATATCCCGCATTTCTGGACGAGCAGATGGCCGCCGGCACTTTACACCTCCGACCTCGCTTGGGCTAACGCTGGTTTCGGCAAAATCCAGTATACGCGTGCGTCCAGTGCCAGCATCGCTGATAGGCGAGTCGCAGGATACGGCTCCTCCAGACATACGCACCCTGGCGTTTGTAGCATCGCTGCTTGGGCGCTGCCTTCCAAATAACACTTCGTTTTCAAGCTTCCGCAGCTTGTCGTTGGTGGGCAGCGGCATGTCGGTGCCACCGGCTCGAGGCGCTCCTGAGCTCGATGCTGGTCTTGAAAATCCCTCAACGCCAGGGAGCTCAGGCATGCGGTTCCGTTGCATAAACTCTGGGCTGGCTGAGGCAATCATATCCGTAAACGACCCATTCGAGCTGACTATCCGTGACGCTGCATGCGAGTGTGGCATCGACTGGAGCGCGCCTCTATTTTCGCCGCTGCTCTTCCACTCGGTCCGGTCGCGCGCAGTTATTGTATCCAGAGCTACACCCGATGTACGCTCAACTATTGACCGACGCTCACGGAACCTAACTGCATTCGGGAAATCATTGGACGCCTCTTCCGTATGCTGCACTGCAGCCTCCGGCTCTGGAGCTACAACTGCTGGCGTAGGGTCCTTGGGCGTACCTGCAGAGGTCTGCGTAAGCAGCCCAGTTACTGCTGAATCGCGCCATTTCTCGCCATCAGTACGCCGTGAGGTAGGCGTTAGTGGCTGCTGGTGGTGGTAGTGGTCGTCGTCGTTGTCTGTAGCTACGTTGCTACCATCCTGCAAATGCTTAACATGCCCAATGCTCCGACTGCTATCTTCGTTGCTGCCATTCAATCCTAGGCTGGGATACAAGCTATGAGACCCACTACCATGCAAGTCAAGCGAAAGCTGCTTTGGATTGGAACCGCTGGCATCTGCAGAATGATCGTTAGAGTTGTTAAGCGATGACATTGCGTTGGTATAAATTCGGCGCTGCATCGACGAAAGCGCCTGCTTATTAGAATCCTCGACAATATCGACTTGGATCTCTAACGACTTTTGCGGCACTTCTATGGCAGCGGGCAGAGGTGCAGATTCTTTGTTTGCAGCAGTATTGTCAGACTCTTCATTGTCAGCGCTGTCGTCAATTGCCCGCTGATTCCGTGGCCGCCGAGTCAGCTTACGTCGACCTGCGGGACTATGAGAGGATGCATACGCTGTGCCGCTGCTCTTGTGGCGACTGTGGCCATTAGCAAGCTTGCTGATAATCCCCGATAAAAATCCTGAGCGACGCCGGTGCTGTGGCCTGTCCTCCATGTCAGTGTCATTCCGCACAATCCATCGCGGACGCTGCTTTTTGGTTGCTTCAAAGTGCGAAAAGGACTGACTCCGCTTCATTGTGCTGCGAATGCTTGCTTGCAGCAGGCCAGTGTTAGTTTGGCTATCCTCGGCACGATTTTGTGCTGGCAATGGCGGCAGGTCTTTGTCCATATGTGAAATAGGACGATGCTCCTTGGACTGATGCTGAACTAGTCTTGCATCAGCACTCTTTGGCACATTTGATCTGCCGGGCTCGAGCAGTGACAACTCTGACGACTGGGTCTGCCCAGGTCCACAAAATATGCCAAACACAGTTTCACGGCGTCTTCCTTCGCTTTTACGCACGGGAATAACTCGATCCAGGCGCTTGTTGTTTTTGTGCTCGTTGTCGGGAAGCACAACTTTAGCCTCGACGTCTGGCTGCATTTGGCTGGGCTCTGTCGATTCGGTAGTGAGCGTGGGTATGTCGTTACCTTGCTGCTTATTTTCGACAGCAGCAGCAGCCTCAAACCGCTTTTGGCGCTCGTAAACATACAAGGCAGCATCCAACACCGCTTGGCTATTGTTTAGCACCTGCTTCTGTGCATCTGACTTGCGCCGACGGCGCACGCTTTCCTGCCGAGCGGCACGCACCTGATCGACAAAGCGGCGAATACTCTCTTGGTTGCGTGCGTAACGGTTTATGTCAATAGGCCCAACACTTGTAGACGGCGCATTGACTACTTCACCGCTGCCTTCATCGTCACTAGACAGCGCATCCGCAGTCTGTACGGTTTTGCTTAGTGACGATCTGCGCTTGGCCTCGGCTGCAAATATGCCATTGAGCTCACCACTGGGATGGAACCGGACAAACGTGCCGTATGAAGATTCTGAGGTAGCATCTGAAACCAGCCTTGTAGAGACATGAGCCTTCTTGGCAAACTCGGAAGCAAGCTTTTGCTGAGCCAGTACAGAAAGCGATCCGTCATGGCCTTGGTTGTTTTTGTACGCCACTATCTGCTCTTGCTCATAGCTACTGTCAAAGCTGCGAGACCGCCGCAGTTCAGGCGACGTGTGCGGACGTGATGCTCTATCAGAGCCCATCATTGCCTGTTCGGAATTGCGCGATGCCTCTTCATACATGCGTTCAAAGGACTCATTGCTAAGCACCGGCTCTATAGGCTGGACATGAGGCAACATATCCTCTGAAGATTCAGGACTCTCGCCTTCAGCATCCTGCGCTTGTGACTGAGCAGCCATGCTTTTAACGTGAGCATCAACCGATCGCTTAAACTCGGCAAAATTTTGCGAAGGGAATGTTGGACTGCGCTGGTGACGACTTTGCTGCGGTGACGGGTGGTATGAGACAGTTGGCGAGTCGGGCTGATCGTCCTGGTCTGAAACAGGCTCTTCGGGGTTTACAAAGAAACGATAAAACTCATGCCCGGTGTCATTGGGAACATAAATCATGTTTTGCCGCGCAGAGTCCAGGATGCTTTGGCGTACTTCTGCAGGCGTAGCTGGTTGCGATGCGCTACGCCCAGTACGAATGCGATGGAGTCGCCGAGATATGTTGCCAATGACACGGGCAATGCCTCGTACCTTCTGAGATTGCTCCTCTTTTGAACGGCGACCACGGCTGCGAGTGCTGGGCTTTCTAAATATCCCAGAAGATATGGGTGTAGATGGAATAATGTGTGCTGACTGTGGCGCACCGGTGTGGCTCTGGTAAGCTTCAGAGGTACGTGGCCGCGCATGCTCGCCCGAGTAATCCTCTCCCAGCCACATGTGCCGGTTCTGGAATGGGTCACTCGAGTTATGCACACTATTCTGCGAATCGGTAAGGTTGGCGCTGGCGTCAAGCTGTGCAGGGCCTGAAAAGCTCTCACGCTCGCGGTACCGCGCACGGCCACGCGCAGCAGTGCCTCCGTTATTTATGGCTACATCGTCGGCAAAGCGAATCTGCGCTGGAAGCGGACTGTTTGAGGCAGCGTTGTTCATGTGACGAGCATGATACTCTGAGTCTATGGCGGTGGAGAGCGGATGTGCCAGCCCTGCCAGCCATCTGCGACGCCCACTGGCATTGGGATTAGCCGACTGCAGTGAGCTGGTGTTATCCACACCTGCTTCTGCATTTGCTGCTGCCGCCGCTGCTGCTGCTGCTTTAGTTATTGTTGTGCCGCTGTTCCATGTCGATGCTGCAGGAAGCCCTGTTCCCTGCGGATTATTCGGAGACGCCGGTGGTGGCTCGGTGCTGCGTCGAGGTATCGAGCCTGGAAGAATAACCAGATTGTCAAAGCTAAGCGACCGCCGGTGGATGCCCGAGGGCAATGGCGGGCCAAGTCGGTATGGAGCAGGCCCTTCGCCAAACTTGTATGCCAGATATCCGTTGCCAGCTGGGTGTGTGCTTCCACCGGAAACGGGCGCTTCGTACTCATTCTTCGGCGTCTGCGAACCACGACCAGCAGCCCCCAGTATGTTCTTCGTACGTCGCGACAAGCTACGGCCCAGCTGACGCACGGCGTACATGCCAGGGTTGAATTGGCGGTAGTCGGAGTCGGTGTCCCAATTGTCCTGCGCCATATGTTTGTATGGAACTTGCAGGATAAAGCACCGCTGTTCTGGAAAAAAGACTTTACTGCCAAGATGCGTGCTCTCTGGTCCGTTGTCGCTTATAAAGGATATAGAGTCGTAATAGCGCGCTAAACTGATAAAAAGAGAGAGAAATTAAATGCTGAACCAAAACCTGAGCGTACCTGTCGGAGTTTTGATATATGCGCAGTCCAGAAAGACAAAAAGAAAAGAGAGCGCCTTACCAAATAAAATAAACTCGCCAAAAAGCCAATGCAGCCTGGCGATTAAAAAGGCAGAGCAGTAGTAAAGCTCTTTGTGCCCAGAAAATTACAAGCAAAATAACCAAATCTGAAAAGGCACGGCCACTGATGGCTACAAGCGAAGATGCCTAAAAACGCAAAAAGGCAATGTTTATGAACGCTACAAGTTCCAAACACAAGCTATAAACAAATAAGTTAAACCCAAAGATGCTCTTTACAAAGAAAAAGAGAAATGTTTGCAGACTGCATCTGAGCAGAACAACAGGATACAGGCTGCACTAAAGTCTGAGAAATAGTGTATGCGTTTCCAAAACTGACTATGAAATGCAAGGGTTATCTTTTCTGCCAATCTTTTTCGGCTCGGTTCAGCACGTGGTTGGCTCGGCTCATTGTTTTTCTCTCAGAGACTGCGGCTACTGGTAAAACTGCTGCGGCCACCCTTCTAACGCTTTTAGTAATAGGGAAGCTTTTTACCGAGAGCTGGTGGCCGCAGCAGCTCTTGGCTTAACACACAATTCCACTGCCTGAAATATGCCTTTAAAAGAGGACTTCTGGCTGCTTGCAACCAAATCCTTCCCAGCATTCACTGCGTTTTTTTTTTTGTAATCATATAATTAAAATCAAATCGCAGCATATTTTTACTATATTTTTTTTTCAAACTTTTTTCTTTCAGCTCGTAAATTTTCCCGCATTGGACTTGGCATTTCTCTTAGAAACCCCACGCAAATACCCTACACCTATGGCTGTCCGTGCACAATTCGAAAACAACAATGAGGTCGGAGTGTTCTCCAAACTGACAAACTCGTACTGCCTGGTGGCCCTTGGCGGGTCTGAAAACTTTTACAGCGTGTTTGAGAGTGAGCTCGCTGATGTCATGCCGGTTATCCATACATCGATTGCAGGCACTCGTGTTATTGGCCGCTTGACTGCCGGCAACCGCCGTGGACTGCTGGTGCCCAACTCCACCACAGATCAGGAACTGCAGCATATCCGCAACTCGCTTCCCGACAGCGTGGCTATCCAGCGCATTGAGGAGCGTCTGAGTGCGCTAGGTAATGTTATTGCATGTAACGACTATGTGGCTCTGATACACCCTGATCTGGACCGCGAGACGGAGGAGATCATTGCCGATGTGCTGGGCGTGGAGGTGTTCCGCCAGACCATTGCCGACAACGTGCTGGTGGGCACCTATTGTGCGCTTTCCAACCAGGGAGGCCTGGTGCATCCACGTACCAGCCTGCAGGACCAGGATGAGCTTTCCAGCTTGCTGCAAGTGCCGCTGGTTGCCGGCACAGTGAACCGTGGGTCAGACGTAGTGGGAGCCGGAATGGTCGTCAACGACTGGTCGGCATTTGCAGGCATGGACACCACGTCAACTGAACTGAGCGTAATAGAAAGCATCTTCAAGCTTCAGGATTCCCAGCCGTCGGCAATTGTCGAGGACATGCGTGATTCACTAATTGATAACTACGCATAACTTTTTTTTATAAAAATAAACGCTATTTCTTGATCTCAAAGCTTGGTGAAATTGCAATATGAAGAGCAGGTGCAGTTAATGTGGAAACCGATCAGTATTGCTGCGTATTTGGCCGGTTTTGGCTGCCCGGAATGTGGGGGGAGGTTGCCGTGGGAGTATTAGAGGCTCTGTAGGCCAATCTTGCCACTGATGCTGCAAACTCTGTGTCCCCAGCTACAGGAATTTTGAGACTGTAAAGCATTAATTGCCGCCCATTCGCATTCTTTATTTATGACAAAAAGCGTAGTTGCTTCTCCACATTGTGTCCTTTCTTTTTCAAGCTGGCACAAAATATTTTTTGACTGCTTGACAGCTCTTTTCATGAATACTTATTTTTGTGTACTTTTCTGTAGTATATTTGGCACAACTGAGCTAAACTGAAGGTAAGCTGGTTGTTCTGTAGAGTGGCTGCCGATTGTGTAGCCACAATGTGGACCGGACCGATATAGCTTGGATTGTTTTGGCTTGGTAATCTCGCTGGCCCGCTTCACATTTCAGCAGTTTTGAACTGCAAGCCAAGGCTATACAGCACAGCTGGCAGTTTGCTTCGACGATACCGGGCACTGAACTGCTGGGTTTCTCCGCGTCCCATACATCCACTGCAATATATGCGTGGGTGTGGGGATATATGCCATATTACCTCCCCCAACCTAATAATCAACCCCATCTGGCACAAACTCTCATATGCATTGCAGCGCTTTATTGCGCAGCAGCAGATTCCGGACAGCGCATAAGCATCTAGGCCGCCAAATCAACCCATGTCAACCCATGTGCGACACTAAACTGTGCAGGTCAATTTCTCGGAGGTGCATTTTCAAACCTGCTTGAAAGGCCATCGATCGGCCACGAGTCCAGGCACTCACGCAGCCATGCCTTCTTCCCCTCTAAAACTGCACACTCGCATTTTATTAGTTCACGTTGCACATGCGCCTTTTGTTGCTCTTGACTTTAGTGTATCTAATGCCCCAATTTCACTGAGCAATAATTTATGTGTAGCTTCTGTCTCTGAATCCCACGACTTTCACTCTCGCTTTAGGCATTGCTTGTCTGATCCGTGTACTCATATTAGAAATCTTGGCACTCTTATTTGTTGCTACTGTCTGCGGCTGCTTTTGGTAAGTACTACACAACATTGGCTGCGCTCACTTTGTGCGACGCATGTGCAATGCTTGCAATTTTATAATTCAGCTCGGATATCCCACACATTTGTTTGGAGCTGTACACTGAGGCTCATGCGCCGTACCCAATTGGTAGCCAAAGCCCGGATAACAATGGGCAGCTGACTTCCTTAACCGAGAATAGACAATTATTAGGCCGTATTTACCCACCCATAAAGAGGCGAATCTGCGAAATCTGTGCTGTGCCTTACTGTCTGGTTGTCCAGCTGTATTATTCTTGTAAATGAGCACGTTTGTGTACGGGAATTGTTGGGCTGTATCACTCGGCCATTGAGAGCTTTAGGACATTGAGCAATAATAATGCAAAGCTGGCTTTTTGAGCTTTGTACCCAATTGCACCTCCTCCCTCTTCTTGACTTTCATCAGGTGGGGAGGACCACACTGGCTTGTTGCTCATAATGACCCTCTGGCAATTTTTCGGATATAATATCCAAAGACTCTTAAATAGGACCTGGGTCGCTGGTATTGAAGTGTCCACGCTCTTTCAAGTTCTCTTTTTTTCCTCCTTCCTCCACCTTCCTCTTCTCCGCCTCTTTTCTAAGCAGTCGGAATCCTCTTAACGCACTTCTCTCCCTCTCCCTCAGTTGGCTATTTGTATTTTATCGCAATTACTGCTTGGTGTTTGTTAGTAGCAAAAGCCTTTTGCCGGCCGCAATTCCAATTCCCTTCGCTCCCTTTTTCCCAAATAGATTCAGCTTAAATCTGCGCTTACAAGCTGCTGTTTCGTTTTTAAACAATAATACTCAGCCAGGCCTAGTAACCGAGCATATAGCGGATTTGTTGTTGTAGTTTGAAACGTACGCATTTACCTACTGTCTTTTTTCTATTTGCGCCTGTACACAATAGCTCCCTCCTCCCTCTACAGAAAAATAAACCTTAAACACCGCAGCATCAACTACCTGGGCTCTTCATAACTAGCACCTTCTGCCCTCCTTTTTTTCGACAGCCAACATTTTGTCTTGCTCCTCTATTATATACTATATTCTAAACTTAATATTTACATTCTGCTGTGCAACTTTACACATTAGCTACAAATCTAAGCAATGAGCACTCGTGTCGATTCCAGCCGTGGCGTGCAGGCAGCCCGGCAGCTCCATCTCAACCTGGCGGCACCGCTAACAGAGCGCACTCTAGAGACCATCCAGTGCAAAATATCCATGGAGATGATAACGATGATTGCCATGCAGGCACGCAATGTCATCCCTTGCTCACCCACGCCCGCGCTGACAGCCAGCGATCGCGCAAGCAGTGCCAATCTGCACAATTCTGGTGGCCGTGGAGACCGCATCGGCTCAGATGAGCGGCTACCATCGCCACCTACGACGCCCAGCTCATCGCTGTCGTCAGTGCCGCCATTGGTGTCGTTTATCCAGAGTTTGGTTGAACGGTCGCGGGTGCAAGCAGGCACGCTGATATGCACGCTGGTATATCTGCGCCGCCTGCGGTCGCGTCTGCCCAAAGAAGCTCGAGGTAAGTTTATTTGTTTCATTAGGGCGCATAAGCAGATTTTCTCTTTCAGCAGACAAACAACTGTTTGTTTGTTTGAGACAGAGGAAATGAGGCGGTGGCAAATAATGGTTTATGGACCAAGACCGCCTTTGTACTGCGAGTCCTACCGCTTGGAATCTGACTGTAATGTGGCCACAGATAATTCATTGTTTTGTGGCTACTGCGAAACGCGCTGGTGGTGCAAGTGGCGCGGGCATTGTGCGATACTGGGCTGTGTTTACACTTTTGGCCATTGAACGGTTACTGCGCAGACAAACATAACGATTAACATGCACACAAAATCTGAACTGATGATGTAGGAATGGAATGCACGTGCCACCGCATCTTTCTTGCAACGCTTATTGTGGCTGGGTATGTATAGCACACTAATCCCTATATGGATAATGACATCAATGGGCTAATTTAATCCGAATGTAGAAAGTATCTGAATGACGCTTCGCCCAAAAACAAATACTGGGCGCGCTATTCCAACGTGTTCACAGTTGCCGAGGTGAACTTGATGGAAAAGCAGCTGCTGTTCCTGCTGGATTTTGATTTGCGCATCGACAACCATGACCTTAACGAGGCCGCAGGTGTGCTATTTGGCGGCTCAATTGCGGGAGATGTCCCGCTTACACCGACAACACCGCCTGCTACCACCACCCAGCTGAAGGTTGAGGAGCCAGTGTCGGCGCTGCCAGCAGTGCCGTCACTAGATAGCAGCATAGCATGCAGAACCGGATATAAGCCAGTCGAGGGCTACTCCAGCTACTCGACTTACAAGCAGCCATCAAGTGACAAGATCTACCCACCAACACTGGGCTTGGGCGGGTCAGAAACGCAAAAAGTAAGAGACGGTTCCGGAGCACATTGCGGTCCTCATGGGCGGACTCAGTCTGCAACATCGATTGACATTATCAGCCGAAGTTACAGGCGGACCTCGCAATAACGGCACTTTTGCTTCCACTACTGATCACTAACTTTCCCACTTCACTCCTTTTTTGCCAGCTAGGCTTCTCCATACCGCGGCTTGTCAGAGCATCCGAAACGCCATGCCTCCAGTTCGTATCTACAGGATCCCGTTACGCCTAGGTCGGCCAATACCAGCATGGGCCGCCATACATCGGGACTGAACAGCGCATTGGCAAAGACACCTGCCAGTTTGCTACGTCACAATCCTGGCGAGGACAAGAACACGCTAAACCCTTCGCCCAAGAAGCGTGCGGTATCGCGGGGATACCACAGCAATGTCCCGCAGCCGTCGCCTGTATATCACTGCTCTGGAATGCTCAGCGCTGCTACCACTGTGCAGATGCCGTCAAGCACTACTGCCAGTTCTGACTGCTTCTTACAGCCGTTGGATCAGACATCGCTAAAGCACGCGTCGCTGCGGTACCAGCAGCAGCGCTATGACCCGCGAGCTTCACAGAAACGCCAGTCCACTTGCCCCATGCCGCGTGCCTCCATATCCATTCCATCGTTGCGTCCCGAACGCTCTCTGGGAGCCTCGCCGTCGAGCCACGCTGACAACAGTAGCACTCATAGCAGTAGCGCTTGTGCGCAAAAGTCGCGGCATATTCTGCGCCACCAGTCCACACTTCCCGACATGGCAAAGATTTCGTCATTGCACGATCCGGCTTCTGAATCCGGCACACTGTCTCAATCACTCTCATCTATGATGAAGGCTCATTTGGAAGCCTCTGCCTTGCCTGCTCCGCCGCCGCCAGCACGCTTGGCCAGCGGTTCGTATCGCTCCGAGTGTTCTCCGGGCACTACACTCGCTTACGACTATTCGCCGGCCTCCTTTGGCCGCACTCGTGTTGGAAGTCGCAATCCCTCCGAAACATGCAGTGGCCTGGACACTTTGCCAGTGTCGGTCATGTCAATGGCAGCAGACTCGAACAAGCTGCCGCCTGTCACTGACACTTCCAACAATCATGACGCCGACAAAACGCTGACGTACTCGCATGGTTACTTGGCCAGCCGCCCAACTACAGCTGATCCTGCTGCTTCTGGTGGTAGTGCCAGCAATGGCGGCTGGCAGCTCAAGTCAAAGCTGCTGCATCCGCTGAGCTCGTGGTTCCGCTCGTCGCGCCACCACACTTCAGCTCATGACTCCGCATCACCTTCTGCGGAACTGGCTAGCGCGCCAAAGTATGTGCTGGCTGGTGGGTCTGCGCAACAGCATTAGTGCGCTGCTTTATTCTTTGAGTACAGCACCAGATTTAAATGTTGGCGTCTTCTGTGATGATTATGCCACCAACCGCCTCTTAATGTTATAGTCCTCTCTTTAATGCCCTTTACCTCCTCCTTCTGTGTGATTCCCTGTCAGTGGTCCTTAATAGTCTTTATTTCGTAGTCGAGCAAATATATGTGTTTTACCTGGCTCAAAATAAACGGTAGCTTGGTCTAGTCCTAATTTGTAACCAGCGATTTCCCTTGAACAGTTGCCGACCATAAACCTCGATCTATAGATGGCGGGATGGAAACTGAAGAATACTCCTCTACTTTCTTCATGACCAGCTCGCCCACATCTTTGGGCTTGCTGTGTGCATTCTTGACCTTCTCAACCTGCACTGTCACCCGCCGCCCCTTTTTCAGCATGCCTATAATCCGGTTACACTTTATTTCCAAATCATGTTCGCCAATGTTGGACCGCAACGCGATAATCTGCTGTTTCACTTTCCGGTTCTGGGCATTTGCTTGCTTCCGCGCCTGTTTCTCGCGCTCATATAGGAGTTTTCGTGAGTAGATTTTGCACGTAGGCGGGTCTGCGTGCTGATCGACCATAACCAAAGTGTGCAGCTCCCGGTCCATCTGGTTGAGCACGCTGGTTAGAGGATGCACGCCCTCTACTACGCCATCTTCCGAAACCAAAGTGATCATGGGCGCGGAGATCTCCTCGTCTCGGGGAGCGCGTTCTGTTTTTCCATCTTTTTTCTGGCGTTCTTTGAGACGGCTCTGGATCTGCTTCATGATGCGCTCCTGCATGATGGTTTTGCCAGAGGGCTTGGAATGTTCTGGCTTGCGACGACGCATCCACCCGGCTGTGTTATCTGTGCCATTTACTCCGAACCCTGGGCTGTTTTGCTGGCTCATTCGGCCTTTGAAGTCTAGTGCAGCAAGCTTGCTGCGATTGCTTTGCCCGCTATTTACAGATTTGAAACTGGGAAACTTGCTGACATATGCAGCGCTGGTGGTATGGAGTTTGGACAGTTGATAGGCAACGAATGCAGTGGCCTGCGCTTGTCTAATTTGGACAACGCTCTTCATAGTGTATAAATTGAGAGGTTGAAAAAAAGATAAGAAAATTAGCCTCTCAAGCCTTTTCTAGTTTATTTGCCGATACAAAACTGACTAAATAGCGCGTCTAGCACATCCTCAATCCCTACTTTGCCTGTGATCCGGCCTAGCGACTGGCTTGCTTGGCGCAGCTCCTCAGCCCCCAACACCACCATATCCTCGTTCATCTGGGCAAACGCTTGCAGATGCTCCAAGCATTGCTGCAGATGCTGGCGATGGCGTTCTTTGGTCAGCGGCATGCTATGACTGTCGCTGGTCTCCCAGGTCTGGCGAATATCTTTAGCTATAGCCTGCATAAGAGAATCCCAGCCTTCCATGGTAGCACACGACAGCCGTATTGCTTTGTCCCAGGGCTTGTTCCACACATTGGCGGCTTGCTGGCTATAAAGATCGATTTTGTTCAGCACCATAAATGTGTGTGGGAGGTTAAGCAGCTCCTTATTTAAAGCATCGGCTGAGCTTGAACGCGCGTGCTGAGCATCCATCATACAAATACGAATATCGGCAGTCTTCGCGCTCTCCATTGCCCGGCGAATCCCCTCTTGCTCAATAACATCAGTGGTAGTGTCTCGCAACCCAGCAGTATCCCGTACTACCACCGGATAGCCACCAATATCCAAGGTGGTTTCGATAATATCCCGAGTAGTTCCGGCAATAGGCGAGACAATAGCTACTTGTCTTTGGGCTAGCTTATTCAGCAAGGTGCTTTTGCCCGAATTAGGCGGACCAACTATAGACAGAGTAATGCCGCTGCGCATAATTTCTCCCTGTCGCTGGTCATTTATATGAGCAGAAATATCCTCTGCTAGCTTAAGCGCATCTCTGTAAACTTCGTCATACACCCCATCTTCGATATTCTCTTCTTCACTAAAGTCAATAACCGCTTCAATATGCGCTCTTAACTTTATCAGCTGCACTCGCCAGGACTCGTATAGTTGATATAGCTCACCCTGTGCCTGCCGCACAGCCAACCTGCGTTGCGCTTCAGTTTCCGCATTGATCAGATCAGCTATGCCTTCTAAAGCGGTCAAGTCTAGCTTGTCATGGTCAAATGCTCGACGGGAAAACTCACCCGGCTCAGCCATACGCACACGAGGAATGGAGCTTAGAGCTTTAAGAATGCTGCCGACTACGGCGGTTCCGCCATGTACATGAAACTCGAGCATATCTTCGCCGGTATATGAATGAGGGCCGGGAAACCACAGACTTAGACCACTATCTAATATCTGATTGCCAAAGACTATTTTCCCAAAATGTGCATATCGCGGCTTAACTCTGCCACTGGGCACCATCATTTCCATTACCTAAAACACTAAATTAGTAAGTTATATAAATATAATAGGATTATGGACCTACCTGTTTAGTAGCTGGACCAGACACTCTTACAATGGCAATAGCTGCCTTTCCAGGTCGAGTAGACAGCGCAAATATCGTGTCCTTGGACAAAGCAGAAGAGATAAGGCGGCTAGGCTGCCAGGCTGGACAGCGCCACTGTTGCAAAAGCCATGGTCTCCTGCCGCCTGTACCGACGGTCGAAATTAGATGCCGAATCCACATTTTTCAACATTACTAGATCTCTGCATTATTTCTGTTAGTATACACAAGTGAAATCATCCTGAACTATGGTTTGCTTTTTGCCGATTTGAGTAATAGTGCTTTGTAAAACAATGCCACCTACCCTGAATATTGTTCAACGCGTTTCTCCTTGTTTACTGAATAAACGACCACTGCATCCGCAGCAAACAGCTTTTTCACTTGATTATGTTGTACTTTTCGTGACATGTGAGCAAGTGGTGTGTGAAAAGGGCAGTTGCTTTGCGCCACCGGAAATGGATATGCTCCATAGATGGCTATAAAAGCATGCATATAGCTTTAGCAACATTTTTTTTTGGTCTGGGCATGCTAATTTCTTTACCATGCACATCAGTTGCAGGCGCTTGGCTCTCAAAGAGCTGTAAAAAGATCTGCATAATAGCAATCCAAGAGATGCTTTGCTATTAAGCACCTGAACACGGACGTTGAATTTAGAACCACCGAAAATCTTGGAGGCGTCGTTCATTGTCTGAGCGCGCCTCCCAAATTTTTCGTTTTTCGCGGGAAACTTGCTTTTGCAAATGAATATGGCGTCCTATTTTTGATAATCAAGTACCACGCGAGATTTTTCAAGTCAATAGGCGCTCGTTTTTGCCATCCCTCCTCCCACCCACACACAAAGCAGGCAAGCGTAATATACAATGGCGCAGTGTGAATATTTCTGTGGAAATAATAGCGCCTCCCTTTTGATCCTGCGTGTGTTACAATCAGAGTGCATTGCTGAAATCTAACATGTTGCTGAGTAAAAAAACTCGGAACGTCTCTTGGTTTCACAAGTACAGCCATAAATAGTTATTCTTGTGCACCTTGGCATTGCGTTTTTTGGCTTTTAAGCTATAAAGGACCTGTTTTCCTCTCCCTCTAACTTGTAGAAGTAAAGCATTTTCTTCTATTTTTTTTTACTAATTAGCGTATTCTTTTTGATTGTATCCAACCAAATTTTGTCAGCCTTTGTGTGTTACCATGTTGCCCAATGCCCCCAATGTCGCAGCCTCTACCCAACCACAGGCTATGGACCTCACCCATATGTTTATTCCACATTTACGCAAGCACCAAAAGAGCCCCTTCAAGGCGGTAATGGGGAACCCGACGCTGGAGATGATCAACATGGCTGGAGGAGTACCCAACCCCAGTACATTTCCTCTTCTCCAGATCCAAGCCAAAGTCCGTACATCTTCTCTAAACCCCGAACAAGACGGCATTTTGTTGCTGAAACATACGCAGCTCAATGGCTCTACCGAAAGCCTAAACGAGCTGCTGCAGTACAACGACGGCCGCGGAATGGCCAGCTACTGCTGCTTCCTACGTCAGTTTACGCAGACAGCACATAGCCCCAAGTATGCCGATTGGGATGTGATTGCGTCGTGCGGAAATACCGACTCTATCGCCAAGGCAGTGTCGCTGTTTTGCCAGCAGGGCGACCACATTATTGTCGAAGAGTACACGTTCCCAGGCGCGCTGAGCAACCTGGAGTTTGCCAAGATTAAGCCGGTGCCTGTGGCCATGGACACCGAAGGCGTGGTCCCTGAAGCGCTGGACACATTGTGTACGGAATGGAGCGGCAGCAGCCCGTTGCGCGCCATATACTTGATTCCCACGGGCCAGAACCCAACAGGGGCAACAATGTCGCTCGAGCGTCGCAAAGCCATTTACGCCGCTGCCCAGAAACACAACTTGGTAATAATCGAGGATGATCCATATTACTTTTTGCAGTATGGGCCCATGCAGGAGCGCCCGGGCCAGCTATCTGCTGCCGAGATGAAGAAGCAGCTTTTGGTGCCGTCGCTGCTATCGCTGGACACCGACGGCAGAGTTATCCGCTTGGACTCGTTTAGCAAGATCCTGGCTCCCAATCTGCGCTGCGGCTGGATCACAGCTCCACAGTACATGCTGGATCGGCTGCAGATTCTCAATGAATCGACCATTCTGCAGCCCTCAGGCCTGACGCAGGGCGTGATCTCGCGGATGCTGAACGACGTGTGGGGCCTCAAGGGCTGGAACGACCATCTGTGCGCTTTGCGTGCGGACTATGCAGCCCGTCGCGACCTGTTCGTGCAGCTGGCTCGTGAGCATCTGGCAGGAATGGTCACATTTACTGTGCCCACATCGGGAATGTTTTTGTGGATGAGGATTGACCTGGGTGCTGCCAGCAATGACCCAACTGCCATGCCGCGGCTGCTGGAGGCAATGAAGAAGTGCGGCGTGATGATGGCACCTGGAATGCCATTTAACGTGGGAACCGGGGAGGCTTCTGCGCCTGAACCTTACCTGCGAGCTGCGTTTGCGCTTGCAAATACCGATATGTTTGCGCCAGCACTGACGCGACTGGCCCGGGCTATTGCCAGCATCCGGGACAGCGTCCTGCCAGACAAGCAGCCAGCTACAAAGCCAATCTGTACACCCTCGATACAGATCGCAGCCAACGGAAGCAACTGATATTTTTAAACTGAATAAATCTAGAATTAAACGGGTTGCAGAATTAGAAGCCAGCAAAGGACTAGCACATGCGGAACTCCATATGGTCCTCAGACGACTCCTCTTTGCCCGAGTGCTGGTAGTTGATGGTGATGTCAAGATCGCGCGGGTTTTCGGCATTGGGAGCGCAGGAGATGCTGCCCTTGATGGTATCGCCCTTGCAGACGGTCAGGGTGTCGCGCGTATAAAACACTGTCTGCTTCCAGTGCGTGTAGCGTGCGAAAGGACCGGTGCTAAACCGTACCGGCTTGTGACAGGCGCGGAACTCAATGTCAAACCAGGAGATAAATGCGTGGACATAGTCATCGCGGTTTATGGAGATCTCAAAGGGCACGTTGAAGGTGAGATCTTCCTTTTGGACGGTCAGAATGTCGATGGTCTTGAACACACACTGCGATGCATTGACAACGCGTGATTCGACGGTGTCAACCAGCGGCTCCCGCATTGCGGCTTCCTTGATGGCAGTCATCTTGAATCCATAGACATCGTCCCAGAAGTTGAGCTTGTCTTCCTTGTAATCGGCATCCTCAATCGTCGAGATAACCATGGTGGCGGTGTCGGGGAAGATCTTGCCATCGGGGCTCAGGTACTTGTCGCGTGCCAGCAACACCGTGTCCAGCATGCTCTCGTACAGCAAAAAGTATCCCATCCATTCCGAGATGATGATGTCCACCTTGTCGAATGGCAGCACAACCTCCTCCATCTTGCCCTTCAGCAGCGTTATGCGGTCCGCCAGCCCGTTCTCTTCCACAATCAGCCGCGCCTTGTCGATGATGTTCGACATGTCCACGCCAATGACGTGCTTGGCTCCGGCTTTGGCTGCAAACATCGACAAAATGCCCGTGCCGCACCCGACATCCAGGACCACCTTGTCTTGGAATATGTGCTTGTTCTTCATGATCGAGTCGCGGTACGACATTGTACGTACCTCGTCCTTCAGCATCTCCTCGTGGATGCCAAAGTGTGCGTACGAGTCAAAGTAGTAGTCCTTGCTAGTGAGATCGGTCTTTTCAGCTGCCATTGTTACAATACTCATGCGAGTTAACCAAAGCCTAGGCGTATATAGAAAACGAAAGAGACAGGAAGGGCAAGGCCAACAGCTGCGAAAGGAGTAAATAAAAGAAGAAAAAGTTTCCCTTTCCTGATCACACAGAGCTTGATCTAGAAAAAAAGCCATAATGCACGTGATTATGGTGAAAAGTGGATTTTTTTTTTTCACCTTTTATCTTTACATGTGCAAATGGACAGAGAGACATGGCTGCTATGGCTGCTGGCAGACTCGCAGCTCCCGACCGGCGGCTTTGTAGCCTCAGCAGGACTCGAGGCAGCGCTGCAGGCAGGGCTGATAAATGAAGGCACTTCAGAGACCGAGCAGAGCTCGTTTGTGCACTTTATCCGCACCAGCGCCCACAACCAAGCGCACTTTGCGCTGCCGTTTTGCTCCCTGGCACACGAGCAGGCATTGCATCTTTTGCCAAGCGCACTATCTAGCGAGACCAGCGAAGAGGACACAATAGCAGCAGTGCTTGATCGGCTGCAGCAGATCGACAATTACCACCAGGCGATGCTGTCGTCAAACAGCGTTGCCATGCGGGCCTCGGTTGCTCAGGGCGGCGGGCTGCTGAGTCTGTTCAACCGCGGCTATGCGCATGCGCGCTTTATGGACGATGCCCACGGGCGGCTGTGTGCGCAGATTGCTAAGCGACTGCAGCGTATGGCGCGTCTGGGCGAAGTCTGTGCACATTGGCCTGTAGTGTTTGGCTTTGTCTGTGCTGCCACTGGCATCAGCATCGAACATGCGCAACAGCTGTTTATGTTCCAGTTTGTGCGCCAGATCTTCTCGGCAGCCATCCGGCTCAACCTGGTAGGCCCGCTACATGCTCAGGCGCTGCAGTGCGATATGCATTTGGAAGTTGCTGATCTGCTTCACAAGTGCGGGCACTTGCGTCCTGCCTTTGATACCGAGGAGGACGTGTTTGGCGAATCGGCAGTGTACACCGATCCGATTCTGGAGCTGTACCAGGGCATGCATGACCGGCTTTACTCTCGCATCTTCAACAGCTAGCTCTGTAGGTTTTATTAACGTGTAATTTTCCCAATAAATGGTCGCTCTAGTACGGTAGCAGGCGATCCAGATGCCGCTTCTGGCCCTTGGTGCACACGACAGGCGCATGCTTACCACGCCGACTGGCTGGCGTCAGCTTACGGTTGAGATGCCGCAGTCCGCACCGTCTACGCTGGAACATCCCGTTGGCAAGGGCCTTCCACCGCTTGGCTGCGCCCTTGTGTGTCTTTATCTTGGACATGTTGCGCAGTACCTGCACTTGCGGTCCGCCAAACACCGATCCCACCGCTGCTGCTGTGCCTATCCGTTGCGTTACCGCACGAAGAGAGCCCAGGATTCCGCCAAACATTTCTTTGTCAATCTCTAAATGCGATAACTAAATTGAGAAGTGAAAAAGGGACTTTTTAATCCATGCGATTAAAGCTCTACAAAAATTTTTGCTTTCTTTTTTTTCCCGAAATTTCTAGTTTAGCAATGACAAATTCAGTACCTTTGGGAATTACGCTAGTTCAGAACCTGGGCGCTCCGGCCGCCAACACCGCTGCTGCGGCAGGCCTGCTTAAGGTCCTGATTGCCGCCAAGGCGACAGACACGGCCGTGGAACTCACCAGCACCAACAAGGCCGCATCAGGATCAAAGCTGCCGTTCTGGGTAGTGCTTGGAGATTCGCAGCAGACAAAGCTTTACGACGCAAACGCGGTTGTGCGCTTTCTGTACAAGACCGGAAGTCTGGCCCCTGCTGACCACATCGCGGTGGAGCAGCTGTTTGAATGGGAAGAGAAGACGCTAAGCTTGTTTGATTCGGAAAAGGACATGAATGCAATGCTGGCTGCTGCCGACAGCAAGGCTGGGCAGCTTAGCGGCGGCAGCACAGTTGGTGCTGTCGATGCCGTGGTGCTGGGCACCATGTACTTTGTGCTGTCCAATGCCAAGTCCTCGGTGCTAGCAACATTCCCATCGTTGCAGCAGTGGTTCTCTCGCCAGGTGACCTCAGCTGCAGTCACTGCTGCTCTGCCCATTTATACTGCCAATGTGAGTCATCATGATTGGTTGAGCCATGACGTGCTCATGTTAATGAAGAGTGCTACTAATACTATATTGTTGGGTTATAGATTGTCAAGGTGCTTGTGCGCGAAGAGCCATCGTTGAACAACCGCTGCTTCAACAAAGATGTTGAGTTCAATTACGATCCGTCAAAGAAGGTGCTGCCAATCGAAGGCGCCAAGAACATTTTGATTACATCGGCGCTGCCATACGTGAACAATGTGCCGCATCTGGGTAACATCATTGGATCTACACTCTCGGCTGACGTATTTGCACGGTACTCGCGCATTCGTGGCAACAACACGCTGTTTATCTGCGGCACTGACGAGTACGGCACAGCCACTGAGACCAAGGCTCTGGAGGAGGGCGTGAGCTGCCGCGAGCTGTGCGACAAGTACTATGCAGTGCACAAGGAAGCCTACGACTGGTTCGGCCTGTCCTTTGACCAGTTTGGACGCACCTCAACCGACAAGCAGACCGAGATTGTGCAGGGCATTTTCAACAAGATGCATGCCAATGGCTTTATTTCGGAGAATACCACGTCGCAGCTGTACTGTGAAAAGTGCAGCCGGTTTTTGGCAGACCGCTTTGTCGAGGGCACATGCCCGCGATGCAGCTACGAAGACGCGCGTGGCGACCAGTGCGACAAGTGCGGCAATTTGCTGAATGCCACGGAACTGATTGACCCTCGCTGCAAGCTGGATGGAAACTCGCCTATCATACGCGACTCGAGCCACCTGTTTATTGATCTGGACCGGCTGCAGCCTAAATGCGAAGAGTTTATCCGGCGGTCCTCGGTGGAGGGCAAGTGGTCCTCGAATGGTCTGGCAATTACAAACGATTGGCTGGGCCGCGGCCTTCGCCCGCGAGCAATCACGCGTGATCTCAAGTGGGGCGTGCCAGTTCCGCTGCCAGGCTACGAGAACAAGGTATTTTATGTGTGGTTTGACGCATGCATCGGGTACCCGTCAATCACGGCAGCGTACACGCCGGAATGGGAGCGCTGGTGGAAGAACCCTGAGCAGGTCAAGCTGTACCAGTTCATGGGCAAGGACAACGTCCCTTTCCACACAGTGGTGTTCCCGTCGTCGCAGATTGCCACTGGCGAAGACTGGACGTTCCTGCACCACGTCTCATCCTGCGAGTACCTCAATTACGAGTCCGGCAAGTTCTCAAAGTCCCGCAACATTGGTGTGTTTGGCAACAGCGCACGTAAGACAGGTGTTCCTGCCGATGTCTGGCGCTACTACTTGCTGTCCAGCCGCCCTGAGACCTCAGACACGGACTTTACATGGGACAATTTTGTGTCGTGCAACAACGCAGTGCTTCTGGCCAACATTGGCAACCTGTGCAGCCGTGTCATGAAGTTCCTGGACAAGGACACAAAGTATGCGGGCGTGATCCCTGCTGCTGACCCTGCGCTGATTGCTCCTGGCGCCGACACCGCTGACCGCCACTTTATTGACGATGTGAACAAGCTGCTGGCTCAGTACATTGAGCAGATGGACGGCGTCCACATCAAGGCGGCGCTCACCACAGCGCGCGATATCTCTGCACGGGGCAACCAGTACCTGCAGTTTTCCAATATGAGCAACGCTCTGTTCAGCGACCACCGCGCTCAGTGCGACACCGTGATGGCGCTGGCGACCAACCTGGTGTACCTGCTCAGCGCGCTGTTTTATCCGTTTATGCCGGCTACAGCAGCCAGCATCTGCCGCCAGCTGAATGCCCCGCTGCGCCTGCTGCCGGAGACGTTTGAGATCGACCTCAAGCCCGGCCATGTCACGGGCAGACCAGAGTACCTGTTTACAAACATTGACGAGAAAAAGATTGCTCAGTGGCGTGCTGAATTTGGCAGCGGAACATCTGCATAAATCCAGAGACCCCATAGTAGTTCTGCTTGCAGCCGAATTTCTTTAGATCTCTCGCTTTTAAAAAAAACTCACGAGTTCTCTATATACATTTTGATTATAGCCGCATGTCCGAGTCATCTGAGAGGAAAGAGGTGTTGTATTGCGGAGTGTGCAGCCTGCCGCCCGAGTACTGCGAGTTTTTGCCGTCGCGTAAAAAGTGCGAGCAGTGGCTCAAAAACACGCATCCCAGCGAGCACGAGCGCCTGTATAGCGACCAAGCAGTTGCGGACAAGCTGGCAATGACCACGTTGAGCGAGGACAAGGAGGCCAAGGAGGCAGCAAAGATGGAGAAGGCAGAACAGAAAACAGAGGCACGTATGGCCCGCGAGATGGAAAAGAAGATGGCCTCGAAGGTGGTGATCAAGCGCATGGAGCGCAACAAGCGCAAGTGCGTGACGGCGGTCTTTGGGCTGCACGTGTTTGGAATTGATCTCAAGAGCACTGCCAAGATGTTTGCCAGCCACTTTGCCTGCGGCGGATCGGTGGCCAAGAACCCACAGGGCGAAGACGAGATTGTGGTTCAGGGCGACTTCTCCGATGAGATCCGGGAGCTCATTATGAAAAAGTTCCCCAGCATTCCGGCAGAAAACGTTGAGTTTGGTACTGAAGATAAGAAAAAGAAGAAAAAGTAAAGCCGTTAAAAGTTGCGCTAACAGAATAAAAAAATTGCTTACTTTTGTGATCCGTCTAGCCAGTTGGAGTTGGCAGCAAAGGCAGCCTCCACGTCGGCGATGTCGTCGGTGCCGCCCAGGAAGATGGGGCAGCGGTCGTGGATATGCTTGGGCACCAGGTCAAGCACCCGCTGCGTGCCGGTCGTGGCCTTGCCGCCAGCCTGCTCGGTAATGAATGCCATCGGAAACGACTCGTACAGAATGCGCAGCTTGCCTGAGCGCGACTTGCGGTCGCTGGGGTAGGCAAAGACACCACCGTAAAGCAGCGTGCGGTGGACATCGGCAACCATAGAGCCAATGTAGCGCGCAGAATAAGGCTTGCGACCGCTGCTTTCGGGCGGGAACTTCACGCTGTCAAAGTACGCCCGTGTAGCGTCGTCCCAGTAGAGCGAGTTGCCCTCGTTGACAGAGTATATTTTACCCCTGGGAGGAATACGAATCTACAGCAGTCGTGGGAAAAATCTCAGCAGGCTGAAGAAAATAGACACGTGCAGATACTTACATTTGGATGCGTCAGAATGAACTCTCCTAGCGCAGGATCCAGCGTAAACCCCTCAACGCGGCTGTTGCCAAAGGTCAGAATCAGATTGCACGACGACCCGTACATGCAGTAGCCGCCAGCCACAATCTCGGAACCAGGCACCAGGATCTCATCCACAGTAGCGGTTGGGCCTGAGGGTAGACGCCAGATGCCAAATATCGTGCCTACATTGACACCGGCATCGATGTTGCTGCTTCCGTCTAGCGGGTCAAATGTAATGCAGTACTTGCCACGCAGCTCCTCGGGCACCACAACAATGTCGTCAACTTCTTCCGAGACCATAAATGAGAACTTGCCCGAGGCCTCCAGCGCATTGACAAACATTTCGTTGGAAAGCACGTCTAGCTTCTTCTGGTCCTCGCCCTGCACATTGGTGTTGCCTGCCAACCCCACCAGATTGATAAGGCGGGCTTTGCGCACGCAGGCTTCAACGAACTTGCACCCCACCTGCACCGAGTTCATTGCAATGGTCAGGTCGCCGGTGGCATCCGGGTGCTCCCGCTGCTCCTCGAGCACGTAGCGCGTAAGCGTCATCAGGTTGGTCTTGCGGTGGTCAGTCATGGCTTAAATATATAGCTGGAATAATTGCGGAATAGAAAATGCATTATCCATTCCGCCTTATCACAAAGACTTGAGGAGGCACGGGACTAGGGGAGAGGAGATGAGGTGGTCTGTGCACCCGGATTCTTCCGTAAATCTAATTTGATGCCTGATTGCAAAAGTTTTTTTTTCTTTGCTTTGTATATTTTTGAAATGGGTCGGGCACAGAAGCGTACATTTAAGGCCAGGGCTAATCCGTTGGGCACAGCAGCAGTGCCGGGGGCAGCAACTGCAGTGCAGAGCAAAGAAGAGGTGCCGGTGCTGCTCAAAAAGCTCAGCAGCAGCGATGCCAACGATCGCGTGTGGGCCGCAGCCAGCGCCAGCAACCTGCTGATGTCGGAGGACGACAGCGTGCGGCGAATGCTGCTGTCGAATGGCGTTATTGCTGCGCTGGTGGAGCGGCTTTCGGATTCGGTGCCGGACGTGGTGGTGCAGGCATCGGGAGCGTTGCATGCGCTGGTGGCAATGGATCATGGTGCAGCAGTGGAGGTAAGCCGGCGCAACGTGTTTGCAGCTGTGCAGGCATTGATCCCGCGTCTGGCAGCATCGATCGATGGCATAATCCGGAACAGCGAGGAGTCGCAGCAACTGGGCGCAAGCGGACGTAAGCTGGTGATGCTTACAGCCGACAACATCATGTCTCTGCTGCGGGTTCTGTGCGAGACGGTGCCAGCGAGCTTGAATCAAATAAACGACATGGCGCTGGCCCCGTTTATAGTGTCGTTTTTCAAGGTAGCTGCCAAAATGCCGCCCTCGCTGGTGCATACGGCGGGCCAGCTGCTGCACACGCTGACCGACGAGAATACAACCGCCAAGCGTGCGCTGCTTAACCATAGCGATGCGGTTTCGGTGCTTTTTAGCGTGGTTCAGGCACAAAACGAAGATATCTGTGTTTCGGCTGATGATGCGGCGATTGTACGGATGCTGGCTGGCGCGGTTTTGATGAACCTAAAGGATGCGGCGATAAAGCAGCTAGAAGCCACTGCAAGCCAGAGCGGAGCTGATATTGCGCCCGAAGACGCACGGCTGTGGGACGACGCGACACGTGCGGTGCTGCGCGTGGTTTCAAGCTTTATTGCGTTCGATCCGCACGAAGCTGCTTCACAGGCTCTGCAGCTGGCCAAGACTGTACCGGAAGCCCCAGTAATCGCTTCTCCTGAGCCATCTCGGCAGGAGGCTGAGCTGGATCGGCTGCGGTATCGGATAGATTATGTCCAGCTGGCGCTGGAATTGGCAGCCAACATATTTACTGATGAGGGTACAAATGATGCAGATGCAGAGGTTGAGGTTGAAGCTGGAGCACAAGAAAGTGCTAGCGATGATGAAGAGGATGAAAAGGACGAAGAGGACGAGGACATGGCGGATGATGCCAGTGTGCATAGCCCGCCTGCCGACTTCGACGAGGCCGATATGAATGACGTGCTTGGCGACGAGGCGGCTGCCAAGCGTGAGGCCGAGGACGCAGTGCAGCAGTCAATTCTGGGAATGTTTATTGAGACCATTGTTCCGCATCTGCTTCGTCTGGCAGAGCCTACAACAGCAACATTTCTGGCATCTGCAACTGCCGGTTGCGTTCCCAATGTAGCTTCGCGCATGGTGCTGGTGGCAGAAGACTTTGCAGCGCTAAATGAGCGCGCTCTGGGCTGCTTCAACAACTTTTTGCTTGTTATTGAGGAGTCGTTGCGCCCATGGTTCCGCATGCACAGCGATAACGTGGCACAGTGGTGGGCCTGCTTGGTGGCGGTAGCTGAGCGTCTTTTGGCAGCCGATTCGCCATCTGCGGACTTGGCTAACACCGACCAGCAGCTGCGCTTTGCGGTGCTCGACCCGACCATTGGCTGCATGTGGACACTGGCACGGTGTGTGGAAGGCTCTGTGCCCGTCACACCAGAGCAGATCGAGGGCCTGATCCACGTCTACATCCAGGCACCGTCTTCGGCGTTGCGAGTAAAGGCTGTGGGCGCGCTGGGAAATATTGCTCGTCGCCATCCTGGGCATATAGAAGCTAACCGCCGCATTGGCTGCTTTTTGCTTGACCAGGCAATTGCTACGCCGCTGCAGGCGCTGACACAGTCCAGCACGGCATCTGTGCGGGTTGCTGTGGAGCCAATAGTGGAGGCGCTGGATCTGCTGTTTGATATTTATGGCGATATGGAGTTTGACTATGACGAGCCCGTGTTTGTGCGGGAGAACATGCTGGCCCGGCTGCGGCAGCTGTACATCCCGGTGCGTAAGCTGGCCAAGACTGTGGACCGTCGCAAGCACCGTAGCCTGCGTGACCGCTGTGATCTGGCGGTGCAGAACCTGCGCGCATTTATTGACTACAAGGCGTCTGAGCGTAAAGCTGCTCGCTAATACATAAAGTCTTTTTTATATAAATACAGATTGTGGCTCTATAGCGCTGCACGCACGGGTTCTAGACGGTACCGCAGCTCCTTTCCTGGTTTCGTCTCGGGTGCCCACTTGTCGAACAGCGCGACCAGCCGCCGCAGCTCGTTGCGCAGACCGCGGTTGTTCTGAATCTCGGGCTCGTCCCACAGCGTACGCATGATCCAGGGAATATAAAACGGATTTAGTGGCTCTGTGGCATTGAATGGGCGATAAGACATGTGGATCTGCGGTCCGCTGGCTCCATTTCCGCGCGCATGGCGTGCATCTGCCGGCACAGACTCGGAAGCTGAGGCACACGACGTGGCCGATGTAGAGTACAGCAGCCATTTTACCGCTAGCTTATACACGGCGGGCTCGCCATACACTGTCGAATGGCCCCAGTGTCCCCACAGCGACCCAGCCACCACCTCGCTCAGATGAATAAGCAGATCGTGGTCGTAAATGCCCATGTTGCGCAGCCGCACTGCAAACACAATCAGCCCAGTCAAAAAGTCATCGCTGTAGTGCGGTGCATCGATGTACACTGCGCGGTACACGTTGGGATGTGACACGCCCTGCAAAATCGCAGAGTAGAGCGGGACAGCTTCGTCTACCCACGACCCGACGCATACCAGCCTCACACCGCGGTGCAGAATAGTACTCAATGCCGCTACATATCGCTGGCTCTGGTACGAGCTCGGATCCATCAGCTCAAATAGTTCTCGTGCCGTGCCAGACTCTATGTATTTCACCACGACATTGTCCTTCAAGTGAGCCAGCGGTCCGTGGCTTATGCCTGCCATGGCCAGCATCGCTACTCGCTGACGGTCCGTGTCAACCAGGCCCATCTCCATAAGCCGCTCGATTATCATCGCCGATACGGGCGTGCCTTGGGAATGTGTCACCACAAACACTGTGTCTGCATCACGCAGAACCTGTGCACGCTGACTGCGCTCTGGCATCAGTGCCTCAGCTGCTTGTTCTGACATTTTTCCTGACGGGTTACGGATATCATCATTCTCAGCGGCTGCTTTGGAACTTCCCGGTGCTGCTACTGGTGCTGCCACTGCTGCTGCCTTTGCTGCCTGTTGCTCGCGTAGGCTGCTTTCGGCAGCTTCAGCATCTAGAATTTGCGCCAGCAAAAGCTCGACGCGATCCTCAATCCGTCCTTCTCCAATCAGCGGAAATAGGCTGATGTCGCTATCCTCTATAGTCACTTTATGGCTTTCTTCTAAATACGCTTTGAGTGCGTCGCGCATCATCAAGCAGAACTTTTCTGACTTGCCAGTCGGCTCCCCCGCTAGCATCTGCAGCATCCGCATCGGAAACCACCCATGCACGCCAATGATAGCAATTTTACCCAGCCTACTCGCACTGCTGTCCATCAAATTGGTGAGCTGGTCGGCTGTTGGCATTGTGTCTGTGTAATCCGACCCGCTTATTTGGCCCTGTGCATCAGCTACGTGCTGCCCCTGCAGCACTGTGCGGGCCCAGCTAGGCGCCATGTCGATAGCCGAGCTTACCACAGCCTGTCCCAATAGCCTCAGCCGCTTGTGCAGCGGAAACTCATCGCTTTCTGTGTCAGTGCGCGCATGCTTGTTCGCCGGATGCACTTCTGGAAGAACTGAATCCGCATCCATGCTAATCGGCAAGCGTCTATCTGGCAGCATATCTGCCGAAAACTTGTCGCTGCCTACATCAAAGTCGGGTAGCAGCATGCTTTTAGCGGATGCATTTTGCTGAGCTGTAGGCATTGCCGGCGTCTGCTCGCCAGAGCTTGGTGCTGCTGCTGTCGATATTTCCTTGGTCGCTGCGCTTGAATCAATCTGTGGTGGCCCTTCCGGTTGGCTGCTTTTGCTAGACCACCACTGCAGCCATTTCGAGCTGCGTGGAGATTCTTTAGAATTGATGCCGTCATTAGTGGATTTAGCAGATGCAATCGAAGCAGTATCTGCTGGCTTTGCCTGCTGGCTGGCCTCCTTTACATTTGAGCCATTTTCTATAGACATTGCCGAGCAGGCCGGCTCTGAAGACTCGGCATCACAGGCATCGGGATCTGGCTGCACCTGCTGGTCTAATGAATTGGCCACGTGTTCAATTGGCTGCTTGCGCTCAATCTCCTTCAAGTGATCAACTGCCAACCTGCGCGTGGCTGCGCCAGTGTCAAGCGAGCTCTGGCTGGCATTGACTGAGCTCCCCAGGGATAGGCGTGAGATGGCTGCCCACAGTGACGAGCTTTGGTTCCGGTCGGCAGTTGCTGGCCGCTGAACCTGGATGTCGCCATTAGAAACCACGGTGGTTTCCGTAGTAGGTCGTGCTGTTGAGAACTGAATAGACGTCAGATCGTGCGGAAGGGATGAGCTGGTGGTGTTGTGTTTAGTGTGTGATATGTCATTGTCAATGCTGCTGCTTTTGCTGCATGTCCGCGTTGAGTTTCTCGGAGTCACTGTTGCCGAATCCGGGTCTGAACTTGTGCTTGAAGCAGCAACCAGCGGCTTCATCATGCACAGCGCCTGCTTTGATGCACTGGCTGACCGCGAGTCGGTCGATAGTATACGTCCACGTGCTTCTATCCGGCGGGGGTCACTGGCCAGAGTTGTAGCTACCTGCGGTCTGCTCTGAGTAGCTAGGCCGTCAAGAGGCACGTCTGCGCTGCTCAGCCCGCCTCGGGTGGCGCTGGAACGTATGGATGCGGACCTAAGCGAGCGAGTAAAGTGGGGAGGGACAGGGCCAGCAGCTGGTGGCATCTGAGAATGCTCTTTGGGCGACATATTCGACGACCAGCTGCGCGGCCGGCCGTCAAAATCCAGCAGAGCGCTCATAAAGCCCGACGGCAGCTCTGGCGTGGACGACGTCTGCGGGTCATCAACAAAGTTCCCGAGTCTCATTTGGTAGCAATTAACAAAAGGGGTGTATGCTTGAATTGAAAAAGAAAAAAGAACAGTAGCCACATGACGAGCTAGAGCTCAAAGCTGCAGAGAAAGTCCAGTGGCGTTTCAGGCGGGTTTTCGGTAGCTGCCGGCTTGCTCGAAACAGTGTCGGTGACGACATCAAACCACACGTTTGACCCGTAGCATATGCACAGCTCCTCGCCCGCAGCAATGTCGCGCAGCGCAACATACTTTATCAGCGCCCGATCCATGTCCCGCACAAATCCAACGTTTTCGCTGCCCGGCGGCTCGTGATTGAACATGCTCCCCAGCCCCAATGCCAGCGCGTACTGCCCTTTCTGCCAGCGGTAAGTATAGTGGTCCAGGCAAGTGTGCTTTCCGTAGTCGCGGTACTCTTCATGCCCAAATATTAGCACTGGCGATATATGCACCAGCGTTCCCCTGCCTATTGCATTGCGCGTGAAAACGCCTCTGCCTCGCTGAGGATGACAACGCAGCTCCAGGCATCCCAGCTCAGGCAGATGCACTGCTTCCTCGTCGCCATCATTCATTGATAGAAATGAAAAATACGGTGATGACAAATTGAATGTGTTTGTGATCATTCCCCCCAGGTTTTCCAGCTTGGAATTATGGTGTGGGTCCAGCTGGTCTTTCCATAACAACTCAAACCTCTGATTTGCATTATCTCGTATTTCAGAGGCGCTAAAATAAAGTGCTTAAGGTGAGAGCCCAAGGCATGCACTACGATAATATTGCGCTAGCTGTGGGGGGTTCAAAAGGAACTTTTTCCTTTTCATTAAAGGCAAAAAAAAAAAAAGTGCTCCATGCCAGGATCGAACTGGCGACCTCCGCGTGACTCTTTCATAGTTTTATGAGATTAGTTTCCCTAATTTTTAATTAAGAAAGAACCAACCAACTATAAGCACGAAGCTCTAAACCAACTGAGCTAATGGAGCTTGGATCAAGCAGATCAAATAAACCAGTCTAAACTGCAATATTTCTGTTCACTGGTTTTTTGCAAAATATTATAAATAGCTCATGCTTGCTTTATAATCAGAAAGGCGCTGTTTGTACTCAATTAAGCTAAAGAAACCTTCGAACCCCCTGTTGGTTTGACATGCTTTCAAACCCAGGCAATAGTTGCTGTGAAGCCAGTATATTGTGGAATAATGCAAGCCTAATTTAAAAAGAATAAATTGTTCCATCTGCTGTCAAGCTGCTGAAATGAACCCATGATAGAGCCCTGTAGCCCATTAAATAGCCATTTGCCTGGTTCATCCTTTGAAGTATATTTAAAATATATACTTATTTATCTATTAAAATACTGCCTGTCAGCTTTAAACCCAACAGTAGGAATATTATCAGGACTAGGTGCCTAGTTCTTTATGGCCTCATTACAAGCAGCCTGAACCCCATCCCATATTATACTGTCAAAAATATTGCTCTCCTTAAATGTGTTTAGTGAAAATGGTTGTGTTCTAAGGTACTCATGATACCAGTCTAATAGCTTAGCTATTGTTATAAAAATGTTTTTCACCATAGATTCATACTAAGCTTTGTTGGCTCTGACAAGTGGCATGGTATGATCAGGGTTTATACCTGGCTCTCAATCATACAAATTATCCCAGCAGCAGATCCCAGTCCTGTATAACAGATTGGGGGATTTCTAAATTACTCAACATTTACATAAGTTTTGGGAGTCAGACTTTATTTAATTTATCTATCCCCAAAACTGAGCTATAATTGATTAATTTTTGGTTGGTTTAATAAACATATATTTATTAATATTGGTGAGCCAGTTGTATCTTCTGGTATTTAAACAAATATTTCTGGCCATATTTTTTTACTCAGTACTCTTCTAAAACTACCATGGGATTACAATATAAGTGTGTAAACTGCAGAAGGGAATCTGGCGATTTAAACTCAAAGGGCTATTGCCCTACATGTGCTAAACTACTAGCTAATGAAAAGTAATGCAATATCTCCTTAACTATCTTTGTTTATTAGCTTGAGGGCATACTTGTAGGTTGGTTATAGAAATATAGCAATTATTAGCATTATTCTCTTTTAGTTAGAAATAAATATAACAGGTGCTGAAAAATTAGTGACATAAATAGCTCTTGTGTAATCTAGCACCTCTCTGCTAAACTGGTACCAATGGTCAGTAGCTGTATGCCATGCCATGGCTGACTCATTTCCTCTCTGCATTTCTATTATTTCCAGAATTCAAATCCTGTTGTATGATTGAGAGCCAGGTATAAACCCTGATCACATCATGCCACTTATCAGAGCCAGCAAAGCTTGGCACAGATATATAATGAAAACCGTAGCTGGTTCCAAAAAGGAAAATACATAATTTTATATAACAACATGGTAGCACCTCTTCTATTCTAAGAAGAAAATTTTTTTTAACATGGCAGAACAAGCAGGACGAGAGCTATCGAATTTTGCGCAGGCAGTCCGCAGTCACCCACGATTCGATGGAAAAATAGAAACACTGAGCGTCGATAGCCTTGAAGAGATTTTGAAGGGCACGTTTCGAATTCTGAAAGTGACAGATGAAGTCCGTCAGGCCCAACT